>CM053789.1:729276223-729846223 GCA_028749045.1 Cupressus sempervirens | reverse complement strand
GGAAAAGGGATAAAGGAATGAGTGATCAAGATAAAAACTTGTAGATTCCTTAAGAGTGGTCAACATGCAATGAAAGAGAGGCACATGGATTACGCTTTCTCAAATGATAGCCTTGTGACAATTGTAACAAGGGGAGTGCATGAGAGGGGTTTAGGTTTTTGGAGGGAATGCAACCATTTTGGGGGATGTAAAGGGAACAAAGGAGTAAGATATGGATGAAGTGCATAAGAGGGGTGTAAGCATTTAAACTTGACAATAAATGCATTTGGTTGGGGAGTGGGAGGATATGACAAGAGTTAACATGGGTTTGGGTTAGGATTTCCTACTCCGCATACTTAAAGTTGTGAAAATAATTAAGGTTTAGTTGGGCTTGGATTAGAGGGTTATTAGGATGAAAGTGAGAATTTTAGGAGAATGCAAGTGGGTCACTTAATTAACCAAACTTAATTAGTAAATTAAGTGGGCTTAGTATTCAATGGGTTGGGTTGAGTTTGAACTTGGAGGTTAGGATTTGGTTAAGAGTTAGGCTAGGGTTATGATTGATTGAGAGGGTTTACTGAATCAAAAGGGATTTTGAGAAATTAAATAAAATAGGTTTGTGTAATTATTTAATGTAATATATAAAGGGGGATTCAATTAAAATCAAACTATTGGTTCTCAAGTTGATTTATAAATTGAACTATAGTAAATCAATTAGATATTAGCTAGGGCATTACATAAATTAATTAAATTACATATTTAATTACTAATGCCCTATAAGAGATTAAATATGATTACTTAATTGTGTAATCAACTCCTCACAATCCACAAATGGTGTCCAGTATAAGTCAATCATCTCACCTAGAGTCCTCTTCCAGAATCCCACTTAGTTTATCAAATTGTAGTATATTAGAGGTTTGGATCTATAGGCACACAACTCGTATGAATTCTAGTTCTTTTAGTGGCATATGGGGTTCACCACAATAATATGCCCTCGTTCTCATGTGGGTAGTAGTGTCATACCTAGGCCAAGTGTCCTACCCTTTTATTAGGCAAACATATATAAGTCATAGTATAAATAGCCTAAGATGGTGTAGGCCCAATAATAACTCTCTCCACCATCTTATAATAGGGTACTTGGTACCCTAGCCCAACTCACAATGAACCCTCATCCTACATGATCTAACATCATGTGCTCGTCAATCAATCCATTCAAATATAGTGCCAACCTTAGTAATTAAGGTCTCTTCGCCATAAATTGTGGCCATGACATCTATTATCCATTTATAGGGATATAATCCACCCCCTGCCTTAATTTGGCTTCCATATAAGACTTTGTCTGTTGGACATACTCTAGAATGAGGCCTTGGACTAGAATCTTGTATAATTGTCACACATTATAGAATGTGATTTTGGCCTCCCTTGCTGAGAAATATAAGCTAGAAGTGGTGTTGTGTTACCTCTCTACTAGGGTTGTCATGAGAAAATTATGTGCTCCAATCCAAGGCCATAAAATCAAACCTAAGCCCACTCTACATTTGTAATTTTTTCTACCAGCTCCATTGTATTTTGTCGTACCTCTTGTGATCTAAAAGAAAAGTTGTACACCTCTAATCAATCAATTTTTTTATCATTTTCCTTCTAAATGTTTTATTTCTTATCTTATTTTGATCTTGACTGGGGCATAATTCCCCTGTCCCTTCCCAATGCAATCTCATCCCTCCCGTTGGGATTTTAACCAAGCTCTTCAACTAAATCAATGCAAACAAAATTTTATGGTCAGAGATGACAAATCATATAGATGTTGATCTATAGAGATAATAATTCACAATTGGATCCACCCCCCCAATTTGGTCAACCTTGTTAACTATAATATACACAAATGATCATCCAACGACGATCACCTGCACACCACTATTTGTCATTTTTGTAGATGACTTTATAGCGATAGTTGTTTGTGTTGCCCTAGTTGGTATTTTCATATATGAATGATGATTATCATTTGCACCTATGTGGATGCCACAAAAGTGATACCTCCCTAAGCCCATCCAAATTGTATTAATAGAGTCCTTATCTCAAACAAATGAGATCCCATCTCTCATATTTTGTACTTAACACTATTATCCTAGCATTGTCAAGTAGAATTTCTATTGCATTCATATTAGAGTTTTTATGAGTAATCTTGTTTAGTAAGATGCATTCATGGTAGTTATTATTGCTTGTCTATTTTTATTGTTGTACTTACTACTTGTTGCATTTTGTCATGGTTTCATATCCACTCCATCATTATTTTGAATTCTTGAAGGTAGTTGAAAAATAACTACTCTTTGAGCCATTCAATACCATTGCCTAGTTTGCATTCATCATCGTACTCTAGTGGGATTTATATTTTGTGTGAGGAGAGCACACCCACAACTATATCTGAGCAAATCAAACACAGGTTGGGTGCACTTGTTTTGGATCATCTAAGGTTGCGGTTAAATCTTTGTGTAGTGTACAAGTTATAGTTAACATGTTGAATTTTTTTCTTGAAATTCTTTGTATCTCTAATATTTGGCATGTTTGTGTATGTTCCACACATGTATATTTTTACTACATGCACGAGGTTGAACTTCTCTTAGGAGTGGAGATGAGGTAGTTATCTTTTGGAGGTTACAACAAGAAGCCCAATGAGCTTACATCTTGGTTTGCCACGAGTTATTATTAGAGTGAGTTGTGATGACTTAGTTATATTGGATAAGCATTAACATTCAACTCTCTTGGTCTACTTAATGAATGTTCATTTGAGAGGTATCACAAATCCTACTTTCTAGTACATCATGATTTATGTTTTTATTCTTATGGAAATGGATATGAAGCTATGTTTTCTAGTCATATAAAATTAATTAAGGAGTGCACAATTTATTGATTAGGGAATCCTTTGACCTTCCTTAGTTACATAGGACTACATACATATTAGTGATATGAGTAAAATATATTTTATTTTACCTTGGAGATTGAATGGTGGCACAACTTAACATTTGGAGGTGGTTGTATAAAGACATATTAAATGCTTAAAATTTGCAAGTTCCCTCTTTGGTCATATTATATATCTTCATAACTATTCAATGGAAAATATTAAAATAACCATAAGATACCATATGCAACTATTTCAAATAATTTATTTCTAGATGCCTTAACTAAGTAGGTAATATCATGTGAATGCACATAGGATAAATAAATGAAGATTTGTTTGTAAATAAGCACCTCCCAATTTATTTAAACATAATATATCAGGTTCTTGTAATATGTTCAACATGAAAGGTATGAACATAATGGTTAGTTTAAAAAGATGCACCAAGGAACACTATACTAATTTAAGGTAACTCTCTCTCTCTCTATATATATTTGTGTGTGTGTGTGTGTGTGTGTGTGTGTGTGTGTGTGTGTGTGTGTTTCTATCATATAACCCAAACAAAAGATTATTGAAATGGATTATGTGGTGTGCACATATACCAAACATGGTTTTAGGTCAACCAATATTTATTAGTTTGAATGTGGTATTTTTCCTAGTTGGTTTCCCTATACTATCCACACTTGTACACTTAAAACATACTTGGGTCTTTTGGTTTTTGTGTCTTGTGTCATATGACTAATATACCATTTATAATATACCGCACACACACACACACACACACACACACACACACACACACACACACACACACACACACACATATACAAGAGTTATCTCAAATGTTATATATGAATAATACATTGTAACATCTTATATGCATCTAATTGATTTTATGGCTTCATAACATTTATATTACTTCTCTCTTATGAATGCCAAATGAAATTTAACAATTGATCCTATGACAATTGAGGATGAACCAGATAAGAAGACTAATGTAGGTGATGTTGATGTTTTGGACACAAAGGTCACCAAATCATAAGAGGTGAAAATAGATAGTTTTCTAAATATGCAATTTCCTGAAGAAACATAAAAGTTAGATAATATTGAGAAGACTATTGAGATACCTGTTAATGTTAACATACCAAATGAGACTAATATCACTCACACCAAAAAAGGTACATCTTCTGGTAAAATAAAGGCATTGTTGGCAAGAGAATCATTAGAATCCCTTTCAATTTAACCGAGACTCGTGGGAAATTAATTTGGAAAATTTAGATGGGGATGAGACAACTAAGATAAACAATTCTTACACAAGCTAACAAATATGAGAAATCATTAAGAAGGAGAATGAAAACAAACTAATCTCTAAAGTGGTTGATATTCTTGGTGGGTAATGCCCCCATCATAGTAGTTATAAGTTATGTTCAATAATTTTGATATTTTGTTAGAGACTTTGGAAAAGTGTGTTGAAGATAAGATAGAGAAGGAGTTTGAAGCAAAAATATTTGAACATCTATGTGCCTTAACCTTCTCTAGATATCAGTATAGTATAAATCAAGAAGGATATTAAAGAAGGAAGTAAAATTATGAGAGCTTGTATTGACCCATTTTCTAAGGTGTACGATGATAAAATTATCAAGGAAATTCAAGCAAAACTAGCAAATAAATAAAAGTACTTTAAAACATAAAAGGAATTTGATTATGATTATGATTATATAAGACAAATTGTAAAGCTTCATGATACGATTGATACACTCGAAGTTGAGAAGAAAAGAGTATTTGGATGGTTTTCTAACTTAAGAAACCTAATAGTTACCAAGTTAGATATTTTGCAGAGAGTTCTTAAGGAAGTTGTGACACTGAGAAATGCTTCACCCCCATTGGATCTTGTACATGCCAAGGAGATAACTTATGCATTATGTTGACAAATCTAGATATTGGACAACTTGAGGAAGACTTGGATAACATACACAATTGTATTGAGGAGTACTTATGCTGATATTTTCAAGATCATGTGGTTTTTTTTTCATCACTTGTACATATGTAAATGTAGATAGAATCATATTTTGGTAGATTTTTCTTTTCTTTTTGGGCTTGTCCTTTCCATTGATGTCAAAGGGGGAGAAGTATAAGAGAAATATATGTGAAAAAATATTGATCAACTTAAGGGGAGTTCAGTTTTTGAGAAGCTTTTGATTTGGAATATTTTGGGAAGAATACTTAGCCATTTTTCACTAAGTGTTTCGATCAATGCCAAAGGGAGATATTGTTGGAAAGATTAACATATATGTATGGTATGTTGTCATTGTGGTAGCTACTTATATTTACACTTGACCATGATTGTATATAAGTTACTCTACTAGAGTTTTTAACACTTATAGCTAATTGAGTACCAAAAGTAGTATACACTTTAGTCAATTAGAAAATGATGGATTAGGCAGATTTTTACAAGTTTGAGGATGCGATTGTAGACAAAGAAAGTAGACATATGATTATGCCTAATCTAATAATCATAGATCTAGATGTTGGCACATGCATGAGATGTAGTGCCTCTCCCATTTAATTTTTGTAAGTCATCCTAATGGATGGAAACTTGTTGATCTCTCCTTGAGAAGGAATCGTGATTGGGACCATGAGTGGTCTACACACTTGAGCTGATTTGGTTAAGGTACTGTATCAGTTGCTTTGATTATGCTTATAGCTGATTTATTAGATTATGATGTGATTTTGATGCAGGAGCATCCTGGGTGTAAGAGCAATCTTGTATCACCCAAAAATATTTTCATTACAATCTTTTCTATTTTAATAAGGACTAGTAGATAGGGTGGTCAATATTTATGGGAACTTGCTATTTTTTGTAAATTTCTCATACGAGCTCATAATTTTCTCATTTTCTACATAAAGGTTCATTTTAGAGTTGTAAGCCTACCATAAAAATCTCATTGCTCGAGCATAAGTATCAAATAAGTTATTGCAGATTTTCAGTGGGAAATTTTGTTGAAAAATCTTTAGGCTCACTATTGGAGGCCTTAGAGTGCCCGGATGAGGTCCGAAAACTCAATGAAAGGGCTATTCAAGAGCTGGCATTTCCAAAAAGTGGTTATAGTAGCCAATCAGAGAAACAGTTCGAGAGTTATGGCCTTCCGAAGTTGGGCTACCTAAAATTCCTAAAATAAATGTCAAAGATGTATTTGGCTGACTCTATATGTATTTTTAAGGTCTGTCGGCCCTAGGTATTAAGTTTGAGCATCTAAAACCTTCCTGGGCGGAATAAAATTGCTTATTTAAGAAAGGCCCGAACATTGTCTATAACAACTCTGGGTGATAGTTTGTAGCTTGTCTTGCAAATTATTGTAATGAAGGCGCCCATGTGGGTTAGCATATTGTACTTATGAATTTCGTAATTTCACATTTGCGGTGCAAATGAGAAGTCCATATTTTGTTCTTGCATTTGTTGTTGTTTCTTTGTTTCTGTAATGTGTTTATGGTATTAAGGGGAGCACCCTTCATCAGATTTATGGTTCACTGAGGTTTGTGCTAGTGGTTACCAGGATCAATGTGGTATCATGATGTTATTCCATGATTGCCTTGAGATATGTGCAGAGATTGCACTACGTACTATTATCGTGCTACACTGGACTAGGTTCATGTAGCAATGGTTAGTCATGTTTATGACTATGTTCACTCATGTATTTTAAGTGCCTTTTTATGTTATTTTTACAGCAATTATTAAATGCTTAAATAATTATAAATGGATTGTCCATGTTGGATTCATTGGTTTTGTGTTGCAGATATTTACCTTGTTATGTTTTGATCCAAGAGATATTTGTTACTTATGTTATGTTTTACATTTGAGATGACCTGAGGGTCAGATATTATACTTTGACTTCAGTATCATAGATGTTAGACTACTATGCTATTCAGTTGATCATATTGCATGATGATGCCATTTTGAGATGATAGTGTGTTTTATGATGATATATAGTTATCCGATATTTGGACATATCCCTGATTATGTTATGTGATGGATTTAATATTATGGTTATTTACTTCATTCTAGCTTCATTATGCTATATGTGAACGTAAGTGTTGTAAATTGATTATTTTTGTATAATTAAATAAATGGTTAAATTAGGTGATTTAAAGCATGCATTACTTTGGCTATGTTATTATATGCAATTGCACTTAATCATGTTGTTTAGTGTGCAGGATTTATATCCCTAGTAGTGGCACATGGAGTTAGTGATTAAGCTATTCATATTTTACCAATGTCATCCCGTTATGGTCGATGTATCCTTATTTTAATTATTTAATTAATCTTTTGGGTGATTATTAAATCTAAATTCATTTGCATTATGTGATTAGACTAGCGAGCATATTTGTGCACTTAGATGTTTGCATTGTCATGAATGTTGTTAAGGAAATTTGTGTGTTTTTGGATTTTCGGGCTTTATTTAATTGATTTTTAATTTGTGTCAGCTTTACCATAGATGAATTCCTATTACTAGGAATAGCCTATTTTCATTTGGGTCGATTCAAAGTTTAACTAGGTTGGCTGATTATTTGCCCCAATCGATTATTCACTCGAAAAGTGAATAAGTATCCAAAAAGGAATTTAATTCCTCAATTCTCACTTTTGAATTAGAAAGCTAGAGAGTAAAACCCAAAATCCTCTTCACGAGGATTTACTATTTTGTTCATTGTCAGAGCTACGGGTGTGGGATCGTTGCGAGGGTGGTCTTGTTGGATCTAGCTCGGGGTGACCTTGGATTGCCACGATTTTTAGCTACTTTTGCGAGATTTTTATTTTATTGTTCAAATTCTCATTTTGCCCTTTTTGCTATGAGGTAGGGCTCTCCCATTTTATGGTTTCTGTTCCATTCCTACTTCTATTTTCGGTAGTCATTGTTAGGAGGCAGAGAACTAGTTTTCCCCTTTGTTTTTGTTTGCTAGTTCTGCCTAGTTAGTCAGGTATGAACATTTTCCTTATTTTCGAGATGGTGGTTTAGGGTTTCATAACATTATGCTGGCCATTTTTGCATACGGTGTTTGAACCCAAATTTTATTGAATTTTTAGGGTTTTTGTGCCCAAAGACCAAATGGATTTTAATTTTGAAGTTTTTTAGTTTTGGGGGTTTTTACCTCATTTTGCATGCTACCTTGTTTTCTCAGGTTTTTTTGGCACGAGTTTGGTCATGGACCTAGATCATTTATTTGGATGTCAGTTAGACCATTGTTGCACTTTTATGTTTGCATTGGAATGCGTGTCACATCCGTACTCCCGACTTTGTGTTTGGTTGAGTGATTTTATACCTGATGTTATTGTTTCCTTTGGACCTTTGCTATGGTTTCATGGACACTAGGATTCATGTAGAATCCATACTCCCCGATTGAGGTCGATTGAGTGAGTTCATGATGTTTGGTCTTGTTGCACCATTGAGATTCGTATAGAATCCATACTCCCAGATTGAGGTCGGTTGAGTGAGTTCATGATGTATGGTTTTATTGTTCTTGGGATTCATGTAGAATCGGTCCTCTCGAGCTTGTTTCATTTGAGTGTTATTTTGCTTGTGTTCTCATCTAGTCCTTGTGTTATGATCTTCGTGATGGTGGTGTGCTGCACACGAGTATGTGTGCATACATTTGTCGGGTGACTTGTGAGGCTCGATCTTTCGTGGTACTTTTGAAAGTTATGATCATTGGGGTTGGTTGAGAATTTGCATGCCTACGGGCACTCATCGTTGGATGAGCCTGGGTAGGGTAGGGTAGTATATGGAGGGGGCTTCTATCTCACAAGCTCGCGATCATGGTGCCACAGATTGGCAGAGGGAGCTTTAATCAAGTGATAACTAAATAAAATGTGTGAGTGGTAATAAAACTTAAGATAGTGAAAAATGTTTTATGCTTGAGCCTTCAGTTGAGGGAGTTGAATCTGCACGATCCAAGCTTGGGCTTATCGATGCCAAGTGACTCTCCATGATGTCAGCCCCTACTTAGTAGCCCATTGAGTGTCTGACCAGGACCTATAGTTTATGCATTGTCTATATTCTTGGTTTCAATCATCATACTATCTGGCGTGTGTGTTAGCCATTGACATTGAGCTTTATGTGTGTGTTTGTGGTTGGATCTTTATCTCCATCAGCATGACAAGAGTGGACCTATGGGTTCCACGTGGTTGGGAGGCATAGCTACCTATACCACTACTGGGGACTAGTGTACAAAGATGATCTCTTGTCCTGGTGCCACCATTGCTGGATGTTTTTACTTGATACTTTGGGTTTTGAAGTATGCTTTCTTGTGGTTTATGCTTTCCTCGGAATGCTTGTATATCATGTTTAGATGATGCTAGTTACTGACACATTTTCTTATTATGATGATTAGCATATGATAGATGATGTTATCCTTATTTGTAGGATTATCTTATGCTTTACTTCTAATATGTTAGATTTCCTTATGCTTATGTTGTAGCACATTTTAGTAGTGACGTTCCTTTTTATGATAGTACCGACGATCTAATCGGTAACTTAGGATGTTAACGTGCGGGGATGGCTAGGGCCCACGATGGTCTTATGATGCTATTATAGTTGGGAGGAACCACGTACTTAGTTTGGTTGTATCATTCACTGTGATGATACTTCAATTTATTACAATGTTGTTTTAGTACATTGCGATGTTTCCTTCTATACTTTCCCTTCATTGATTGTTAGATTGTGTTTCCATCTTTCGATTATTGTTTGAGTGCCCTTGCCTCGAGATGTGGATCCAATACTCTTAGTGTGGAGGAACTTCATTCCTTAGCTTTTTACCTTTTTGTTTTTTGGCTTGCTATCTTGGAATCTTGAGTGGAATTCTACTTTCTTGCACGAGAATGCAAGATCTCGCATGGTGTGTTGGGTTTCCTTGTGTGGCCTTTAGCATTTTCTCATGTGAAATCCACACTAGTTTTGGGTGTCTTGGTTGTTTGGCCAAGTACCTTCTTGCATTGGTTGGTGCACACCCTCATGTGGAAGGCACTTCCTCGCATGGCATGCTACACATCTTCGTGCGAGAATCTGTCAGTCTTTGGTCCTCGCGCAAAAAATAGGGGGCATCTCCACTGGTTTTCGAGGATCAATTTTTGGTGATTCTAGTACCCTTTGGGTTTACTTAACTTTCCATGCTTTGACAGATCTTAAATTATTTATGGTATTGTCATTTTGGGTTTCCATTTCTATTGTGTGTGTGTTTATTCAAGCAGTGGTGTTTGGAGATTCGTTTGTTGCTGAGATGGTGGTTAAGTCTTTCGTTGCAATCTATGTGATCTGGGTATGATGTTATCATGTGCACTCATACTTGTTCAATTTTTTTTTTAAAATCTTGGTTTGTATTTCATCCTTGTTCTAAGGATCTCCAAGCGGGGCATTACATGAGACATTCATTATTAAATATTAGGTTGATAGTATTTTGTGAAGAATACAACGATTCAGAATAATCGATAGTTATACATGGATTTAATTAGTATTAATTTTTGGGTAAATGACACATTTTGGTAGAGCCAACACCAGAGATGACTTATCTTGGTTAACATGCCATGATTTGATGATTTCATTGCACTAGAGTAAATAATTACACACATTTCACTTTGGTAGCCAACATAGTTATAGTTTTGAGTTATGATTTAATATATGTGATTGATCAAGTTTTGATTGAGATGGAGATATATGTGAGGAGTACAAAAGTATGGTCGGTGAGCATGATGTGCAGATGCAAATCTAATGATTATAGACTATATTTCTTGTTGGATCTTCATTGGAATGATATAAGCATTGTTGATGATACCAGTCAGTTTGGTATAATACTAGAAGTCCATTTTAATTATGTAATTGTCTTTATGCCCCAATGTACATGAATTTTGTAATTGAGTAGTGAGCTCCTAGTCATAGGCCTGAATGTAAGTGTGTTCCCCTTTTGTATTAACCAATCTACATTTAGCATTGCACTTATTATTACAATAGTGAGCTATTTGTGGGTATCATTTGCATAAGGGTTTTCCCCTTAGTCAAGTTTTCTTTGACAATAGATCACGTTGTTTTGATGTTAATGCATTGAATATGTTTGGTTTAATTGCTCTTGCTAGACAATTTTACGTTATGGTTTGACATTAAGAAAATTAAAGAACATTGCTGCATTGATCCATCCCCACCTCCCAATGCTTCCCTATCTTAATAGTTTTCAAGCTATCATTTCATAACCACTCTAAATAGAGGGCACTAGAGTTCAGGAATCACAACATTCCAAAACATCTCAAGTGGCTCCATCTCTTATCCCATTTGTATGAGAATATCAAATCCATATTAAATAAGATAAAACCAATCAAAATTTAACCTGAATTATAGGTCTAGGAGATTGCAATAAAACATAATTAGATAGATATACCATTTGAAAGTGATTGAATAAATAACTTGAGGATATACTCTAGGATATATGTTATAACTATGTCAAGGTTCCCCAATTATGCATGAAAAAATTCAACACTTTCTATAAGTGATTAAATTATAATCAATCAATCAATTAATATACAAAAGAAAATAATATCTAGTATGAGATTTGAGTAGCGAATAAATTGAAGAATGATTAAGGTGCTTACTATTTCTTATGTGGCAGAAATATTAAATTTTAATGATTATATGATGCATTGCACTATATTATTAGAAATGATAGTTAGACTACATGGTTCAATTATGATGAAATAATTGCTTAAACTTATGCCATAGTAGATATGACCATGTTGTATCACCTACTCCTAGATAGGATTATGCAAAGTGAATCAAATCATATGGTGTAACCTATACCATTATCGATACAAGATTTGTGCACACCATTAACTTGTAACCTAATTTAAAAAAAAAAAAAAACTTTTGACAAACCTAGATAAGGTTGTCATAGTGATACTAGAAATTAATAAATTTATCTAATATCAACTCAATCCCTGGATGAAAATATAAGTTCACAATCACATGAAGCATGTGATGAATTGTACATTAATGTAGCAATGTAAATATTGTAGTGCATAACAATGGAAACACAACTCTTGAATGTGTATGAATCAAATGATATTACAATTCCACCTCTTAACTTCATTTTTGGTTATGATCTAGGAATGCCTATAAAGCACATCCTTCTAGTTGAACTCAGCTAGATATTTGAAACATAAGTTAGTATAAAAACTAGTTCTTAGAAGGGTTAGTTCAAGAATAGGAATTTCAAATTTCATGTACTAGGTTGTGCCACACGACTTGATCCTAGGTGGAAAAAAGCTACAAATGAGGATTATTCAAACTAGGGGAATCTACAATAATGGTTGGACAATGAGCTTTAGGAAGGAGTGGCCTTGTAAGTAAAATATATTAGATTGAGCATTAAATTGATACATTTATGGCGTGTTGAAAGCAATATTAAAGCAAGGTGCAAATGCACATTTTTCTTTTACCAATTTAACAATCAAACTAATTTTAACTTTTAATTTGAATTAAATAATAATGAAGTAGATGAGAATAATATTTCAAATGACTTAGTAAAAATAGCTAATTTTTATTGTGTAGTTTTCCAAATCAAACTTATTGATCCATGTTTGTGAATAAATATAGTACTTAATCTTCTATTCTTAGTCAAATAAATATTAACTTGTACTCTTCAATAAAATTAATAAAGAACACTTAAAAGTAAGAGATTCATAAAAATAAGATATTTTGAATATTTTTTAAAATAGAAATATTAACATACATTATAACACATTACTAAAAAAAATTGAATATACATCAAATCTCCGGGAAGATCCCACCGAAACGTGCGTCTAATATTTGAACGGATATTTTTTAAGAGGAACATTTTCTTGTTTTATAATTCGCTCCCTTTTTGACTTTCCCGTTCTGTGTATCCGGGGAGCTATCAACTAGCCGAGCTAAGGCTCATACGAAATATTTCCATAATTTCGTACATCATCGATGTACGTGAAAACGAGAGAAAAAGGTCTCAAATAGATTTCTGTATGGAAGAAATGCGGTTGGTTTCGAGGAATTTGAGGTCCGCATTTGGGGAAATGCTCAGATTTTTCGAAGAGAGAAATCAACTTTTTTCTGGCACAGAACCCCATCTGTCAAAGGTGAAAGCTTAAAGCAATTTTATATCTTCATGGTTTTCAGTATAATAAAAAATTGATCCATGGCTTTATCTCGTATCAAAATCATCTTCGCATATCAAACTTATCTGGAGCTGTTTGAGGATGACAGTTCGTCCGGATCCTACAAAATCTGTTTCGTTTTAAAAAAACATTTCAATTGTAGATTAAGAATCTGTGTAAGACTTTATTAGGGCACCCTTCTTTTCCCAAATTGGTGTGCTTCTTCTAGCTTTCTGTGAAGTTATCGGGATCTTCATTTTAGGTAATTTCAGGATTTTGCTTTATAATTTAACAACTTTTGTTATATAAATTGAGAATCGTAATATATTTTTCTCAGAATGATGATAACTATTAATCTTCGTATTGGCGGTACACCTTTTGTTTGGTCCTTTGGATTGGGTTTTACATGCTTTCTTGCTCCCATAAGTCCTGCAATCACTGTACAAATTGCTTGTTCATTTGTCAATGAGCTTACTCTAGTTGTATTTTGGAAAAAAACAATTAGTGTCGAGCTTTGCAGGCTATTTCTTGGGCACTGATTTGTTGTCTTTCTGTAATTTCGAGTAGTACTGGTATTTATGTTAGACATCAGGTTTCACTGTCCATGAGAATGAATGTAACACTTATGACACAGCTTTTTCCAGAAGCGTTTCATTTATTCACTATTGTTTGTTTTTCCACCAGGAAAAATAAATAACGTTGATGAAGGTTTTTTTTTTTTGGTTTCTTGAACGAAAACCCAGTGTCTTCTAGTTGGCTTAATTTCATTTCCTTCTGGCTGGAAAACAATAATTTTCCATTTTATCGATGGTATTATAAATTTTGAAATTAAATTGTTTTCTTTAAAATATAACATTCTGCACTGACACAAATGAAGGGGTCATATTTTCGGTGAAGCACAATGTTTGAAGCAGGTTCCCGTAGTTTCTATTCGTGGAACCTACCTAGGCATTAGGTTAACTTTGCGCTAGCTTCAGACAATTTCAGAAAGGAAAAGTAAACTATTGTGAAGCAACCACGCTTTGATTTCCTAAGAAAACCAGCTATCTCTCAGTGAGCTTAACTAATAGTAATAATCTTCTTGTCATCTGATACGCATTCTTACATCTGAGAGTTCAATTGCATTTTTCGTTTGCACATATTAATGTTAAGCTATTAAGTACGGAGCTAAGTGTTTGACTCAGTTTGACATGGTTCCTTGTGGAAACTCAAATCTGCCTAGGCACTGATTTCTGACATTTTAAAGAAGAGCTGCCTTTCTTTTACTTGATCCATTTGTTCTGGATGCCTACTTGCAATTATTGTAGATGATCCAAAGATGAAGTCTTTGGTGTCCATACAAAATGATAAATATGCTTTCAAATGTGATAATGCTATCTGCCATTCATGTATTTTGAAGACGAGATGTCAAACTTTTATGACGTTAATCTTCCACTTTGGTAAGGGTAGTTGCATCACATTATAATCGGAATTGATTGATCAAAGTTTTGAGGTTCCCAAAGTCCTTAGTAACGATCAAAGGCTTCTGTAAAATCCCATGTATCAAATTTAGAAACTCGATGTTTTAGAGTTCAACAGATTAACATAATTTCTTGTATTTGGATACCATCATGTAAAGCTTTTGATTCCAATTCTAGTCTTCTTCAAGAACCCTCTTGTGGGAATATACAAGACCCAGTGTGGTTTCTTGGATGCCTTTTTTTTCCCAAAAGTTCAAGATGTTAAGGTAGGTAATAGAATTTGAAGAGATCATTGCCATCTGCTTGGAGTTTTGATTAAAAACTAATTGTTCCCATTATCCATATTACCATTCGTATTGCTATTATTTACTTTGTTATTGTTATCATTATTAGTATTATTGTTATTTTATTATCATGTTTTTAATCACCCATCAGCGTTGGCCATCTCTGTTATTATGTTGTACTATTTTTATTGCTTCTCTCCCGTGCATTTTCCTTCTTCGGTCTTCTCTGTCCAATATTTTTGCTTTGGCAATTAAAATCTCATCACTTGTCACTTGTAAGTGCTCCCCCAAGGCTGTATTTTCCACTCTATCATATGCTTAATATCTTACTCAAAACTCCTTGACTCTCATTTGGATGGATCTACGATCTTGCCCACTATATGATCTTCCCCATGAACATTCTATCCTATGCATTCCATTGCTCTTTTTGGTCCACCACATCTATTTGCCAACCTTATCTCTTCTTTAGGATTTTATTGGGTAGAAAAGCAGCCTTAATGCCTTTACTATTCATTTTTTTTGCTGTTTGTTTGTGTTTTCCCTTATGTATGGTAGATAAGTCCATAAATGTTAGACGTTAATAATCTTTGTTTTGATTTGTCCTTTGCATATTGAAGTACTTTTTAAATCCTTTTTTGTTTTTTTAAAAGTCAGTCTTTTTCAATACCTTCATAAGTGCTCTTTATCCAAAAAAAACTGCTATTCATCAAAGATACTTATGCAGCCAATGTTTTCAGCATGACAGTGGATGTAGTTCTGTTTGTCTCTTTTCCTAGTAGGCTTGTTCTGAAGGGTTCTCTATGCTTTTTCACTCAAAAGTACATCGAAAAATGGTAAAAAACCATTTCCTTCTAATTCCATAGTGAACCAAAAATCTGGTGAACAAGTTAGCTGCATGATGAAATCATTAAGGCAGTCCTCACCATTGTATATATATCATCTACAAATCTCTTTCACCATCCTGGTTTCAAAGGGTAAAATTTTAGGTGCTCTCTTTCTGTATTCTTTCATGAATAGGTTTGTGGCATTTGCACAATTGGAGATAAGGGTGAATCAATTGCTATTTGCTCAGATTTCTCATATATTGCACCTGAAAAGTAAAAAAATATATAATTGGTACACAGTTTAACCAGTTTTATAGTTTTGTTCTCAGTTATCTGGGCAATGATTACTATTGCTTTCTCAACAGGGATTTATTGGGAAGATTGAAACATTATAAATGCTAAAATATTAAAAATATTGAAGTTTCAGATCATCTTAAATGGTTCATCATCAAGATGTAGACTACATTAACTTCACGTCCCTTGGGGCAAAGGATCAGTTGTTGGTCTTTGTATCTCTCATTTACTAGAATTTCTATGTATCTTTGTTGCTCGTTTGTGAGATTTTTTCATGCACTTTATTATTTTATTGTAAGTTGCATTAAAAAAATGCTATTATTTCAACAAAAGCATTCTTAACTGAACCCTGGATAATTCTGCATTTTCTGATTCCCAGATGGGCAGGTCCAACTGGAGGGAGACAGTTGACAAGACATCTGTTTAGTTGTAAGACTAAATTTTTATTTATTTTCAAATCACTTTCCTTATTCATGCTTCCTAGGAAAAATGAATTTACATATTTTCTTTGTTCTTGTTAGTTTGGTTTATCAACATTGAAGTACAATTTTGTTTGCCTGTGCTTGCATATGATTTCTAGATATTATGATTTTCATAGGCCCCATATGTTGTGCTAGTCTGAATTTCATGGGAGAAGACTCTTCTTGTGAAGAAGGATTGCACAAAAAGTTGGAGTTCGATCAAGCCAGCGATCATTTGGAGAAAGGGCAGTATGGGAGTTCTTTACAGCTGTTGCAGAATCTTGCTCAACATGGTTACAAAGATGTTCCTGAGCTTGTGGCTGTGGCTGAAGTTTGGTTGGCTGCAACGAGGAGATCTTGTTCATGTACAACTTTGCATCAGGGCAAGAACCTTGATTGGTACCTTATTTTGAAGGTAACATGTCCTCTTTTATTTCTGTGAATCCATGTATGTGTTTGTAATGCAATGTTGTGCATAAAGGGGTGTATGGTGTGAAAATTAACACTATTTGCAGTCACTGATTATTAATCCCCTGTCGTAAATGATTATTAAACTGCCGAGAATAAATTCACAGCTAATATCGAAAATTAACACAATTGCAACTTCACCAGTAAAATACAGAAAGAAATTCACAACACAATGAACACAATATTTTTGGACAAATCGTCCTTGGAAAAACCCCTAAGGGAAAACCAGTTGTGCAGATGGAAAATATAGTAACTTTAGCAAATTCAGAGATACAAAATTCCTTGCCTCTCACTGACAGAATTCAGACAACCTCCTAATTTCTCTTGTTGATATTCCCCACTACTATCCCCGACGCTATCACTGCGCCCTTGCTAACACTGCAAGACTGTTTGCTATCACTGCAAACTCATTTGCTAACACTGCAAATGCTTCTACAACTTGTGTTCATCTGTTCTCCAAATGCCTCCCTTGACCCCCTTTTATACTACCTAACCAAGAGGTTTCTAGTTGCTTCTTGATCAAGACAACCTAACCAAGAAGTTTCTAGTTGCTTCTTGATAACAACCTAACCAATAGGTTACTAGTTGCTTTTAGAAGGAGTCAATTAATTAACAAATATTCGCTAATTAAGCATATAAGGATGAACAACTGTCCAAGCTACCTAAAACTAACGCTCCCTCTTAGCGAGGAAGCTGTTCTGCATGACACCTAACTTATCTCTAAAGAAGATGAATTTAGCCTTCCCCAATGCTTTAGTTAGAATGTTTGCTACCTGCTCCTTTGTAGGTATGTACTGCAACTGAACAACCCATTGTTGTACACAATCTTTGATGAAGTGATATCTGATGTCTATATGTTTAGACCCATCATGAAACACTGGATTCTCAGACAACTTGATGCAACTCTGATTGTCGCAGTATATCCCAGTAGTTTTAACCTTCTAACCAAACAAGGCTACTAACAACTTCTGAAGCCATCTGGCTTCACATGTCGCCATGCTAGCTGCTGTGTATTCTGCTTCTGCTGAACTCAGAGCCACAAATTTCTACTTCCTGCTGAACCAAGATACAACTCCTGATCCCAAATTGAAACAACACCCTAAAGTGCTCCTTTTGTTTGTTGTACTTCCTGCCCAATCTGCGTCAGTATAGCCTATCGATCTGATACCTTCACCTCGAACATATTTGATCTCATACTCTACTGTACCACACAAGTAGCGCAATACATGCTTGGCCGTTGTCCAATGCATTGTCTTTGGTTCAACCATGAACTGACTAAGTGAGTTAATTGCAAATGCAATATCTGGCCTGTTGTTGACCAAGTACATAAGCGAACCAATCAACTGCCTATATAAAGTGGGATCTACATCCTTCTCCTTAGATGTATCTAATTTCCTCCAATTCGTGATCATGGGTGTAGACATGGCTTTGCAATCCTTTTTCCTGAATCTCTTCAAGATTTCAATGCAATATTTCCCTTGACCAAGGAAAATCTCTCCATCTGTCTGCCACACCTCCATGTCTAGAAAGTAGTGCATAAGTCCTAAGTCCTTCATCTCAAACTCTTCTGCAAGGTCCCTCTTGCAATCCTATATGAGCCCTAGTCAACCTGTAAGAAACAAGTCGTCCACATAAAGAACAAGAATGAGAACTTCACCCCCAACCATCAAGTAGTAGAGGTTAGCATCCGCTTCACTCTTCTCAAAGCCCATGTCCTGCAAGTATGTATCAATGCACTCATACCACGCTCTGGGAGCTTGTTTGAGTCC
Source organism: Cupressus sempervirens (assembly GCA_028749045.1). NCBI lineage: Eukaryota > Viridiplantae > Streptophyta > Pinopsida > Cupressales > Cupressaceae > Cupressus > Cupressus sempervirens. Next base: position 729,827,629 of record CM053789.1, on the reverse strand, counting down.
GTACAATGCTTTCTTCATTGCGCACACATGGGTCTCTTTGCTGTGTGCTACAAAGCCTTCTGGTTGCTCTAGGTATACCTCCTCCTTCAATTCACCATTAAGGAATTTTGTCTTGACATCCATCTGATGGATTTGCCTTCCCATTTGTGCTACAAATGAGACCACAACTTTTATAGAAGTATACCTGGCCACTGGAGCAAATGTCTCCTCGTAATCTATTCCCTCCTTCTGAGAGAACCCCTTGGCCACGAACCTTGCCTTGTATTTCTCGATGCTACCATTTGCATCGTGCTTTATCTTATAGATCCAACGTGATCCAACAATTGCCCTATCTATTGGTCTAGGAACTACCTCCCACACATCATTCTGCATTATTGAGGAATAATCCTCAACCATAGCATCTCGCCATACCTGATGCTCTGCAGCCTCCTGATAGCTGGAAGGCCCAGTATCTATCAACTGACTAACTAATGCCACATAGTCATTGAACTTGGCTAGTTGTCTCCACTGTTTAGTACTCTTGCTAGGAGCTCCCACAAACTTCGGAGTATCCCTTAGTCTCTCTTGAACCTCGCGGTTCCTACTGCCAACTGTAGAGGATGAAACATCAACCTCTAAGTCTTCTAGATGCATTTCTTGTTGCATCTGTTACTCCATGCTTTGTGAATCTTCACCACCTGAGCCTACACTTGTATTGATAATTGTACTTGTGCTTTGCTGCCCTTGACTAGGCCTTGGAGCTTCTACTGGCTGCTCACTCTGATCATCTATTGGCAAATCTTTGTACCTTCTAAATGCCTTGTCCTCCATGAACTTTACATCACGCTTGACAATAATTCTTCTGGTCTCGGGGATAAAAATCCTATATGCCTTTGAGGTTTCACTGTGCCCAACAAAGTACCCCCTCTTTGTAGTTTGATCTAACTTGGTACGTGCATCACTTGGAATATAACAATATGCCAAACTCCCAAATATTTTGAAATGGCTAACATCATGCTTCTTTCCTGTGAAAGCTTCCTTTGGTGTCATCCTCCCTAGTGCCTTGTGTGGAACTCTGTTCTGAATTTAGACTGTTGTACTACATGCCTCTGCCCATAAGTAGTGGGGCATATCCTAGTCATGTAGCATAGCTCTTGCTACCTTTGATATAGAACGGTTCTTCCTCTCAGCAACTCCATTCTATTGTGGATTGTAAGGAACAATCCACTCTCCCTTGATTCCTTCCCTGGTACAAAACTCGTGGAAGTTATTTCCTATGTACTTGCCTCCATTATTTGATCGAAGAACCTTTATCTTCCTTCTTGTCAAGTTCTCCACAAGAGCCTTGAACTCTTGGAACCGACTGAAAACCTCATCCTGGGTCTTCAAGAAGTATATCTAGGTCTTCCTGGAGAAATCATCGATAAAAGTAACATAGTACTCATATCCTCTTAGAGACTTTGTTGACATCGGTCCACGTACATTTGAATGTACTTGGTCAAGAACACCTTTAGATCTGGTGTCACCCCTTGGAAAAGATGCTTTTGCAAACTTCCCCAACACACATCCCTTACATACATCATCATGCTCTGAGCTCACCTCTGAAACACCTGTCACTGTCTCACGAAGCAATTTGAGTGCTCCATGATGAATATGGCCCATCCTCCTATGCCATAGCTCTCCAAGATCTCTAGGATTACAACTACTCATGGGTGCCTTAGGAGTATCAAACTGCAACTTGTAAAGGCGACCACTCCTAACTCCAATAGTTATGGGTGATTTCTAATCCTTGTGCTTAATCAACACATGTTCCCCATTAAAGAGTACATTATTCCCCCTATCATGAAGAACAAATACATAAATTAAATTCATACCTAATCCTGACACATGCAACACATCATGAATTGGAATTATTTTTCCATTCTCCCTTTGAAACTGAACAGTCCCTTTCCCAACTGGGTTGAGTTTGGATAAATTTCCCGTAGAAATCTGGATATTGGTATTCTCCTCCTTATAACTTGAGAAGTACTCTCTAACTCCTATCATATGAAATGACGCCCCACTATCTATATACCAGATAGTTTGTGAGGTTGAGCTCACCATACAAGCTATAAGTGCAAACTCATCTTCCATTCTATTGGAGAGTTCCTCTGCACTTGTTGAAGCTGCCCTGCTTCTTTGCTTTCTTCCTTTCTGGGCAATCACTGACATAGTGACCATACTCGTGACATCCAAAGCACTTGACCTTAGAAAGGTTTTTCTTCTTCACACTTTGTGAATTCGATCCTTTGTTAGATCCCTTCTCTGCTTTCCCTTTCTCGCTAGGGCAACGATTTCCTGTTCCATCTCACTTTTTTGACTCTTCTTGGCCCCATTGACAAGACTTAGTCTAAACTCCTCTTGAGTGAAATCGGTCCATAGTCAATCCCAACTCAGTAAGGTATCTTGTCCATTGATAGCTTGAACAAAGACACTTCATTGTTTAGAAAACCCATTTAGGGCTATTCTCACTAGCTCGTCATCACTGGGACTATCTCCAACAGTTGCTAACTCGTCTTTGACAAGTGTAAGCTTGGCGAGGTAACTTGTAACGTCTTCTCCCTGGTTCATCCGGGCATTCTTTAGCTTCTCTCTAAGAATCAGCTTCCTGTGGGTGGTAGCATTCTGGTACAGATTCAAAATGGCATCCCACATCTTCTTCACCGTGTCTAGCTCTAAGATATGTGGAACAATATGATCCTTGACACCATTAAGGATAATCCTCCTCGCCTTGGCATCATCCTTCTTATATGCTGCAAGCTATGTCGCATTCGTTGGTATAGGTACAACATTGGTAACATAATCCTTGATACCATTCTCTTCCAACAATAAAGAAATTCTGGCCTTCCAGACACCAAAATTCGAGGCATCATCCAATCTGTCCTGATCTCTCAAACCAGTTGAAGCCATCTCAAGGGATTAAAACAGTAATAATTCTAAAGAGATCAATCTAGGTTATATGAACCCTTAATTTCTTTCCTAGGGCAAAACTCTTCTACCCACAACACTTCTCTGATATCATGTGAAAATTAACACTATTGTAGTCATTGATTATTAATCTCCTATCGTAAATGATTATTAAACTGTCGAGAATAAATTCACAGCTAATATCGAAAAATAACACAAGTGCAACTTCACTAATAAAATACGGAAAGAAATTCACAACACAATGAACACAATATTTTTTGACAAATCGTCTTTGGAAAAACCCCTAAGGGAAAAGTAGTTCTGCAAATGGAAAATATATTAACTTAAGCAAATCAAGAGATACAAAATTCCTTGCCTCTCATTGGCAGAATTTAAACAACATCCTAATTTCTCCTTCTAATATTCCCCACTGCTATCCCCAATGCTATCATTGCACCCTTGCTAACACTACAAGACTGTTTGCTATTACTGCAAACTCATTTGCTAACATTGCAAATGCTTCTACAACTTGTGCTCATTTGTTCTCCAAATGCCTCCCTTGACCCCCTTTTATACTACCTAACCAAGAGGTTTCTAGTTGCTTCTTGATCAAGACAATCTTACCAAGAAGTTTCTAGTTGCTTCTTGATAACAACCTAACCAAGAAGTTTCTAGTTGCTTCTCGATTAAAACAACCAAAACAATAGGTTTCTAGTTGCTTCTAGAAGGAGTCAATTAATTAACAAATATTTGCTAATTAACCACATAAGGACAAACACCTGTCCAAGCTGCCTAAAACTAACATATGGGGCTTGGCCTATTATTATTAAATTTTCGTTTATCCTTTTAAAATACAATTTATCTTTGTTCTTGAACAAATGTGCTGTTTAGATGATGATTTGCATTTTCATGCAGAATTTCATGTCTCATTAATAAAAAGTTTCCTTTCAATATAAACAATTATGTGTCTGTTTTTCAAGATTCACTGATGAGATGACTTCTAATGTCCAACAGGCCAAAGTAGTCTTTAGGATCCACCAAAGTGCACCTACTGATTTATAAGATCATTTCTTTGAGTTGTCACGTTTAGAAATTGTGCTTCAGGGATTGATTTAAGATTTCATTTACCAAGTTATGACTGAAAATATCTTGCTAACTTTGTGTAATATTGTTGTATAGTTGGCAAATTAAAACTCAATGCTTTCATCCTTTGTTTTACTTGAATTGCATTTCTTGTTGAATATTTGTTCCTATGCTCTTTGGGTGGGTAACTCTATCAGTTTTACTGTCTAATTCATGCAAGTTAGTAAAATTACTCAATTGATGAAAGCACTTGAAGTCTAGCCAGATACACCTATGCCTTTCCCTAGGAACATGTATCCCCTGTGTCATATCCAATACGACATAGATACATGTTAGATACGATACCCACACGTGCCCAAAAACCTTGATTTTCCAACCTTGGTGGGTATTGTGGGATTTGATTTTTAAAATTTTTTTTAACATAAATCTCATAAATTAAAAAAATTTCAATCATGCAAAATTTTCAATGTTTTGGGTTAAAACAAAGCCTATACTGAACTAGTAATATATCCCCAAAATACAATAAATAAAATATGAAAACTTTGTTTGCGGGACTAATTGATTTAGTGTACCTCATAGCCCATTCTATTTTAATTTATTCATAGGTGTTTGTTGGGTTATGTGTTGACACTTAGTTTCTCCCTTGGGAGTTTTCCTCTAACAGGGTATATATGTCTGTCATGTTGGACTGTTGGAGGTATGCAACTTGTTTTGTTTGTTGTATTTGCGGATTCTGGCTGGAGTTCTGCTCTTTTGCCATTTCGGAAGTGACAAATCTTCCCTATTTGGCTTATGCAATTTTGTTAGGATTTTGGCCTACGCTATTCTGCTTACCTTAATTTGCTTTGATCTGGCAAATTCAAGCGCCATCTTTGTCTGTGAATATATATTTCCCATGTTTTGGTAATAAATTGCATACATCTTTGTACTTGGTGTACAATTTAGTGTTTGGCGAATGTTATGTACATATCTATTCATATATGTTTGATCATTATCAAATCCCACACTATAACCTTCTCTGGCATTAGTGAGATTCATCTCTCCCTTTGCGTGGTCAGATTTCCATATTCCTTCCTACCAAACAACCCCATACAAAATGCAATGCCTATTCTCTGCCGCCATCCATATTGTACGACCTACTCTGTACAACATATGGACCACCATTCAACCAGTCATATGATCACACCTACTTAACCATATGCTCTCACACCCTCCATATCGATTAACTTTCATATGGAGGCCACCTGTTTCCTTCGTACGTCGTATGGTACTCCAACTCCAATCATACAAACGCCATCCTTGTTGCCTACCTCCATTAATTGTATGACATCTTGTATACTGGTGTATGATTTCTTTTACCATGACCTCGTTGAGCGCATGGGATCACTTGAGGCTGTAATAGTGTAGTAGGTAGTTGGAACATTGCAATGGTATTAGAGCTAGTGATCTTGTTAGCCTGTGGACAATGAATTCAAGTTTATGGCAGGAAATGAAGGCGGTACCACTCAGTTGGTAGAATGGGAGATTTGCAAGAGCCCACTACCGAAATAATGTCATTGTTGAGAGAGCTCACCAGGAATCGGGTATAGATTAACGACACTCAACAACTCATGGATAAAACACTAAGAAAATTGGCGGAAGGCAAAATGTCAGAACACAATGGACACAATGATGACTCAATTATAGGAAAGACAAATCCTCACCCTGCGCATTCTTGACCCTCCATGCCGACCTTCCCCCGTGAACGAAAGCTCCTTACAAAGGATGAGAAACAACTTTTGAAGAAATGCAAAAACAATAATGGGAAGATTGGAGGAATGCAAATATGGAAGGAGACATCTTACAAAGATTATGCCAAATTAAGAATAAGGTACTTAGGTGGTGGCAATTGTGGTTATTTCAATTATGACCTCAATAGGAAATTAAGCAAGGTAAATCTGTCACCGTTTGATGGATCTAGATCAATCTCTGCGTAGACATGGGTAATCAAAACAGATACAAACTTCCAACTCAATTTGATGCTCGAAGAGGAAGCAATTCAATTTGTCGCACTCCACCTAGGAATGGTGCACGAATGGTGGCATCGTGTTATGGTTAGGCTCAGACATGATCAAGTCAATACTTATGCCGAATTTATAGAAAGACTAGATCGGTTTGATGGCAAAGATCCAGAATCCAATTTTAAGGAATTGGCAAAATTGAGGCAAACTGGGTCACTTGATAGTAACATTGTTGAGTTTCAGAGACTCCGTACTGGTTATTGGTATCTCAGATAGACCATTCTATAAATGCATGGTATAATAAAACCACTGAATGGATGGGTAAAGGGTTTCGATGCCATCACCCTCTCGGAGGCTATCAAGAAGGCTCGAAGTATGGTGTAATCATTAGCCTCATTTTCTTGGAGTTATTCACACACCAAACCACCATTGGCTTTAGAGGAAAAGGACAACAAACCCCCACTAAATAAGCCTTCATTGGATGAAGCTATCAGATAGGAACTTAGGAGGAGAAAACTATGTTTCACTGTAAGAAGTCGTGGGAACCAGGGCATAAATGCTTAGGAAAAGAAAGAATACTCTACATTGAGGTCATGTCAAACGGTGAGGCAGAACAAGAGGATTCAACACTTGAAGGTGATAGCTGACAGGAGGTTCTCAAGGAGGTTAACTTAAGCCATATAGAGAGGATCACCACACTGGTACGACGCGGGGGAACCATCGCCCTTGCTGGTATCCCGAGGTGCATGGTTTTCAAGATACATGGATGTGAAGAACCCAACCAGTTCTAACTTCAATTCTGGTGGTTTGACATCCTATCAAACACTTAGCATGCAAGCTCTAATACCACTGTAAGAGCCCTGCTGGCTCACTATAGAATTAAGCTAAAGAGTTTTGGTTGTTCCTGCATTTGTTTTGTTTTTGGGATATATGTGTTTTTTTTGTATTTTTAGAATATATAAATGATTAAATATATAACATGAAACTAAAACTACTAATATTGCCAGCATAAATCCATGTATTGCAATTATAATGTTTGCAATTATGACAACAAACGATGGAAGAACAACTTAAACAAGAACCTATAAGCTTGTTGTCTGATATGTATAGCAACAAAACAATGGAATTCCAACGCCACATGTAATTGCAGGCCAAAACTTTTTAGCTACTTCTGTAGAGATTAATGCTAGGCAAGTTGGCTTGTAAATGACCATAAATGGCTCCCCCAAATCGCTAAACGAAGGTTCCAAAACCCACGTGCATGTATGAATCAAAATGCTGCCTCAGCGGATTTGATTGCAGCAGTCCAAACTGCCTTCTAACAACAGTAAAATTGAATGCAAATCAGTAGAATAGAGACACCCAATAGTTAGGGAAGATATCTTCAAACAAAATTAACTTCAGCCTTAAATCTTACACAAGAAACCCTCTTTCTTGGACACTAATACCAAATCAGTTGCATTCCAAATTGATATAGAACACCAATTTGGTGACTAGCGAGTTAAAAAATTCAACATAATTCACTGTATGTTTTTGTACTATCTTAAAATGGATGCACTTGCTTTTAAGAACTTTTCGCTCCCTCTTAATAATGCCTTCTTTGGTCCATAGATATGGCTGTGCTCAATCTCCTTTTCTCTCCTCTTCTTTCTCTTTCCACCCTATTCTCCTGGTATCTGCCCTCTGTTTCCGTGGCTTCCCAAACTTGATCTCCAGGTCTAGGTTGACTCAGGTTGATCTGTTCTGGACCAGGTCAATTTAGTTCTCGGAGGTTTCGGGGCTCGAAAGTCCTCAGGGGTTTGATTTGTTTTCATATGCTCTCCCATTGGCTTGTATTGTTTTCCTGGCCGGAAACTCATATATAAGGAGACTTGGAGGCTTCATTTTCACAACACAAGATCATATTCTTAAGCTCTTGCTCTCAATTCCAGATTTTTGCCTTTTGCATTTAAGGAGTTCAAGTATTCAAGACTTTCAACCATTCAAGCAAGGAGATTTCTATCTAGCATTCAAGGATCCTTTGCAAGCATTTCTTCTTCAAGATCTAGCTTATTGTTGGCCATCAAGGGAGGATATCTACATTGAAGCATTCATCATCTTCTTCATTGATGCACTTTTATATCCATGTCACCATGATGGGATTATGGTAGATCCGTTGCAAAGTGTGGAGATACCCTACAATTCTAGTTCAAGCTCTACAATACAGTTACATACAAAATCCTTACCAACAAAGATTTCAAGCAAGGTGAATCCTAACATTTATCTTGTCTTTCAGTCATTTACATTTATATTTGTCATTTACGGTTGATTCCTTAACCTAGGGCTTGACAAGCCCTCATCAAACGCCAACCCCAAAATCCTTCCTTTCTGTGTTGATTTGCAAGATATCAGCGAAAGGTTTGTAGATTCGGAAACTACGTTTTGGGAGATTTCTGGAGAAGTCACTTTTTAGATTTGTGGACTAGAACAACCTGGTTGTCGGACGTCTTCCCAATCAATCTAGTCCTCCAATCTCCATTTTCGGGGAGATTTTTGGGTTTTGTTCCTTTAGTCGTTTTATTCTAAGATCTGTGGACATATATTTAGATACAGTTCAGATTTGCGAGCTTTGGAGCGAAAATACATCTTCCTCTACGCATTTCAACGTGAGTCATATATTTTATTTCCTTTGATATCTTTACTCTAGATCTATATCTTAATTGGGCTAATTGAGTTCACATAGCATCTAGATTTATATCATTTCAACAATTAGTTCAATTTCACATTCACATTATCCTATCAAGGGCCAAAGAGTACATTTACTTGTATTGTATTCTCTTTTATAATTCGGATTTGGTATTAGCACCCTTCTTTCTTTGGGTCCGAGCTAATCTAATTTGGATTAGAAGTGGAATCATATTTGGAAATTCCCCTCCTTCCTCACATACATATTTGAATGGCTTAGTGAACCTCAGAAATGGGAGATCTGCAACCCTATTTAAAGTGTCTCCCATTTCTTCCCTAAACAGTTTCAACAACTTAAAGTGCAACCCGAATGGAAGAATTGGTCTCTTTTTCAACCTATGTTGAAACCCTCATGAAATTCACAAATTTATAAAAAGAAAATGAGGAGAGATGAATAAATCAAAGCTAGAGGCTTTCTTTTATAACAATAAAAGCCAAAGTCTTCTTCAATACACCAACGACTAATAGATTCTTCCATACACTTTCACTTAATGCAAACTTTTCTTTTGTTTGCATATCTAAATTTGTAATAATATAAAATGATAATCATTTACTCCAAAACTTTAATTAATTTCTTGGCATAGGCTTCTATGAATTAATTAAATAAATGGCCCGTTCCAATGATGACTCAACTCTCAAGTGAAATTATAACTTTATAATAAGCCATTTAATGATTTAATAATAATTTGGCCACACCTATTATTTCCCCACATCACTAAATGCACTTTCCTAAAATAGAAAGGTTCCCTCTCAACCATCACCAAACTTGCCATAAATAGTAGGTGCATGAAGCTAAGCCCAAAGAAGTACAATTTGAGTCAAACGAAGAGCAGACTAGAACATACTAGAATTGTGAAGAGGACAAGATCCTCCCATAGCCGAGCCTCTGCCTTAGAGAATCTCTATCCACAATAATTAGCCTATGAGGATCACAATAATAGGCTAATCCCTCATACTCTGATGCTAGCAAAATGGGGACATTACAATCTGCTCTCCCTAAGATTGCCTATCCCCAAGCAATCTTAGAAACAAATAACTCATTAGTCCACCTAGGATCCAAGGGTAGAATCGTGTAATGTCCCTGTGATCACCAACTAGCTCCTGTAGCATCATCACCAATCTAATTGATGAAACTTGCCAAATTGAAATGACTCTAACTGTAGATGTCGGAGTGAATATCTCATAGGGAAGTAACTCAAAAAGTTGACAAAGCTTGCTTCCTTGAACTGTGCAAAGTGAGCTGTCATACATTTAGTATCTGACATGTGCAATTAAACTGTACACCAAAAAAAGATCATGCACATGAGAGTCAAAAGTAAAACCATATGTACTCGACACCATGTACACATCCCAAAACTCCTTCGTGAGCCCTATCTGAAATCGTGGTGCGCTAGAAGGATCGCAAACACTGAACAAAAGCCCGCCAAGAAGAACATCCTTTGACATCAACTACTCAACTTTGAACTCGACTTCACCAAGCTCAAAGTGGTGAAGCCAATCTATGAGACCCGACCAAACTTCAGTGCTAACCACGTCAGCACTAGGAACCCAAAAGCATACTGAATGCACATCCCTCCATACTATGGAGATCAAAACCATCTGAAAGTGGTTATATAACTAGCACCATCTCTATCCTCTACAAGGCTCCTGTGGATGTGCTCACTTTGCAAGTAATCCAACTTGCAACCACTGATCGCATCTACTGCAGATGGAAAATACTCACCCCCCAAAGGATGGTACACCCTTGGAACCAATTCACATTGATGCATCATTAAATCCTTTGTGTGTTCATTTGAGAAGTCGCGATGAATACTCCTCCCTATGCAATCACAATAAAAAGCTCCCACCTTGGTCAAACGCTGAGTATCATAACTTTGAATGCAACCCTTGTAATCTAGCTCATCACCAACAACATCTGCAGTGGATGTAACTACAAGAGAACCCGATGCAACGTGTGGGTTCTTGTTGCTCTCTATAGATGCACTCATCCCATTTGTATCATCTGCACTTGTAATTGGGATATGTGTGGCCACATCCTCAACCTTATGACAACCATAGCTTGTGGATATGAAATAATCATCACTTTCATTGAAGACGATGAAGCTGTAATTGTAGCTGGTGAAGACTGTACTCTGCTCAACTCTATGGTAACCTCATCCAAACGTGATTGTGACTCTTGGAGGGCCAACTAAGTACACTGGAAAGAGTCCACGGTCACCTCAAGTACATGGGTGAGCTCGTCAACCTCCTCCTTTTCCTCAAGGCATCATAACATATACAGTCTCTCTCAAGTAGATAATCCCGATTTGCTATGAATTCTAAATAATTATGTCTCATAATCTTGATAGCCTCTTAGAGAGCATGAAACTCGTCAAGGGAAAGACCACCATCATAGTCCTCATCTGACACAGAAGCACCCCAACCATAGATAGCCAACATCTGTTAAGCAACATCAAAGTGCTCCAAAGCTATGACAATCATGCTATTGCTAACCTTCAACGACCCAATCAAATGTTAAGGAACCTGTAACAGCTGACTCATACACATGTCCTCTGACCCAAACTCGGCAGTGTGATAGGAAACTATATCTGCATCACTCACCTCATGATGCATTACATCATGTGTGCTATCATCCTCACACACACCAACAACTGAGGTACTGCTACTGGGTACCTCGACGAATGTCTCATCTAAATAAGTAGAAGCTACTGCTAAATCAATCTCGTTGCATGGTTCCACTCCCCATGTAACTGTAAGTCCTTGTGAATCATGATCCTGAGACCTATCATTAACCAATGAGTCCTCTAAAGTATCTACTGCCCATATGACAAATCAGATTCACTGCAGTATAAGTCATCCTCATAAATAACATCAATAGTACCCAAGTCACAAGTATCAACATCATCCAACTATAAGACCTCTATTGCCTCATGCTGCTGCAGGCATGGCTCGCTGCTGTCATAAAAAATAGAATCATTATGGCACAAATCCACATCATATGACACACTTCTAGCACCTGAATCTTGGGTGTCAATAGAAGAGAGCTCTATGCAACCATCACCTACATATGGAAATGTCGCTATCTATTGCATAGGCTCACCATTATGACCCTAGTCATAAAAATCAGAGCTATTGGAGCTTATATTTTTTCATGCAATCCTCAAAACTAATACTCTCATCATGTGAGTCAAATCTCATAGTAATACCAACAACATTCTCCACACTCGCCTTGTCATCAACACTATTAAGAGTCTCAAAAATATGACTGCTGTCACAAAAATCAGACCTCATTACTAGCAACTGATGTAAGACTGCTGTGGTAGCTATCACGTCATCAATATTTTCAAGGTCACTAGCTCCAGTCTCATGTAAATACAAAGGTTCAATGCAACTGTTCTCAGGCAAGTCTATCAAAACCACATGCTCCTGAGAAGAGCTTCCAACATCACGCATATGAGATGGACTAGTAGCTGCCTCACTGAGCAAAGGCTCCACCACCTGATGGTTGGTGGCTGCTGAAGCTACACTTATATAGTCATCCTGATTCTCTTCCTGTTTTCTCTGTGAGGAAGACTTTTTAAAATGAAAACCATATACCTTGCACAATTGCCTATAACTGCTGGGTTCAAAAGTAATTCATCCATCCTTTTTTGATGTTGTCTAAGATTTTCCATACTTTCTACCAAGGCATTTGTTTGCTTCCTAAGATTAACCCTGCTATTCAACTGATTTCCTTGTTTACTTGTTTTCATGTGTTTTTCCATAACTGAAATAATTGCAAGAGTGCTAGTCACTCAAATGACAACAAGACCAAAATAATAATAATAATTTTTTCTACCACAAAGGATGGTAGGAAACCGTTCTTGTACCACAACTTAGAACCAAATCAGTTGCAACTTGAATTCTGGTGGTTCGACATTTTCTCAAACACTTAGCATGCAAGCTTTGATACCACTGTAAGAGCTCTGGTGGCTCACTGTAGAATTATGCTAAAGAGTTTTGGTTGTTCCTACAATTTTTTGTTTTTGGGATATATGTTTTTGTTTTTGTATTTTCAGAATATATAAATGCTTAAGCAAATAACATGAAAATGAAACAACTAATATTGCTAGAATAAATCCATGAATTGCAATTATAATGTTTGCAACTATTAAAGCAAGAAATGATGGAAGAACAACTTAAACAAGACCCTGTAAGCTTGTCGTCTCTTATGTATAGCAACAAAACAATGGAATTCCAACACCACATGTAATTTCAGACCAGAACTTTATAGCTTCTTCTAATGTAGAGGTTAATGCTAGCCAAGTTGGCTTGTAAATGACCAAAAATAGCTCCCTTCCCCCCTGAATTGCTAAATGCAGGTTCCAACACCCACGTGGACGTATGAATCAAAATGCTGCCTCAGCTGGTTTTATTGCAGCACTCCAATCTGCCTTCTAACGACAGTAATAATGAATACAAATCAGAAGAATAGAGACACCAAACAATTAGGGAAGATATCTTTAATCAAATGCAGCTTGAGCATTAAATCTCACACATGAAACCCTCTTTCTTGGACGCCAATACCGGATCATTTTCATTCCAAATTGATATACAACAGCATCAATTTGGTGACTAATTAGAATAATGTTTTAAACACAATTCACTGTATGTTTCAACAACTCAAAGTGCAACCAGAATGGAGGAATCAATCCTCTTTTTCAACCCACGGTGAAACCCTCATGAAATTCACAAATTCATAAAAAGCAAATGAAGATGGGTGAATAATCAAAGCTAGAGTCTTTCTTTTATTACAATTAAAGCCAAAATCTTCTTCAACACACCAACGACCAATAGCTTCTTCAATACACTTTTGACTAAAATGCAAACTTTTCTTTTGGTTGCATATTTGAATCTGCAATAATAAAAAATGTTCATCATTCACTCCAAAACTTTATTTAATTCCTTGGCATAGGCTTCCATGAGTTCATTAAATAAATGTCCCCTTTCAATGAGGACTCAACCCTTAAGTGATTATAAAGTTAAATTATAACTTTATAAGAAACCATTTAATGATTTAATAATAATTTGGCCACAAATAATCATAACTCCCAAAATACTTATCCATAAAATATGTTGTCTGAAACAAGAGTTGCAGGGCATAATAAATTAATGTTGTAATGAAAGATAGTGTTGGGTTTGGATAGTTAGGTCGCGAGGGCATACGTCGGTTGGTCTCTTTAACCAACCAACCTCTAATTAAGAACATTAAAATATGAATGATGTACTAGTTGTTTTTGGTAATCAATAAAGGACTACTAATTTCCCTCGCCAACATTTAGCTCCGTAGGATAGAGCAAGACAGCTAGCTTAAAGCAAGAGCTTTGATATCCCTGATTGGGGTGACCCCTATTATTCGGGTAAAGTTCGGGACATGCTGGGGTTGCTCTCCCGGCCCCAACTATTATTAACCCTAAACAACGCTCCTGCATACCCCTAGAGAGGAGGTTGCTCCTACCCCTACCCCTTACCCCTACATTTATAAGGGATAAGGGAAGGGGAAGGGGTTAGGTTTTCTCGTATATATAGTGAGTGACGATAGGGGGTGAGCCCCATATTTTCTAGACAGAGCAGCTTTCCCTTTTTCTGTTGATCCAGTTGAACCAGTAGCAACTTCAGTGGTCCATTTAGTAAATGATGGTAGATGTATCCTCCATAAAAGATCGTGCACGACTTATTGGCGATGAAACCAAAAAGTTGAGGGGCAATTCTACAATGCTTTCTCAATCAACTATAGTATAGTTTGCAGGCCTGGGGGAATGGGTTTATTTGAAACAGTAGGATTGTGTTAATCGATCTGTGGAAATGAATTTCGATACTCTTTTCCAATTTCTTTCATTTTGCTGTGGCAACGGTTGGGTTACAATTCCAAGAGAAGCAGAACTATAGTGGTTGTTGATTCTTACGTCTTGACCCGTTGTTCTACTTTTGTCTTGCCGTTGCCCAGGCAGGCATGCAAGCAAACCTGCATTCTGCTCATTACTCTATCATGATTAGAAACAGTTGGCACTCACCCAACTATCAATTGTCAGGGGAGGAGCCTATAATACGTTGTATATCGTTGGACCCACGTGTATAGTTGTCCTGGGCTCGACCCACTATATATATATATATATATATATATAGAGAGAGAGAGAGAGAGAGAGAGAGAGAGAGAGAGAGAGAGAGAGAGAGAGAGAGAGATGGGGATAGGAGAGCAGAGCAGTTATAGTCTAATCAAGGGGCGAGCAGTTATTATTGGTAATAAATGCTTGTTGATATTAATATATGTGAACTCATACTTTAGCATTATGCTCTGGTAACCATTCTACACTTTGGCATTGTTGCCTAAGTTCGATCCTTGAGGTCATTTATTAGAGGGGATGGAGTAATGGGCAGAACATTCCTACCTTAAGTACAAGTCACAAACAGTGACAGAGAAGATGAGGAAATACCAAGGGAAGATTAGGTGATATGTGATCTGGTGGCAGCCTGGGAAGTCTTTGTTGACCAAAACATGCGAAGGGAAACCTGAGACAGAGCAGTCCTAAAGAGCACGACAGGGGAGAAACTTTCAATTCCACCAATAGTGTACGATCTTCTTGGACAAATACCTCGGTTGTTGGCTGGAAACTTGGTACAAGTAGAGGAAGAAAGAGTCAAAGTACAACGAGAGTGAAGAAGGCAACAAGTACTCCAACAATTTGCCAAGAAAAGTACTTGGGAACTCCAGGAGAGGGATAATCCAAGGAGGATAACCAGACAATAAAATAATTCATTCCCCTAATACCAAATAAGGACCCAAGGCGAGTATGAGAAGAAGAAATTGAGTGGGAAACTTCTCTGTGGCGGATCCTACGTAATAGGGAACAGGAAGAAAGACACTGCCACTTAAGAGAATTTGTTAACCAATCCCAAGATCCAAATCAAATTAAAGAGAATCAAACTGAAAACCCAATAAAGGGCATAGTCAATTTGGCAATCTCAAAAGGATGAGGAAGGAATGAGGGGTGGATTGACTCCAAGATTGTTCCATCCCAATTTTTGCCCTAAAATTTTTAAGCTAGATATAGCCGTTGAACCAAAATAATTTTTCATGTTCAAGTGAAATTAACTCATAATAGCTGTTGTTTTATCATGGTAGTTATAGTTGTGATATTTATTCATGTTCATGTGAAATTGGAACAGTTAAAATCTAGCCGTTGTGTTCATATGAAATAAAGACAGTTAAATTTAGCCGTTGTATATTTATGATGAATCAGTTAGCATTTAAGATGAAATTTCCTAACAATTTTATCTAATAAATTATGAATCATGAGTTGATGTTTTGGCGAGAATGTTGCTTTAGAGGTTGGAGGATGAAGATCAGAGAAAGAGGGGAAGCATTACGAAACGAGGTCATCGGAATGGGATGATTATAAGATTCAGTTATCGGGTATGACAGGTTTGACCTAAAATCACCTTGGCAAGTTTAATAGGACTTGCCAACAAATTTCTTGGTGGAATCTGCATGAGCTAAAATTAAAAAAAAAAAAAATTTTAAATAAAAAAAAGAAACAAAGTTCTTACCTCTGTTAAAAATGCCAATTAATAATATTACTTAATATTATTTTTACTCTCTCTATTAAAATCATAATTAAATGAAAAGAAAATGGCACCATTGCATTAGCATTATTAATCTAATAATGCCACATTGCAAATACTTAATTATAAGATTAACCAAGAAAGTAAGAATAATATAAAATAATATTATTGATTTAACTCTTCATCGTTTCATCATCCCTTTTCTTTCCATTTTTCCCTCCTCCTTTTCGAATTCTTTCTTATTAATCGAATTAAAGACTTTGAACAGTCTTGTAACAACAGGAAGCCGTAAGGTCCCTCCTTCAGCTTATATTGGCTTGTCGTGTTCACTCAAGACAATCAGAGCATACCTTTTGTTTCCTTTAATCTGCTACGGTGCCATAGCCTCAGAATCTATATATATATATACGTCTTTTCCTCTGTTTATGTGTTTTGCCATTAGAAAATCCATACGCCATTTCATCTATCCCACATGTATTGTAATTAGAGCTCATATATCATTGCATTCAGAACACATTCGGTTGTGCATACAGAATTATTCTTTTTGAAATTAGAGTGATACGTCTCTGCTACTTCAAGCAATTGTTCTCGTGGAACTTGAAGAAGGAGATAGAGCCCAATGTTAGGCAATCAACCGCAGGGCAGTCAGCCACGTAAGGAAGTCATTCTCAAATCAATTTATATTTATTTTCCTTCTTTCTCGATTCGAGATGACAGAGTCGGAATTATTTTCTTAATTTTCAAATTCATGATAACCGGTCAATAAGAAATAGTTTATCTTTCCCTTGCTATAAATAACATCATAAGATTGCCCACATCCTCATAAATTCTGTAACATGTATAAAGTCGAATAATAATGTGGATTTTAGTAATATTTGCATAACAGTTTACTGTCAGGAGAAAGTAAATCCACAATTTGTCAATCTTTTGAATAAATATCTAAAGTCTTACTTTTGTAACTTTATTTCATCCTTCTTGAAAATATGTCATAGCATCTGATAATAGTAAAAGGAGCACCAAGGATATCACTTGGCTTAAGCCAGAATGAGGTGATGAAGGTGTGATAAGAATAAATGTTCAGGCACCAAAGAATCACCAGTCTGATTGTCTGAATAAAGGTGATGAGGTGTAGATGAACCTGTTAAATGAAAAATAAGAATGAAGTTAGTTTCTCATACTACATTAATAAAAGTAAATGCATATAGCTCATGTGAATTCTATTTTCAAAATTAGTTAAGCTGAGTGGTGGAGATCGGGATATAATCCCACATGTCGAAAACGTTGGCCAGGGTGGTATATAGGCAAATCTGCCACAACAATTTGATTGCGTTGTTGTCCTGATGCTTCAGTTATTTTAACGAATAGCTGTTGGGACCTCAACCCCCTGAATACTCCGATGACTGGATCAATGAACGTCCCATGCCCAACCTCGGGGTAGGGAGGGCCGTTCTATTAAATTAGAACATGTGGGGATAAGTAAAAAGGTTTACGGTTGGGAGGTTAAGCCTATGTTAATGCTTCTCCTCTCACCAAAGTCAGAGTTTGGACAACCAGTTTGGAAAGTCTCTCAATTAAATTTGTATTTTCTAATTAACTTTCAAGTTGGCATTTTTCCTTTCCAGTTGAAAGTTGATAGTTAGTTAATCATAGAATTTTCTTTACATTTCAGCAAATAGCTTAGAATTTTAATTTCAGCTGCCTATGTTAAGTAATAGTTAATAGAAAGGCAATTTAGTTTAAAATTCAGTTTTAAAACATTTATTTTGATATATATGTCATGTGAATCGGTTAGTATAATGATGAAATTAGTTGTAGAAAATCCTGCTGTTACATATGGTATCAGAGTGCTCGGTTCAACACTGAACCTAGGGCACATCACGTTCTTGAAATCTAATAAGTTGAAAAACGAATACAAGATGCTAGTACGTAGAACGCTCCGCAAGAAAACACATCTTATTTTGCCATACCTCATTAAGAATATGACTAAGTACGACTATTCTTGCTGTTCCGAGCCTCGAGATGATGAGACAATGAACCAAGCCATACAACAAATGAAGAAGGAAAGGATTCGATGGACCTCTGCCAAGAAGGCAGCATACAGGAATGAATTGATTCAGATTTGGAACGCTCAGCAGAGCAATCCCCTCCATTTTCATAGATCATGGATGGTACGAGACATTTACCAAACGGAGCCAGAAGTTGCAAAACAAAAATAAACATATTCTATGAATGTAGACAACCTCATTAGAGGAATTTTCTAAATAAAGAATTGCTTTGTCGAGCAATGTTAATTAAAAGTTTTGCTTTGTCGAGCAATGGATATGTTTTTGCAATTTTGCTTTGTCGAGCAATGGATATAATTTTGCAAATTTGCTTTGTTGAGCAATGGATATGATTATTGTAATTAAAGATTAGCATAGTTGTGCAATGAAAATGAATATTGTTTTGAAGAATGATTTTGACAAGCAATGGGAATAAAATTTTCACTTTGCTTAGTTGAGCAACAAAAACTAAACTATAAACTTAACTGTGTAAACTAATAGGTGCAAGTCCTGAAATACATGGGTAACAACGAGAATGTGGAAAACTGAGAGATAATTCGAGAGAACCATCAAACCTCTAACGAGCTATTACTTCAAATTCTGCAAGAAACACAACTAAAATTAGAGGCTATGGATAGAAGAATGAGCGAGATGGCAGCCCAGAGGGGGCAACATCGTGAAGAAATGCAAGAAACAGCCAGAGCTGAGATTGAAGTCTCAGAACATAATAGAACCCCCTCCCCTAAATAGACTGATAAACTAAAGAAAAAGGAAATTGTGGCTGACTTATCAGCTGATATTAAGAAAAATAAACCTCCTAAATTCTTTGGTACTGATTCTGGAGAGGAAGCCGAGCATGGCTAATAGAGATGGAACAATACTTTGAGATCCGAAACTTCTCTGAGACTTCAAAGGCAGTTTGGGGTATATACCAATTCACTAGGGAAGCAACGACTTGGTGGCGAAACACCAAGGTGGAATTGAACATTAGATTTACTGATATTACTGTGGAGAAGTTTGTAAACATATTTAGAACAAGATGGCTGCCTCAAACTTTCTATGACCAGAAACTCATGGAGATTCAAAATTTGAAACAAGGGGAATTATCAGTTCATAAATACTGGGAGAAATTTACCAGGTTACTTAAGTATGTACTACCCTACCAACAGGATACCAATCGAAAAGTAAGAAAGTTCTTCATGGGATTGAATAACAGAATAGGGGAAGCCATAGATGTCCTTGCGCCTCGAACCATGGAAGAAGCTTTGGAAAAAGCTGTTCGCCAAGAGCATAAGGTTAAAAAGGATGATTTTATTAGGGACAACAAGAGAAAGACCAATTCGAATTCAGAAGGTGTTGAATGTGGACCACCAAGGAAACTGTTTAAGGACTTTAAGAACAATAAACTAGAAAACAAAAGTAGCGGAACCAGAGATAACTAGGGAAATTTTCATGTAAATAAAAATGACAGGAATAATAAGAAAAGAGGACCACTGGGAGGTTGTTTTATTTGCAAAGGAAACCACTTTAAAAGACAATGTCCTAACCTCAATCAGCAACAACGTCCATCCTTGCCGCAACAACACCAGGTTTTTCAACAAAGAATTCATGCAGCCTTGGATAACAGACAAGTAGAACAACAGAGAGGCCCCATCGAAACGCTGTGTAAGATTTATGGTAACCCCGTAACTATTCTTATTGATACTGGAGCAATAGAATGTTTTATTTCACCTAAATTATTAAGTAAATTTCCAAAAAGATTTGATTTTATGGCAAAACCGTGGACAGTCGAATATGCAAACTAGACAAGGGCCAGGGTAGAGCAATGCCTGTTTGAAGCTCAGGTTTATTTTCCAAACTTCTCCACAGAACTAAATTTATATGTAGCACCATTAGGATCTTATGACATTATCATAGGAATAAATTGGCTCAACAAACACAAGGCTAAGGTAGATTGCCTTGCCAAAACAGTAAATTGTGTGGATGATCGAGGCAGGCCCACAAGTATTTCAGGGCTCAGACATGAAATAAGAACCCAACAAATTTCAGCAATGCAGCTTAAGAGGTATGGAAGAAAAGGCTGTGAAATATTCGCAATAAAAGTTGAAGATTTAAGGGAAACCACTTACAGGGATGATTATATATATGAAGATGGGGAAATTAAGCAAAAACTAAAAGAATCATTTGAAGAAAAATATCCCTATTTGAAGAACTATCAAGATGTATTCTCTGAGGAACTTCCTGGATTACCTCCTTCCCGGGTATTTGATTTTTCCATAGATTTAGTACCAGGAGTAGAACCTATATCCAGAGCCTCATACAGGATGACCACCACGGAACTTATAGAATTGCAGATTCAATTGCAGGATATGTTGGATAAGAAAATGATTCGACCCAATGTTTCACCTTGGGGAGCCCCTGTATTATTCGTAAGAAGGGAGGACGGAACCATGAGGCTATGTATAGACTATCAGATGCTTAATAAGGTCACCATCAAAAATCGGTACCCGTTAACAAGGATAGATGATCTCTTTGACCAAATGAAGGGTGCGACTATGTTTTCAAAAATTGATCTGAGATCAGGATATCATCAATTGCGAATTGAGGAAGAGGACATACACAAGACTGCCTTCAGGACTAGATATGGACATTATGAGTTTACAGTGCTACCTTTTGGATTAACTAATGCCCTTGCAACTTTCATGAACTTAATGAATAGTATATTCCATGATTGTTTGGACAAATTTGTGTTAGTATTCATAGATGATTTTCTTATTTATTCTAGGAAAGAAGAAGAACATCAGAGGCATTTAGAGATAGTATTACAAAGACTTAGAGAACATAAATTATACGAAAAATTATCAAAGTGTGCCTTTTACCAGAAAGAAATTCAGTACCTAGGGCATATAATTTCAGCACAAGGCATAGCAGTAGATCCATCTAAGATTAAAGCAATTAAGGAATGGTCCATACCCAGAAACGTATCTGAAGTCAGGAGTTTCATGGGGTTAGCTAGATTTTACAGGAAATTTGTTAGAAACTTTTCAAGAATAGCTTATCCAATCAAATCACTTCAGAGGAAGGGAAAGAAATTTGTTTGGATAGAAAAATGTCAATCAGCTTTTGAGTATCTGAAGGAAAAACTGACTACTGCACCTATCTTAAGGGTACCCGATCCGCAGAAACCATTTGTGGTGATCACTGATGCTTCAGGTGAAGGATTAGGGGGTGTATCAATGCAAGAAGGGCAAGTCATTGCCTATGAGTCTAGGAAATTGAAGAATTATGAACAAAATTATGCACCACACGATTTAGAATTAGCAGCCATAGTTCACATTTAATCAGTTTATTCTTGTATGGTGCCTTCTTGGCAGGGGTCCATCGAATCCTTTCCTTCTTCATTCGTTGTATGGCTTGGTTCATTGTCTCATCATCTCGAGGCTCGGAACAACAAGAATAGTTGTACTTAGTCATATTCTTAATGAGGTATGGGAAAATAAGATGTGTTTTCTTGTGGGGCGTTTTACGTACTAGCATCTTGTATTCGTTTTTCAACTTATTAGATTTCAAGAACATGATGTGCCCTAGGTTCAACATTGAACCTAGCGCTCTAATACCATATGTAACAACAAGATTTTCTACAACTAATTTCATCATTATACTAACCGATTCACATGACATATATATCAAAATAAACGTTTTAAAATTGAATTTTAAACTAAATTGCCTTTCTATTAACTATTACTTAACATAAGCAGCTGAAATTGAAATTCTAAGCTATTTGCTGAAGTGTAAAGAAAATTCTATGATTAACTAACTATCATCTATCTTCTTCATAAAAGAAACTTTCAACTGGAAAGGAAAAATGCTAACTTGAAAGTTAATTAGAACATACAGATTTAATTGAGAGACTTTGCAAATTGGTTGTCCAAGCTTTGACTTTGGTGAGAGGAGAAGCATTAACATAGGCTTAATCTCCCAACCGCGGGCCTTTTTATTTATCCCCACATGTTCTAATTTAATAGAACGGCACTCCCTACCCCGAGGTCGGGCATGGGACGTTCAGTGATCTAATCATCGGAGTATTCAGGTGGGTTGAGGTCCCAACAGCTATTCGTTAGAATAACTGAAGCATCAGGACAACAACGTGATCAAATTGTTGTGGCAGATTTGCCTATATACCACCCTGGCCAAGGTTTTCGAGATGTGGGATTTTATCCCGATCTCCACCACTCAGCTTGACAACTAATTTCGAAAATGGAATTCACATGAGCTATATGCATTTACTTTTATTAATGTAGTATGAAAAACTGACTTCATTCTTATTTTTCATTTAACAGGTTCATCTACACCTCATCACCTTTATTCGGGCCATCAGACCGGTGATTCTTTGGTGCCTGAACATTTATTCTTATCACATCTTCATCAACTCATTCTGGCTTAAGCCAGGTTATATCCTTGGTGCTTCTTTTACTGTTATCAGATGCTATGACATATTTTCAAGAAGGATGAAATAAAGTTACAAAAGAAAGACTTCAGATATTAATTCAAAAGATTAACAAATTGTGGATTTACTTTCTCCTGACAATAAACTGTTATTAAAATATTACTAAAATCCACATTATTATTCAACTTTATACATGTTACAGAATTTATGAGGACGTGGGCAATCTTATGATGTTATTTATAGCAAGGGAAAGATAACCTATTTCTTATTGACCGGTTATGATGAATTTGAAACTTAAGAAAATAATTCCGACTCTGTCATTTTGAATTGAGAAAGAAGAAAAATAAATATAAATTGATTTGAGCATGACTTCCTTATGTGGCTGACTGCCCTGCGGTTGATTGCCTAACACTGGGCTCTATCTCCTTCTTCAGGTTCCACGAGAACAATTGCTTGAAGTAGCAGAGACGTATCACTCTAATTTCAAAAAGAATAATTCTATATGCACAACCAAATGTGTTCTGGATGCAATGATATATGAGCTCTGATTACAATATGTATGGGATAGATGAAATGGTGTATGGATTTTCTAATGGAAAAACGCATAAACAGAGGCAAAGACGTATATATATATATATATATATTCTGAGGCTATGGCACCGTAGTAGATTAAAGAAAAGAAAAGGTATGCTCTGATTGTCCTGAGTGAACACGACAAGCCAATATAAGCTTAAGGAGGGACCTTACGGCTTCCTGTCGTTACAAGACTGTTCAACGTCTTTAATTTGATTAATAAGAAAGAGTTTGAAAAGGAGGAGGGAAAAATGAAAAGAAAAGGGATGATGAAAAGATGAAGAGTTAAATCAATAAATATTATTTTATATTATTTTTACTTTCTTGGTTAATCTTATAATTAAGTATTTGCAAAGTGGCATTATTAGATTAATAATGCTAATGTAATGGTGCCATTTTGTTTTTATTTAATTATGATTTTAATAGAGAGAGTAAAAATAATATTAAGTAATATTATGAATTGGCACCTTTAACAAAGGTAAGAACTTTGTTTCTTTTTTTAATTTAAAATATATATTTTAAATTTTTTAGCTCATGCGGATTCCACCAAGAAATTTCTTGTCAAGTCCTATTAAACTTGCCAAGGTGATTTTAGGTCAAACCTGTCATACTCGATAACTGAATCTTATAATCATCCTATTCCGATGACCTCGTTTCGTAATACTTCCCCTCTTTCTCCGATCTTCATCTTGCAACCTAGCTAAAGCAACATTCTTGCCAAAACATCAACTCATGATTCATAATTTATTAGATAAAATTGTTAAGAAATTTCATCTTAAATACTAACTGATTCATCATAAATATACAATGGCTAAATTTAACTGTCTTTATTTCACATGAACACAACGGCTAGATTTTAATTGTTTTAATTTCACATGAACATGAATAAATATCACAACGGCTATAACTACCATGATAAAACAACAACTATTATGAGTTAATTTCACTTGAACATGAAAAATTATTTTGGTTCAACGGCTATATCTAGCTTAAAAATTTTAGGGCAAAAATTGGGATGTAACAAAGACCCTGACACGAAGAGGGCATCTTTATACTCAAGAACAAAGCTCTAGTCACAGAGGGGAGGAACTAGGGGGAGAAGGAGAAGTCTCTAGACCAAGTACCCAAGAAACCTTCTCGACAGGAGGGAATACAGTCATGACAAGAGGAAACAGTCAAAGGAGGAGTGGGAGAATGATGGCCACAGAAAAACAAAAACTTCCAAGATTCATAGAAGGAATGAAAGACTTTGCAAGAAATTATAAAACCTGCATAACCATATGGCAAGCAAATGGAGAGAATGAGACTAATGAATGGTTAGAGGTGTTTCCTGGCACTCTAAGGGGTATGGCTATTGATTGGTACACAAATTTGTAGGTTGGGAAAAAGGCCACATGGAAGGATCTTCACACAAATTTCGAGGAAGAATTTAGACTCTTACGGGATGATGATCAGATTATAATGGAGATACACAATACAAGGGAAAAATGAATCTGTAAGAGCATATAGTAGGAAGCTAAAGGAGTTGATAGGGAAACTTGATAACAAACCCATAGATGGGCTAAAGAAAAGATGGTTTACTAAAGGGTTAACCCCGTCCCTACAGAGAAAAATGAAGATTGTCCTATCATCATTTGCCAATGCAAGTACTCATACGATGCATATAGAGAGCGAAAGCAAAACCTCTAAAAGAGGAGTCATGGAAGTGGGAGCAAGAGTTCTGAAGAAAGTGGGGACGAGTCTAAAACCATCCAAGCATTGGAAAAAGACATGCTGAGGATGATGAGGAGATAACCGGAATCAAGGAGGAGACAAGAGAAGGAAAAGAACTATTGTGTACAAACTATGAAAAGAAAGGAAATACAAAGAACACTTGCCCCCAAACGGCATTTTGTGACATATGTTAGATATTGGGGTACTTTGTCAAAGATTGTTTTTACAATTTGAAAGCACGCAATGCCTAGGTATTTTGTGACATATGTTAGATATTGGGGCACTCTGTCAAAGATTGTTTTTACAATTTGAAAGCACGCAATGCCTAGGTATTTTTTACTCAAGGAGAACCATCCACACCTCCCTTTACTCCTCCGCGTAACACAAACATGGAAGCATCACTTGGAGGGTACCATAACAACAGGAGGGGTAGCAACAACAATAGTAATAATAACACACCAAGGAACCGAATTCAATATGAGTCTAGGGGATGGCCCCTGATACAATGTAGGAGATGTAACGAATGGGGACACTTTGCTTGTAACTGTTAGAGTGGAGAAGGGAATGGACAAATGCTCTGCAAATGGTGCGAACTTGGTAATCACAAGGATGCCAATTGCCCCAAATAGAAAAGCATGAACATGCTTGAGGTGACGGTATCAGAGGAGGAAGTATTAACCATCACAAGGATGTAGGCTAGAAAACTCACACATCCTAATATAGGTATGGGAAAAGAGAGATTGGACGAAGCTAGGAAGGAGATCCAAGATTTCATGGAGAAGGATGAAAAGGTAAGTACTTCTAAATCCTCTTCCACTAAGTCCATCTTGGAAACTAACATCATGAAGCAAGTTCTTGAGGCCACGATACTTGTAAAGATTGGGAATCTGTTGGAGACACTACAACACTTAAGTATTGCAATAGCACATGGAAACGATACTAAGGAGGAATCACAAAAGGAAGAATAAAAAGTAGGGAAGGACAATAACATTGTGTTTACCATAGGAATGGGAAGGACACCGATAGTAGTATAAAATGAAGATAATGGGGTGCAAATTGACCAATACTATTGTGGATGGAGGTTCGAGGGTTAATGTTCTCCTTGAAGAAACATGGAAGGCACTCAAAAGACCAACTAGCCACCCACTTTTCAGTTGGTAGGAGCATAACAACATAGGATCAAACCCATAGGGACCCTAATTGGACAAAAAGTGGTGATTGGGTGTAATGTCCCCACTATTAGGGTTAGTTTGGGACAAATATTACCTGCAAAATAAATGTTAGAATTCAATAATAAAAATTCTAAACATACTGTTCTACCCTCTAATTTAACCCCAACCTTAAAGACGTCTGTAGATCGGGTGTCCTAACTTTTAGTTATTTAATCATCTTCTCTGGAGTGCACCCCTTTAAGTTTCATCTCATATGGGACATCCTCCATCCAAGACTAATCACATATGCATATGTTGATGTCATGGCTCCTACTAAAAACCCTAATTATAATATTCTCCTCCTATGACAGAGATAAATAGATGATATTAAATAATCTTAATACATGTTATTAAACATATTGACTATTGATATAATAGTTAATGAATATAACATATTAATAAAGTATGATATGATATTATATACTAGTATAATATGTAATATATATATATATATATAAATAAATAAATAAATAATAGTACGTCAAATATATTTATTGATCTAATAATTATTACGATGATAATCTTTGAATATTAAAAAATAATAATATAAATTAGTTCTATATAATAGTTTTAACTAATGCTAAATCATAATTAGAATGTTTTCTAGGGCAATTGAGAGGATATATTTAAGGGTCATTACAGTTGACTTCATCAGAATATTCTAGCCATTCATACAGGGTTACTTATCTATCAAATTGTCATGAAAGCCATTCATACGAGTATCTCACTTCTTGCATTGGCACTATGAGGTTCTCATCTAGCCATTCATACAGGCTTACTCATCTCTCGCACTAGCATGTCATTCATACGAGTATCTCATTTCCTACACTGGCACTATGAGGCTCCATTTATTAGATAAGTCAATAAGAAATTATATGAGAATATGAGTTAACTCTTTAAATATCACTCTTTTAATTAATATAATTTTCCAATATTCATAATATCAAGCCTTTTAACATCTTTTGTAAATCTACATATATATGAATGCCTATATATTACTAATAAATATAACTTTTTATATAACATGAAGGAAAAATGATATAATAACTTTTTAAACTAATAAATGTAGTTTTCTAGTTAATAAAACATGTCTTTTAATAATAATAACCTCCCTTGGTAGTGGCTCCTACAATTTCGGGACTTTCTTTCAAAACATAGTATTTTAAATTACCTACCATCTTCTCTCATATTTTGCATGATAAATATCTTGATCGTCTTTTCCCCTTTGGTCGGTTATGTGTGCATGGTTGCCTTTATACCTAATCCTTCATTGTTTTGACTCTAATTGCTTATCAGGTAAATATGATGTATGTTTTACTTTACTATTTTTTCTAACCTATTTTTAATGCCGTCCCATGTCATTCATTTGATCGACATTTATAAGCTTTACCAATTAATATGGAAAGATGCAATGCTTCATAGGTCATGAGGTGGGGTTAGCTAGTAGTTATGATTACCAAGATTGGGGTAAGATAATAATTTGGGTGACCAATGTGCATTTAGAGGTTTAGTTATTATTAATTCTTACCAAATTAATAATAATTGATTTATTATAAGTTATAACTATTTTTAGCTAATTTTATTGATTTTATTTATTTATTATTTATTGATCACTTATATTAACCATAAGGTATTATTTATTTATTTATTTTAGGCTAATCTTTCTATGTTAATAACTATTGTTTAATTTAAAAAAATAAATATTTTGTATCATTAATGAATTGTTATTGAATGTTAGTTATTTCATTCATATATTCTTGTTGAACAATTACAAATAGGTATGACAATAATGATTCAATATTAGATTTCTTTATTAGAAGGGTTATTACATTGGGACACAACAATTCTTCCTCGATTTTATGGTGATTGCTCTTGAGAGGAAGTGTTACGATGCATTATTAGGAAGAGGATGGTTAGTTATAGCAAAGGCAAACCACAACTGGAAGAAAAATACCCTTTCTATCGAAGTAGATGGCTAAACGAAGAGGGCATTTTACAGCTTGGAGAATGTTCAAAAGATGGAACAAGTTCCCTCAATGGCTTGTTCCATTGGCAAATGGGGGACTATGAAGTGTTTCAACCATACTGTAATATGTATTAGATCCAAGAGATGGAATCTGAAGAAGAATACCCAGGGTGTTATAAGGAACACAAAGAAGGTATGGCCAAAATTGATGACACCCCAACACACATTCCCGAAGGATTAAAAAATAGAATATAAGGAGGCTAAGCTGGAGAAGTTGAATCTAGGTGAAAAGGACCATCCAAAGGAGATTTTCATAGGAGATGATTGGGATCTTGTATTGGAAGCAACAACATTTAGAATCTTCCTTGAGTACAAGGATGTGTTTGCATGGACATGCAAGGACTTAAAAAATAGTGTTGTAAAAACTGTGCGTCCATCAAATAGCCCTAGTACCTAGAGTAAGACCAGTACATAGGAGGCCTTATCAAATGAATAAGAACTATGCTGCCAAAGTTAAGGAGATCGCTAAGATGCTTGATGCAGGCATAATATTCAAAGTACAGACGAGTGAGTGGGTATTGCCCATAGTCATATCCTTGAAAAAGGATGGAAATCGAATCTGGATTTGCGTAGACTTCAGATACCTATATGCAGTAACCATAAATACTCCTTTCCAATTCCCTTTACAGACCATATCTTAAAAGTGGTTGGGCAAGAGATGCACTGCTTCATGGATGGGTTTTTGGGTACAACCAAATCAATATTGTTGAAGAGGATAAACTGAAAACAACCTTTGTGGTGGAAAAGGGGGTGTATGCTTACAATAGGATGCCATTTGGGCTATATGATGCACTTACCACATTTGAGAGAATTATTCTTCACATCTTTGATGGGATGTCAATTGGAAATTTCAAGACCTTTTTGGACGATTGGTCTATCTATAGTGGGAAGGAACAACATGTGAAGGTTATAGGAGAATGCATGGAACGATGCTGAAGAGCTTGGCTAGCATCAAACCCAAAGAAATGTACATTCATGGCCCCCCAAGGCAGGCTTCTTAGACACATAGTATTCAAAGAAGGGTTGAAAATGAATCCTGACGAAATTAGAATCATTGTTAACATGGAGGCTCCCGTGGATGTGACTAGTGTCAAATCATTTTTAGGGCATGTGGGATAGTATAGGAGATTTATAAAGGGATTTGCTGAGGCATCCCTACCCTTAGAGAAATTAACTAGAAAATGGGAGAACTTTGCTTGGGGAAAGGACCAAGTGGAGGCCTTTCAAGAACTAAAGAGGAGGATGGTTGGAGCTCCAATCCTCATATATTCCGATTGGAACAGGGAGTTTCACATCCATGTGGATGCATCTAACAATGCAATAGGCGCCACCCTGGCACAAATTGGAATGGAGGGATTGGACCATCCAGTGTTCTTTGTGAGCAAACTACTTCAAAAAGAAGAAAGGAATTACAATGCCACAAAGAGAGAAGCACTAGGTATGGTCTATACAGTTCAAAAGTTTAGACATTACTTATTAGCCACTCCATTTACATTATTTGTGGATCATCAAGCTTTCATGCATTTGGTTAGCAAACCTATTATCTAAGGAAGAGTAAGTAGGTTGCTAATCCTCCTTAAAGAATTTATTTTCAAAATCATAGTCCGTCCAGGAAAAAGTCATGTGATTGCAGACCAATTGTCAAGAATAAAGTCAGGAGAACCTGCTAGAATTGGAGTAAATGAGGACTTTCCAGATCCTCACTTGTTTTAGATTGTCGTGCTACCGTAGTGGTACGAAGTTATCAACCACTATCTATCAACTTTTACACTTACAAAGAAATGCTAGTGGCAAAAATGCACTGAAAAGCAAGACATTCAAGCTAATTAATGGATTACTCTATAAGATGGGACCTGATAAAGTGTTAAGGAGATGTGTGATGGAGGAAGAAATTCCTAAAGTGCTGAGAGAATCTAATGAAGGTTTGGTGGGAGTCCATGTGGGGATAGATGCAACAGCTTAGAAGGTATTGCTAGCCAGACTTTGGTGGCCTACACTTAATGCAGATGCTTGGGAATGGGTCCTAAGTTGTGTTACATGTCAAAGGATAGGCAAACCCCTAAAAAGAGATCATGCCACTTTTTCCTTCACAGCCGCAAGAGTTATTTGAACAATGGGGTTTGGACTTCGTGGGGCCTTCGCTTACTAGCAGTGCTTACAGATGTCGATATATAGTGGTGGCAATGATGGCAATGGAGCACCTCACAAAATGAGTAGAGGCGAAGTCACTCCCTGACAATACAACACTGCGTACGACTAAATTTCTCTATGATCAGATAGTGATGAGGTTTAGTATACCCCTATATATAACAAATGATAGAGGCGTGCACTTTGTAAATCAAGCAATCAGGACTATGGCAAGTGATAAGAGGAGTGCACTTTGTAAATCAAGCAATTAGGACTATCACAAGTGAGTTCAAATTTTTTTATTCTTTCTCTAGTCCTTATTACCCAAGGGTCAATGGTCAGGTGGAGGCTACAAACAAAGTATTGGTGACCATCTTGTACAAGACATGTGGAGTGGAAAAAGGAGATTGGGAGGAAAAACTTCTAGCAGTCTTATCGACGTACTAGATTACTTACAAGGCCACCTATGGGTAAATCCCTTTTCACTTAATGTATGGAAAAGAGGCCGTAATGTTGGTAGAATACATGGTTCCGAGTCTAAGAGTGACTAACCACAGGTTAGGGGATATAGAGAGTTTAAGAGAGACTTAGTGGCTTGATAAAATTGGACCAGAGAAGGTTGATGGCTCAGTGGGCTACGGAAGTTGCACAATGGAGGCAAATGTTTTGGCATGATAAGCTTTTGAAGAAGATGAAATTCTAGCCAGGACAACTAGTACTCAAATATATAGTCAACTAACTAAGGGGGGGGGGGGGTGAATCAGTTATCCAACTATTATCACAATTATAAACCTTAATAAAACTTAACCATGTGAACAATATATTCAGAAACCACAACAAGATACTCATGCACAATAACACCAAATATGTTAACTAGGGAAACATTGATCAGAGGGAAAACCCCGGTGGGGATGGGACCCACAAGATGATGTACTAATATAAATATTCCTTGTTAGAGGATGGACCTTGTTAGGAGTTTATAAAAACATTCAATACATATCAGTTCTTGTTAGCAGACTTTCAATTTTTGTTAGGAGATTCCAACCCTGTTAGGAGTTGTGGAAGACAGATGGACCCACTGTCCAAACAACTTCAGGGGCAAGACCAATGAATACACTGTCCAAATGATCTCTGTATTATTCTTTGCGGAATAATAGATTTGAATTATACTTTCTTCCTCTTTCTCTGCCCTGTCAACTGGACCTCTGCTTCTTCTGATCTTGATACTAGATCACAAACTTCACATCCAATATTCCCTTGGATCGCTTACTCGCATTCACCAAACACTTTGCTCCTTTTTGCACTTCGCATTCAATACTTGATACACACACACATCTCTTACTTACATTGCATTATTACAAACAAGGAAAACATCTTTCCTTTATATTGTATCTTCAAAATAATTCCTTGAGTCGGCCTTGAGGCTTTCCCTGTTAATTATAATAAGATAATTAATTAATTCGTAATTACAATAGCAATGTCGGCTCACAATCTTTACAAAAGTTCACACGTGCGATACTAGGGTGTGCGCACTTGCTAACATCACCATCAGACTGTCTTCTGTCACTGGCTGACTGCGCATCACCAGATTATATCTCTACTAGACGATATTATAGGATCATCAGAAATTGCTTTCCATGCACTTCATCTCTGTACCGCTCTCTGTAAATCACTTGTAGATTTTGTACATCTTTGACTTAGACTCTGCGCATTTAACCTCGTCATCAGGACACAGGGTACAAGATGTCCTTAACCACGCTTCACTTGTACATCAAAACTCTGTCCGTACAAGCATGATCTCTGTCTCCTATTCTACTAGTCTTCACAGAATTACTGCAATGTTGACATCAATGACAAACGTAGTCATGAATGCAACATATCAATGCTCTCCAATGCTTAGGATACTCCCCCAAAGGAATACCATGAGCGTTCATGCTAACAATATAATGGCAAAAATGAAATAAAGCCCAACAAGTTCATAGTGCCATGGTTGGGGCCATATAGAATAATGGAAGTAGGGGTAAATAGAGCAATAAAGTTGTCAACCTTAGATAATACCCCCGTAAAAGACTTAGTCAATGGGTCCAAATTGAAACCTTACAAGGAAAGAAGGAAACTATTTCTATTTATTCCATAGTCACAATAGAAGGAAACTGTAGAAGGGAAATAAAAGAGGGGATAGTAGAAAAAGTAGAGGAGGGGAAGGGTAAAAGAAAAGATTGAGGAGAAAATAATAAAATAAAAAAGCAACCCTAGTATTGTTCCCTTGTATAACATTGCTCCTTTGTACGGGAGGAATAACCCAACAAGAGTACTACAAGGAGATCGGACTAAGTTGGATACAGGGGAGGTGGTCATTCCAAAAAGCGCCGTACGAAGAAGCCTAAGGAATTTTGTTGTGTGGAAGGTGGTGGTATGAAGTAATATTGCCATATGGAAGGCACTTGCCGTACAAAGTATTACCGTACAGAGAATTGCTACCATACCAAGTACTGCCATACGAGGTGTTGCCGCATGGAGAAGCATAGCTTGAGAAGCAAGAATTTGTGTATGCACAAGGCAACACGCGATACCGTACGAATGACACGAGAAGGCCATGTACGAGCAGGACAAGTAGGGGTGGCCATACAAATAGGGAAGTTGTGCAGGGGTACAGACAAGGCACCAGGAAGGAGGAGATTGTATAGGTAAGTAGGCCGTACCAAGGGGAGTCCTATTAAGAAGCAAATAGGTAGGGACACGTGGAACGAGATAGTTACATGGAAGAAGACAGTGGAAAGTGTGACATTACACCTACAACCAAGGTATTTAAAAATAATCACAAGATGGTGAAGACAATCATTGGTAATCCAAGTAGAGGAACAATCATTGGCAATCCAAGCAGAGGAACAATCATTTATTCATGGAAAGACAGTCTTGTAGGTAAAGAAAATGGTCACCAAGAAGGACAAAGGGAAGAATGCGGAAAAAAATAGAGCTGACAATATTACATTTGAAAGCATGGCAGGAAGTGAGTGCCGGACATGGTGGGAGAATGTAGAGGATAACCATGTACAAAGGAAGCTTTAAGAAAGATAGAGGTAGATAAAATTAATTTTATGCCTGTTGTTCATTCAAAGGAATTTGATCTTGTGTTGAGAACTATGGTTGCTGAATACAACAAGAAAGGGCATAAAATTAAATCTATGATTCAATATTTTTCAGCAAACCCTCATTATTCATATTCTCCAAAAGAGATAAATAAAATATTTGGGGTCCATAATAGAGGGCATGATGTGGCAAAAACCCCAACAAAAATGACATTAGATGAAAAGAAAAAATGGCTAGGGCTGATGTGTAGGAATGAGCTCACAAAACTAGAATAGGACAATATTTTGAGCAAGAATAACAGTGGGGGCTGAAAATAATATTCATAGCCAATGAAGAATGGAGGTGCATTGTGGACTTAGTAAAGAACAAACTCATGTATGGGAGTTGTACATTTGACATCGCCATCTGGCATCGTGAATGGACTAAATGTGGGGAGGGTTTACAATTGGGCGCAACTCCTTTCTAAAAGGTTAAGGGAATTCTTGCAGTTGAAGCATGAAGCATTTTACATACCTCATCATGACATAGTCTATTCCTAGAAGTAGTTTAGAACACAAGTAGCCCTAGACCATAGAAGGACATTCGTACCAGCAAAGAGTGGAGCTCTATAAGACAGCTATGGATTATTGGTTTCACATGGACATATTTGGAATAGGGCCTAGAGGGGAGAGCCAAGTAAGAAGAAACTAAGACACACAGTGGTACCAGAGACTTCTATTTAGGCACAGAGCACAAAAGATGAAAGTTCCGAAGGAGAAGGGGCAATTACAGATACATCTTCCTTAGATTTAGAGAAGATAAGTCACTTAATAGGCACACTTGGAGATGTCACATTCCTACCAATTGATGAGGGACCACTATGGAGAGCCATACTAGACAATGTTGAGATTCACCTGGGTGTAGTGGTAAGAGAAGGTAACCGTACGCTAATTGATCGTACAAAAGGAGAGGATGGTATGACGAAATTGGTAGCAGAACAAGAAACCCATACATAAAAAGTCTGTACGGAAGCTTGTATGTCGGGAGCACATGAGGTCTATACAAAAGCTTGTACGCAGGAGGCAATGACAAAACATAAAGTTTGTACGGAAGTCCGTACGGATGGCTAGGCGAGCAAGGACTGTACAGAAAGGGAAGTTAGTACATAGGGAGTAAATAGTAGTACGGTGGATACAAAAGGAGATAGTAGGCAGTTACTTCCTTAGTGGAGCACGAAAAACATTTCTTTTCCAGCAGCAACAAGCTTGGCTCCTCCAAACCAACCACCCCACAGAAAGATGATAGAGCTTCAATGCCATAGGAAGACTGCACATAGTGTAAAACTGGAGACACCAGAAGGCATAGAAGTGGCTCAACCAATTGCCTTGCTAGTTCAATCCACAGGACAAAAGGAAGTACAAAGTAGGAAGTGCATATAAGGAACGAGTACGGAAAAGAAAGTTGCACAAGTTGAGGACACAGTGTTGGAGGAGGCAGATAGATTGTTGGGAAAGTTTGAAATGATACCTCCACCTTCACCAACCCCCTTGATGATGGAGATAGAAGATAGAATGGAAACACAACATGAGCACTTGGAACCATTAGAGACAACAATGAAAACACTCTCATTTGAGGAAAAAGCTAAAAATTTCCTCAAGGAGTTATAAGGGATAGAACATACCACTAAGGAGATCATAAAATAGGCTTAGGGGCAGAACTTGGATGCCATAGTAAGAGCAATAGAGTGTCTGGTAGCATTTATGAAGAGAGACTGCCATACGGATTGGAGTTTACTGATGCAAAGTGGAGTGGGACATGAACAAGCAGTTGAAATATGGAAGGCTGAACATACCGTACCCAAGTTGGAGTAGCCACCCCTTATGCAATCACTTGCTGACATGGAGGAAGCATTTAGAGGGACATTCCTAGCACTTCAACACGAAAAGGAATTGACAAGGAGAATGGAAGAAGAAAAGGAGTTGACAAGAAGAATGGAAAAAGAATGGAAGTGGAGAAAGCAACTCTTGGAGAGAAATTGGTAGCTAAGCAGATGGCTGCAGAACGAGATCTACGACGTATCCATGAACGGGCATCCAGTCTAGGGACATCCCTCCACCCTACTTCTTGAAGTATAGTTTTCTTTTAGGTTGTTGGGTAGTCATCTAGAGGAAGACTTCTTCTTGGGGGGCATAAACATAGGGCATAATAAAACAATGTTGTAATGGAAGATAGTTAGTCTTGGGTTTGGGTAGTAAGGTAGCGAGGGGGTGTGTTGGTTGGTCTCCCTAACCAACTGACCTCTATTTAAGAACATTGAAATATGAATGATGTACTAGTTGTTTTTGGTAATCAATAAAAGAATGCTGATATCCCTCGCCAACATTGTTATGATAATAATTGGTAATAAATGCTTGTTGATATTAATATATGTGAATTCATGCTTTAGCATTCTATTTTGGTAATTATTCTACAAGTCACACCTATTATTTCCCCATGTGACCAAATGCAATTTCCTAAAATACAAAGAGTACCTCTCAACCATCACTAGACTTGCCATAAATAGTAGGTGCATGAAACTAAGCCCAAACAAATTTCAATCTGAGCCAAACAAAGACCAAATTGAAACATACTGAATTGTGAAGAAGTCAAGACTCTCCCATAACCAAGCCTTTTCCTTAGAAGACCTTCTATCCCCAATAATTAGCCTACTAGAATCACAATAATAGGCTATTCCCTCAAACTTTGATGCTATAAAAAATGGGAACATTGCAATGGAATCCTATAAGGACAGAGGGTCATAGTAATGTTGGACAACAAAGCCACACTTAATTTCATAAACTCATCACTTTTTAAGAGAAGAATCTTACCTACGAAGACACACGTGAGATTCCAAGACAAGGTGTTTTGAAGGAACACTTCTATCAAGCACCCATCTCGTTCCCCAATTGAGCATTACCATGGACCACACAGTGACGAATGACTTCTTTATATGGATTTGGATGACATGGAGGTCATTTTGGGCATCTAGTGGATGGAAACTTTGGACGAGTATACATAGAGCTTTAAGTAGATGGACTTTAGCTTCGTAGTTGATGGAAAGAAAGTTATCTTGTGAGGGATGGCAATTGAGGGACCGAAGGAGGTTTTAGGACGACAGATGAAGGCCATCTTCTGACATGACAATGTTGCCTGTGCAGGTACATTGCTTCGTTTCGACAGAACCTATAAAGGGGCAATAGGCGTACTACCAAGATGATGAGCTTTAGGTCATTTTGGATAAACATGATAGGGCTTTGTCGACATTCCTCTTGGCATTCTTCCCTACCAAGGTCTTGAGCATACCATCAAATTGGAAGTTGGCACCAAGCCGATCATCACCACACTGTATCTACATCCCAAGAAGTTTAAAGATGAGATTGAGAAGACAAATGAGGAATTGCTCGACAAGGAATGGATCTGACCTAGTTCTAGCTCCTTTGCATCATTAGTTGTACTAGTAAAAAAGAAGGATAGGTCATTACGTTTGTATAGACTTCCGTGTGTTGAACAAGAAGACAATCAACAACAAATACGCTATTCCCAGGATTGATAAACTGCTAGATGAGTTGTACGAGGTAGCCTATTTTTGTAAAATAGATCTCCTTTCCAGATATCATTGATCCACATGAGAGAACAAGATGTGGAAAAACGACTTTTTGATGTCATTATGAACATTATGAATTTTTGGTCATACCATTTGCGTTAACAAACGCGCCAGCTACATTCCAGTCCTGTATAAATTGCATATTCAACAAACAGTTGCGTAAGTTCATGTTCATATTCTTTGATGTCATTTTTATTTATAGTTAAACATGGGAAGAATATTTGAGGCAGTTGGATGAAGTCCTTAGAATTATGGAGGCATAGTCGTTGTTTGCCAAGCAGTCCAAGTGCGAGTTTGGTATGACAAATATTATACCTAGGACATGTTGTCAGTAGATATGGAGTTCAAGTTCACCAAGAAAAGATTCAGGCTATTCTTGATTGGATGCTACAAAAAACTCTCTCAAAGTTATAGCGATTCTTTGGATTGTGCAATCACTACAGGAGGTTTGTAAAAGGCTTCTCTTAGCTTAGCGCACCATTGATGGGTTTGACTAAGAAGAAATCTTTTTAGTGGAGTGAATAGGTATGACACAACTTTGATAAATTAAAGGAAGTAATGAGTATATGTCCGGTACTTGCATTGCCAGATGTTACTCAAACTTCCATCTTGGAGTGTGATGCCTCCGGTGAGGGTATTCGCGCAGTATTGATGTAGGATCGACACCCAATATTTTTTGAGAGTCGAAAACTAACACAGGGTGAACGGTTATATTCCATCTACAATAAAGAGATGCTGGCCATTGTGCACGACTTGATCAAGTTTCGACAATATCTGGCAGGTGTCAAGTTTATTATCTGTACCTATGACAACAACCTAAGATACTTTGTGGAACAAAGGGATTTGAATGAGAGACAACAAAAATGGTTAAGTAAGATTGAGGCCTTTGATTTTGATATTGAATATGTGAAAGGAAAGAATAATGTTGTACTAGGTGCTTTGTCAGGAAAACTCGCCATTTGTTCATTATCCCAAACTTTAGCCAATTGGAAAGCATACTTGGTGGTGGAATACTCCAAGAGCACGTTTGCATGTGAGCTAATGGATGGTGACATTTGGGACGACCAATACATGGCAATTGATGCTATCATCTACTATAGGGACATGATCTACTTGGTACCTGCATCCACAATGAAACAATTTTTTATAAAGGAAATATATGCCTTGTCATTGACTAGACACTCGGGATTCCTCAAGATCTACAAACAAATCGGGGAGAGATTTTCATGGATGGGACTTAAGAATGATGTCTTGCAGTACATTCAGTAATGCGCAACTTGTAAAGAAAACAAATCTGAACACACATTACTGGCTGGCTTGTTACAACCTTTGCCAATACAAGAATAGCATTTCCATGGACTTCATCATTGGACTTTTGAAGGTAAATGACAGAGATTGCATTTGTGTAGTAGTTGACAGGTTGATGAAGTATGCACATTTCTTCGCCATCTCCTTCGAGTTCCATGTTGCACAAGTGGCAAACTTATCTTTCAAGGACGTTTCTCGCTAGTACGGGTTGCCACAAAACATAGTGAATGACAGGGACAATCATTTTCTCGGTGCTTTCTAGATAGGACTATTTCCTCTAGTAAGGACAATATTGTTGATAAGTACCAATTATCACCCCTTGTTCAATGGACAAACATAAATTGTAAACAAGTGGTTGGAAGAATACCTCTGGAACTACCTTTCAGTATAACTGTTACAAATGAATTTTCATAACTAAATCAAAGACATCTTAAGATCTAATAACTTCTAACGTTTATAAAAGTAACTGATTCCATTTCATATGACAATGACTTCCTTTAACAATGACAGAAAGTAATTGTAATAATATTTGGTAAAATGACTATTAACTAATCTAACTGTATTTTCATGTTTAGCTGATATAACGAAAAACATATTCATTGTAAACAATTTAACCATTCCTAACTGTAATCATATTCAGCTGAAAATAGAGCAAAGACTATCTTGCTTAACTGTAATTCTGCTTAACTGAAAATGTACATATTCTTATTCAAATTTAGGTGACAGTTAACTACTCTAACTGAAATAAAATGACTGTCTAACATCCATGCTAAATGATTAACAAGTATCAAGAAGACTGAAAAACATATAGTATTATCAAAGGATCTGGTTGTGCAAGCTTTGGCATTGGTGAGAGGAGAAGCATTGACATAGGCTTAACCTCCCAACCTCGGACCATACTTATCCTCACATCCTAACATATTAAAACGGCCCTCCCTATGATCAGGCTTGGGATGTTTTTCAGTCCAGCCATCTGAGTTACCGGGTGGTTTGAGTGCCCAATCAGTTATACCTATATAACTGATGTTACAGACATCAAGTGATCATAGAATGACGCATATGCCTATAAATCACCTTGGCCAAGGATTTTCGATGGGTGCATGAACACGATCACCACCACTCGACAACAGATTCCATTTCCGTGTTAAGCATGAGTTATTAAGTATTTCATTACTTAGATATTCATATCTGATTTCATTCTTGTTTCTTGTAGGTTAACTCCACCTCTTCACCATTTCATGGCTTCATTGCCGGTGAATCTTAGGTGTTAGAGAATTAAGAGCATTCTGTTCTTTATGTCATGGATTAAGACTGCATGGTTAATGCCATTGATATTCGAATTAATGGTGATGGTTTTTACAATCATTACAAGACTTCTACAGCTAACATTTCGACTTCTTAATGATGGTTGTAGGATTCAGTAATATTATAAAAGATCAAAAGAAACTCTATGGAAATCACGAGAGCCATCAACAAGTAACATATAATGATCTCAGTTCTAATGTTTGTTTTTCTTATACCTAGCCGGCTGTAATCAGACTTAGAAATCAAAAAAGATGGAAGTATAAATTTTGATGGAAAGACATTAGTAACTTGATATGTATGCGATTTGAGAATTTGACTTGAACTTGGCTTCTTGCCATCCTCTAGCCAGTACTCTTGCTCGACTTAGTATACTACTTGATCTCGATTATTGCATGGTTTAGATATTTGCAGGGTCTGACGGAAATAAGAAATAATTAGTAGAGACTCGGTGTAAGCAGACCAATTATGTGGTAAACGTAGCAGGAAAAATGATGAGTTGGGCCTGAAACATCCGACTCCTTTCACAGCTTGGAATGTATGGACTCAGCTTGGAATGTATGATAACGTAGCAGGAGAAAGGATGAGAGCTGAGGTCTTGGTACAACTTCTCTTAAAGAACTAGCAGTGGCTTCTCGGCTTCTATCAGTTTAAAAGAAGTCCATTCGAATTCCAATCATTGATTCAATTTGAAAAAGAAATAGAATGGAGGAGGAAAATAAATAAAGAAAAATTGTAAAGAGGAGTTGAAGAGATTATAATTTCATTTATTATAATATATTCTTATATACGTTCACTTCAAGTATATCGATGAGTTGATATTATTAGATTATGTTACTATAATTTATTCGTGCCATTTCATTTTTATATTTATGTGTTCTTATGTAAGTATTTATTATAATGATATGATGAAAATTAATAAAAAAATCTCTTGAGGTATGTATTATATTTTAAATTAGATTATTTTATGTTTTTCATATATTGTTTTCTTAATAGCTCATGCGGGTCCCATAATGTAACCTCTGGTCAAGTAATCGTATCCCTTCCAAGGAAGTCTAAGATCATACTTGCCAATCCTGATGATTGAACCAAGCGAACATCTCATTTTGATGATCCCGTTTAGCAATGCTTCCCCTCTCTTCAATCTTCTCCTACAGTCACTTGTGAAAACACTTTCGCCATAATAATTGATGAGTCTAAAAAATGCCTTTATTTTGTTATGTTTAAAATACTTTATGATACTCTGTTCATCCTTGTTTTAACACTTATAAGCTTATGTTTGATAAACCTTTGATGATTTATGGGGTAGAAAAACTATGTCATCCTTTGCCTAAATTATATCTAATATGCAGTATTTCATATAAATATCCAAATGTGCATTCTTATGCTTGAATTTAGTTTGATGGATGTTTATTTGCAAACATGTTTTATATCATAACTAACCTGATGATAAGGATTAAAGGATGAGCGGAAGAATCCAGAAGTTGGTTGCCGATAGCATTCAAGGAGAAACGAGCATCAAGGAACAACCACGAAAAGGAAGTTATAACCACTCCAGGAAACATGGCAGCGAATAAGGAGTTTTTACGAGCCATTACCTTCTCTGCATTTACGTTGTAACAAGTGGATGCCGCGACTTCATTGCTCCCTCCTCAATTCCGTTATCCTTCCTTTTCGCTTTCAGTTGTTCTCCTATATTCTCTCCTGCGGACTTAACTTAGGATAGTTACTTTTCTGTTATGTAATAAAGAGTAGATTCCCTATATATGTCGGGATCGACTCCTGTGTGTAAAGTTTTTAGTTTTCAGTTTTTGGTTTTGATAAGTTTTATCGAGTAAGAGAAAACACTATTTCATAGTTTGTTGCAGTTGTGTTTTACAATTCTGAATTTTGTAATGACTGATTAATAAAATGAATTAGTTCTCTTTAGTTTCTATCCTGCGTTGGTAGATTAGAGAAGCCAACCAAAGGGGCCCACTTGGAAGGTGGATTAGATTAGAATAGAATAGATTCATTTTACTAAGCATTAGCAGAATTTTAAATAAGACATAACTAGTTAATTCCTTCCTGTAGCATCACACTTCATGAACGTTCCTGCAGCATCTGCGAGAACAGTCTAATGGATGAGTCAAGATGGAATCTCTGTTATCTTGTCATTGTGTTTTCAACATTCATAGATTCAGTAGTTTCCTTTCTACAGCAGTAGTGTAGTTTCCTTCCTTTGCATTTTTACTTTCCTGTAGCACAAGCATAATGACTCATCAAGGTACTTAGTGCACATACTGTGCCGACCATTTCAAGTATATGTCCCTGGGTTGACAATCTAAATGCACCTCATGGTAGGGGAAAAGTAGTCCTTAGCTTGAATAGATTATTCCTAAGCCAGGCCTAGCGCATGACTATGGAACACCTATTGTGAGGCAGTTCGTTTTTGGCGCCGTTGTCGGGGATGGTGTCAAGCTAGGAGCATTTTTGAGTCAGTTTTTAGATTAAGTTCTTTTTACCAGTGTGAAAATTTTAGTTGCATGCATCGAAGAGGAAGACGACGAGATGAATATGGCAGATTTCTTCCACAGGGATCTGTTAATTTGAATGAAGAAGTTGAAGAAGAAGTTGAGTTGCCCTTTGAAGACGCAAGTCCTGTTTTCCCCACAG
The DNA here is from genome assembly GCA_028749045.1 of Cupressus sempervirens. Lineage (NCBI taxonomy): Eukaryota > Viridiplantae > Streptophyta > Pinopsida > Cupressales > Cupressaceae > Cupressus > Cupressus sempervirens. Next base: position 729,785,179 of record CM053789.1, on the reverse strand, counting down.
TATCATCATCAAGAGCTGAATCCCTAGATATATTTGGTCTCCAGCCCTTCACTGAAATATTGACCAGTTTTCTTGATAACACTACCTTGAATCCACCAGTTGTTAATCACCCAGTGCCTAACCTTCCTTTTCAACAGCAACCTCATAATCCAGTTCCACTAGTCATGGCACAACCCACTTTTCCATTTCCACTTCCAAGTCTCATAACCAATGCCAATCTCAAGAATATACCTCCCACTGCTCTTCCGAAGTTCTATGGCCTTGCAACTGAAGACCCCGATACCTTCTTGTTTGAGTTCGACATCCTTTGTCGTAGTTTCGACTACAACATTGATGCCCATAAGCTTAAATTATTTCCAGCCACATTGAAAGAATCAGCTTTACAATGGTTCATGGGCTTAGGAGCCAATGCAGCTGTAAATTGGGATGAAATGCAAGCCTTGTTTTTGGAAAAATATAAAGAATATTGCAAAGCATCTGGCACAAGAGGAGATAATATCTTTAGGATATCACAGAAGGAGGAAGAGACATTAGAAGACTATGTTTCTCGATTTTTATATACACTACAAAAGAATCCTCAGCACACATTGTCTGAAGATTCCCAAAAACTAGTCTTTCTAAGAGGAGTGAATGAAGATTGTTTGGAAGCATTGGACCTGATGGCCGATGGAGATGTATATCAAGCTCAATGGGATGACCTCAAAAAGATATGTCAGAACTACTCAAGGTCAACCATGAAGAAAGGTCGAGGACCCCGTTCTACGGTTACAAAAGGAATTAGTCAAGGCATTTCAAAACTTGAAATATCCAATTTGTTGTTAGATTTCAAACAAGACATCAGTAATGATGTCGCTACATAGTTGGATAGAATGACTGCAAAGAAGAAGCTAGCAGAGGCTGAGTTACAACTAGCTGAGTACTGTCCTCATTGCCGAAAGAAAAAGAAAGATTGGCACTGTAAATTGGTTGCAAGCATGGAGAACCAGCATCTTCCAACTGAATATGTAAAGATAGATGGGGATGATGAGCAAGTATTCTTTGTTGCTCAACGCCGATCATGGGCTCAACATCAAGGTATGGCTCAAGACCCTTTGCAAAATTCAAATTTATATGGTAATCAATGGCAAAACCGCAATACCCAAGGTCCTCCACAAAACCAACCCAATTGGAATAATGCTGGGCAAAATAACCCACAACAGTCTCAATGGTCTCAAAATTTCCAACAACCTTGGCCTAACCAGCAGAATAACGAATGGCCCTAGAACCAGCAGAACCAATGGCAACCACCCCAAGGGAATTGACAATCTCCAAACCAAGGGAATTGGCAATCTCTAAACCAATGGAAGGGATCTCAACAATGGCCTAACCAAAATACTGGTGTTCCACAATTACCCCCTCCAGCTCAACAACTTGCTTTAATGCCACCACCTGCAAATAGTGGACCTCAAAAGCAAACACAGCTACTTGCACAGCCTCAGCCAAATCCAAATAGCAAACCACAACAGCCCATGTATAGTACTGATACCCAGCAGTACCTTGCTTATGCCCTAGATGTCGCAGATATACATTTGAGATCTGGAACGACCTTACCAGCACCAAGGCCACCTCTTATAACTGAAGTATCAGACTCTCCTGCAGCATCAAAACCTTTGGTTGATGAACCTGTTGACCTAACTAATGTTACCATACCAATACCAGACCAACCAGCAGTAGAGCCTCCTTTTCCAGACCAACTAATACAAAAGGAACAAAGCAAGGAACAACCCTTTGACATTGTTAACCAATTGAAGAATATGCATGTCCGAATACCTTTGTTTCAAGCTATTAAGGACATTCCTGCTTATGGAAAAGCTATAAGGGAAGCTTGTCTAAAGAAACTTGGAAGGAAGAAGAAGGATCCTACCACTGTTCATGTTGTTGGACATTTAGCTGATATCATGTTAGGAAGAGTGATTACACCAAAATATTCTGACCCAGGGAGTCCAGTAGTAAGTGTCAGCATCAATGGTCAATTTGTTAAAAATGCCTTAATAGATTTGGGAGCTGCTATAAATGTGATGACTAAAGAAACCATGAAGAAGTTACAAATAGAAGGATTAAGGCCCACACGAACTATTCTGCAACTTGCAGATAGTTCCACTGTCACTCCTGATGGAATGATAGAAAATATTGTTGTGACTTTAGATTCCCTAGAATATCCTGCGGATTTCATGATTTTGTCCCCTAAAGTAAACCTATTTGGCTATCCTGTCATTCTAGGTAGACCATGGTTGGCCACAGCTGATGCAAACATAAATTGCAGATCAGGGAATATGACCATATCAAATGGCCAAGCAACCAAGCAATTTGATCTATATCCTCCTGCACAACCATTACCAGATTTGAGTACATCTTTTTGGCCAGATTTAGGAGATGAAGAAGAAGAGATAAATTCCATAGTACAACTTATGATGTTACATAGGCAATCTTTTCTAAAGTTGCAAGAAGAAGATTCAGTAATCCAGAGCATCCTTACCAACACCTATGTGCTAGGAAAAGATGTGTCTGAAAGCTCTGTATTAGAATTGATTACATATGAGGAGTGTGATACAAGTTGTACTTTACTTAAGGAACCTGAAAATCTTTTTTCATTACTTCCCTGTGAAGTAGAAGGAAGCCCAATCTCTGAAACTACTATGGTAGAATCCACTATTCCTATTGAACTGAGTAAAGGCCATAAACTGCATGTTAACCCCAAATTGACATCCATACAGATGGAACAATTAAAAGAATTGCTTCAAAAGCATGAGAAGACTTTTGCTTGGGATTATGATGATATGAAAGGATTAAGCGCTACACTGTGTACCCATACGATATACATTAATGAAGGTTGTCTACCACTTCGTCAACCTCAGAGGAGGATAAATCCAAGCCTCAGAGAAATAGTCAAAATAGAATTGCAGAAACTGCTTGATGCTGGCTTTATCTATCCTATATCTGATAGTAAATGGGTGTCACTGCTGGTTATAGTACCTAAGAAAGGAGGAAAATGGAGAATTTGTGTAGATTATAGGGAGTTGAATAAGGCTACTAAAAAGGATGATTTTTATTTACCCTTCATAGATCAAGTTTTGGATACACTAGCTGGAAAAAAGTACTCCTTTTTAGATGGATACAGTGGCTATAATCAAATCAGTATTGCTCCTGAAGACCAAGACAAAACTACATTTACCTGTCCATGGGGTACTTTTGCATACTCTATTTTACCATTTGGTCTTTGTAACGCTCCTGCAACGTTTCAACGGGCTGTAATTAGTATTTTTGCTGATATATCACATGATTGTATGGAAATCTATATGGATGACTTTACAACATTTGGAGTTACTTTTGAAGAAGCAATGATAAATCTTGAAAAAGTTTTGGTAAGATGTCAAGAACATAATTTGGCACTAAATAGTGAAAAGTGTTTCATGCTCATGCAAGAGGGTGTGGTACTCGGTCATTTCATATCTACTGCAGGTATACAAGTAGACCCAGCTAAAATTGAGGTAATTCAAACATTACCCATACCCACAATTAAAAGATGTCAGATCTTTTCTGGGACATGCTGGATATTACAGGCGTTTTAATAAAGATTTCAGTAAAATAGCCAGTGCTTTGTATAAGTTGCTTACAAAAGAAGCTGAATTCAAATGGACACCTGAGTGTGATAAAGCTTTCCTGTAGCTTAAGCAACTTTTGACCACAGCCCCAATTTTACAAGCCCCTGATTGGAACCTACCTTTTCACATATATACAGATGCTTCTGATTATGCCATAGGAGCAGTTTTAGCACAGAAACACTCAAATCTTGAGAATGCCATTTATTATATTAGTAAGAGTCATCATGGTCCAGAACTGAATTATACAGTGACTGAAAAAGAATTGTTAGCAGTAGTCTATGCTCTAAATAAATTTCGGCATTACATCACAGGTTATCCTATCTATGTTCATACTGATCATGCAGCAATCAAGTATCTCATGAACAAACCTGCTATAACTGGTAGATAAGCCTGGAAAAACAAATGTTGTAGCTGATTATTTGTCAAGAATCAATCATCATGATACTGACTCTACTCTGGTAGATGATGCATTTCCAGATGAACATTTGTTTCATATTGCTATTAAAGTTCCATGGTATGCAGATATTGCTAACTACATTGTAACTAATAAGACACCAATGCATTTTTCTTATAAGGAAAGAAAGCTGCCCATACAGAAAAGCTTCCATTTCTCATGGATAGACAATTTTCTGTTCTATACTGGACCTGATCAAGTTATGTGCAGATGTGTAAGAGAAGATGAGACATATGATATTTTGCATGCATGTCATAATGAGCCCTGCGGAGGACATTTTGCAGCCAAAAGAACAGCTTTCAAAATCTTAGCCACTGGTTACTATTGGCCTACCCTTCATAAAGATGCAATCAATTATACAAGGAAGTGTGACCAATGCCAAAGAATGGGTCGCCCAACCAAAACAGATAAAATGCCTTTGAACCCTCAAATGGTGTTAACACCATTTGACAAATGGGGAATGGACTTCATCGGTCCTATTGATCCTCCATCCAATGGGAAGTCTTATATTCTGGTTTGTACTGACTACCTAACCAAATGGGTTGAGGTTAAGGCTATGAAACATGCCCGTGATGAAAAAGTTGCCGAATTCCTGTATGAAGAGATTTTTACACGTTATGGAGTTCCTAAAGAATTGGTTATTGATCAAGGCGCACAATTTACTTCTAACCTGATTTTAGAATTGATGAAACAGTATAACATCAGGCATCGTAGATCCAGTCCTTATCATCCACAAGCCAATGGACAAGCAGAAGTTACCAACCGTGAGCTAGAAAATATTCTAACTAAAACAGTCTATTTGCATCGTCAGGATTGGACCAGTCGGTCACAAGAAGCTGTTTGGGCTTATAGAATAACTTGGAAAACCACTACCGGATTCACACCATTTGAGCTTTTGTATGGGAAAGTGGCAATGCTTCCAATTGAATTTGAACACAAGACTTTAAGAACAGCCTTGATTTTAGATATTGATCTTCCTGCAGCACAAAGAGAACGTCTCCTGCATCTTAATTCTTTGGATGAAATGCGCAAGACCGCTTTAGAACATACTGAACTGGTGCAAAAACAGAGAAAACATTGGAATGATTCTCATATCCTCAACAAACAGTTCAAAGCTGGTGACTGGGCATTATTGTATGATTCCCGCTTCAAGGATATGCCAGGGAAGCTGCAGACACGATGGTTAGGACCATATAAAATCATCCATGTCTTTGACAATGGAACAGTTCAACTAACCACAATTGATGATATGCCTTTCAAAATGCTGATCAACGGTCATCGACTTAAACTTTACAAACAGCCTCAAACAAAAGCCGAGTTCATGCAACAATTCGAACAATCGGATACAACAACAACTCAAGTATCTCTTCCTGCAGCCGAAGGTGAAAACCTTCGGCCTGCTCTTCTTCAACATTAATTCTAATTTGCATGTCCATAATAATAACTTTATGTTCGCATAAAGTCCATTTTCTTTTCATGATATTTCTTTCCATTCATATCTTAATCTTCCATCAAGCCACCTCACTCCATTTCTTAATCTTCCATCCACTCACTTTCTACATACTTACGTTTTTGTGTTTTCAATCAAATTTGCACATGCTAATGGATGCTGCCATTTACATTATTTCCGCCACCTTTCTTTGGAGCACATGACAATCCACTTGGCAGGTATAAACGTTTTCAAACTATTATTCATTTATAAGTTTGCAGATTTTGTTAATTATATCTAATACTGCATAGTCTTTATAATACGGCGTATTCCAGTCCCTAACCCATACTAGTCTGACACGTGAGGACACTCGTTGTAAAATTAGCAGGGGGCAAGGGAGTGTCGTACTATCCAATGACATGCCTGATTAACTGTGATGATTTTCGAAAATCTTGGCATTACCCTTTATTAATGAGAACTTTTTGCCATAAGTATGCCATGTCAAGTGTTGTACTCCCACTTTTTGAATGAATTTTTCTTTGTTCGTGCCAAATTTTTCGTGCTAAGCTTAAGCCATGATGTGACCTATTTTTAAAATTTATTTTTGGCATTTGAACCATGTTTTCGCACAATTTCCACACAAATTCATGATTTACTTTTACCTAAAGTTTAATTATGGCAAATAACAATTGGTTATGGCAATTAATGTTCCCAAAAAGAAGCGGTGAAGCGTCTGAGAAATAATGCAGAGTTTTGAAGTTTGCATTCAGAAAGGGAGAGCAAAACGGAGTAGCAAAAGTATCAAGAAATGGGAGGAGGTTTACAGAGAAAAGAGCCGATTGAGCACATTTTGTTGTTCTCTGATGTAGAAGCAGTAAGAAGATTCAATGCATGCGGGTGGTTAGGTTATTGTTTGAATTTAATAGCATATGATGAAGAAGCAGCTGTAGAATTCACCAGGACATTTGATGAAGGTGAAGCTTCTGTGTGGGGTTTGACAGTAATTGCAATAGAAGAACGAATTGCAGAAGTAACAGGGTTACCTCCTGTTGGAGAGCATTATCCGAGCTCGCATGACGCTAGGTCAGCAAGGGCCCAGTTCACTACCCCACATGACCCTCCATTGGATGTTACAAAGCAGGGGTGCAAGAGATTGTCTTTGCCGCCTCCATACCCTGACTTAGCAATGCATGTCATCAGGTATTTTACTTGTGAAGGCAGATTTTCTCACTTACATGCACACCATTTTAAGTTGCTTAGTTGTATAAGGCACAATATTGCCGTGAATCTCCCAAATTTTCTGTATAATATGCTCTGTATTAGTGCGGAAGAGACTCAAAAAGGGAAAGATAATTCTGTCACTCACCATGCTTTGATTAAGTTGTTAATAGATCCCCTTTGACATGGGATGCCTTTGTGAAATTTAAAACCCTACAACCCCAACTTGACCCTAGTGAACAGCAGGGTGAGGAAAACGTAGTTCCTAGCAGTGAGCTTGCAGAACAAAATATTGAGGGAGCTGAAACAGAAAATGCACAAGGGATTGAACCAGAAATTGCTTCCACTCAAGCGAATGTGCCTTCACCTGAACAGGACATCCCTAAACCCACTACTAGTCAAGCTAAAAGGAAACGGAAGTCACCAGAAGAAACCGTTGCTCAACAAAAACCTAGTCCTGCAATTCAGCAACAGAAGAAAACAAAGAAGGTTCCTGCAACAACTAATCCTGCAGCAGTGATAGCGAAACAGAAAAGTAGGCAAAAGACAATAGTGCAAGAAGAGACTCCTTTGCGGAGAAGCCCTAGAATGAGAGGGCAGATTTTTAAAAATCCTATATTGTCTAAAGCACCTGCTCCAGAGTCTCTTGTGCAGATAATTTCCGACCATTCTCCCCTTCACACGGGGATGACAGAAGCTTCTGGTAGTCCTCCTGTAACATGTGAGCAAGAAATTAATGAAACCTTAATGGATTTTCCAGGTGTTTCAAGCCATGAGAATGAAGTAGTTCCTGAAAGTCATGATTCAAATACTGCCTTAGTCCCCTATAAGTCAACATGGATCAATAGTTTGGCGGAACATCTATGGCGAGAACGGAAAAAGAAAAAGGATTATGAAAAGGATAACAGTACCGTCACCTTGCAAAAACTCCTTTTCCAATTATATGGACAGCATTTATTTGCTGAGGCACTATGGAAAGAGGAGAAGAAAAGAATGAGCAAGATCATAACATCACAAAATGAGGAGATTGAAGAATTGAAAGAACAGCTAGAAAGACAGAAACAGCGCATGGAACATGCACTTAAATTAGCTGATCAAGCTCTTGCTTGCAGACCACCTCCTCGAGTATATGCTTTTTGTTTGGAAGAACAATATCTTTTGTTTCAGTTGATGTTAACCCTAAAAAATGTAAATGCAGAATTCAAAACCGCACAAGAGTTTTATGGGCTGTATCAAACCTTACCACCATGGCAGCAAAATCTATTGTGTGAGTTGTATATTGATAATTTTGTCATTCCTGCAGAAACTGAGTGGAATCCTTTGCTCTATATAGGAGATGTGCATCTGAAAGCTTTAATGTCATGGATGTCTAATGAGGCGAATTATGACAAACAACTGGTTAATTACAGAGATGAGGAGAGAACAAAACCTTTACCCTTGAAGGCTGAAAGTAAACAACCAGAATAAATGCTTCGAGACTGGTTTACATTAACCTATGGGAAGAGTAATCCAGACATTAGAAATAAGGTATTTTTTGCTAGAGCTAAAGTATATGCCGAATATGAAAACTTGCCCTACTTTGCGTTCCAAAGAGCTATGACCGAAGTAAGAGGTAGATGGGCACGGTTACCTGATTCTCTCAAGAAATCAGAGCCACATAGTCCTATTAATTTGGAAGCAGAATTATATAGAGTTCCAAAATATTTAGAACTGGGAAAGCAACTAAGGCCAGAGCTATGGTGTCCTTTAACCATGCAACCTCCAATGCTTTTATGGCCCCTGTATGATATTGATGTTGACAAACTTGATAAGTTGCAGGAAGACCACAGGCGAGAAGTATGGGAAAGGACCAGAGGATTCTATTACACCTTCAAGAGCAGCAGAAAGGGAAAGACAGAAGTTGGGGAGCTCAGATCTTTGACAAAGAAGTGTAATGCTTGAGGACAAGCATTAGTTTAGCAGGGGGTAGATGATGAGTCTAAAAAATGCCTTTATTTTGTTATGTTTAAGATACTTTATGATACTCTGTTCATCCTTGTTTTAACACTTATAAGCTTATGTTTGATAAACCTTTGATGATTTATGGGGTAGAAAAACTATGTCATCCTTTGCCTAAATTATATCTAATATGCAGTATTTCATATAAATATCCAAATGTGCGTTCTTATGCTTGAATTTAGTTTGATGGATGTTTATTTGCAAACATGTTTTATATCATAACTAACCTGATGATAAGGATTAAAGGATGAGCGGAAGAATCCAGAAGTTGGTTGCCGACAGCATTCAAGAAGAAACGAGCATCAAGGAACAACCACGAAAAGGAAGTTATAACCACTCCAGGAAACATGGCAGCGAATAAGGAGTTTTTACGAGCCATTACCTTCTCTGCATTTACGTTGTAACAAGTGGATGCCGCGACTTCATTGCTCCCTCCTCAATTCCGTTATCCTTCCTTTCCGCTTTCAGTTGTTCTCCTATATTCTCTCCTGTGGACTTAACTTAGGATAGTTACTTTTCTGTTATGTAATAAAGAGTAGATTCCCTATATATGTCGGGATCGACTCCTGTGTGTAAAGTTTTTAGTTTTCAGTTTTTGGTTTTGATAAGTTTTATCGAGTAAGAGAAAACACTGATTCACAGTTTGTTGCAGTGGTGTTTTACAATTCTGAATTATGTAATGACTGATTAATAAAATGAATTAGTTCTCTTTAGTTTCTATCCTGCGTTGGTAGATTAGAGAAGCCAACCAAGGGGGCCCACTTGGAAGGTGGATTAGATTAGAATAGAATAGATTCATTTTACTAAGCATTAGCAGTATTTTAAATAAGACATAGCTAGTTAATTCCTTCCTGTAGCATCACACTTCATGAACTTTTCTGCAGCATCTGCGAGAACAGTCTAATGGATGAGTCAAGATGGAATCTCTGTTATCTTGTCATTGTGTTTTCAACATTCATAGATTCAGTAGTTTCCTTTCTACAGCAGTAGTGTAGTTTCCTTCCTTTGCATTTTTACTTTCTTGCAGCACAAGCATAATGACTCATCAAGGTACCTAGTGCACATACTGTGCCGACCATTTCAAGTATATGTCCTTGGGTTGACAATCTAAATGCACCTCATGGTAGGGGAAAAGTAGTCCTTAGCTTGAATAGATTATTCCTAAGCCAGGCCTAGCGCATGACTATGGAACACCTATTGTGAGGAGGTTCAATAATAATTTCATAGTAATTCATAATAAAACATATTAATCGATATTTTAAATCAAACAACTGTTAATCATCTAATAACAATTATAGGTTACAAACCATTTCATCAGCAGTTAGTACAACGTATATAAATAACTAACTTATTATACATGATCATGAATTTTTTTTCGTTAAATCCAACAGTTATGAACAATTTTAAAATTAGGGCAAAATTTGGGATTTAATATACCCTCCCCCTTAGATTTTTCATCGTCCTCGATGAACGTAACAACAAAACTTTAAACAATACTTAATCAGTTTATTCATGAAGAAAATAAATGTTCGATTTCCAGTTCTAGAGAAAAGATGGGGGTATTTTTGGGAAATTTCATGATAATCCTTCCAAGTGGCATTATCCTCTGCATGTTGGTCGCATTGGAACTTGTATTGTGTCACCTCTTGATTTCGTAAGCGTAGCTGACGTACCTCGAGTATTCTGAGTGGTCCTACCTCTACGACTGCTGGTTCTCACACTTGTAATAATTTCCAATCGATTATATGATAATGATGGGTAATGTATTTCTTAAGATACGACATGTGGAAGACGTCGTGCATCCTGGCAAGAGCTGGTGGTAAAGCAATTCTGTAAGCTACTGGATTCACAACTTCCAGTATTTCAAAGGGTCACACATACCTCAGGGCTAACTTGGCATTCTTACCAAACTTGATGGTACTCTTCTGAGGTTTAACTCTTAATAACACCTTTTCTCCTATTGAGAATTCTCTAGGTGTTCTTCTTGCATCTACATAACTTTTTTATTTGTCATTAGCTTCCTTCAATCTTTGACGAATCTGGATTATCTGTTCTTCCATTTCCTTAAGCATTTTGGGTCCAACAATGATTCTGTCTTGCAATCGATTCAAACTCACATGAGTTCTACATTTATGGCCATACAAGGCTTCAAAGGGAGCCATTTTAATGGTGGACCGATAGGAATTGTTATATGCAAATTCTACCAAGGGCAAGTATGTTACCCATTGGTATTGTTGGTCCATACAATATACTCTCAGAAGATCTTCTAATACTTGATTCAATCTTTCTGTTTGACCATCTGTCTCAGGATGATAATTTGAATTGATGTTTAATTTAGTGCCCAATGCTAAAAATAATGTTTGCCAGAAACTAGAAGTTATCCTAGCATCCCTATCTGAAATAATTTTCTCTGGAATTCCATGCAATCTAAAAATTTCTCTTATGAATACATGAGCAATTTGTGGTGCTCCATCAGTTAGATTCCCTGGTATAAAATGAGCAATCTTTGTCAAACCATCAACCACGACCAAAATGGTAGTGTCAATTCTGTGTCATAGGTAATCCTTGTACAAAGTTCATGGAAATTATCTGCCATTTGCATTTGGGTACCTCATTAGGTTGCAGAAGACCTGCTAGGTATCAATGTTCTGCCTTTACTCTCTATCATTTTGAACAACCCATGACAAACTCTGTTATCTCCCTTTTCATCCCTTTCCAAAAATATAGAGGTTTTATATCAGATAGCATGTTTGTTACTCCTGGGTGTCCTGAATATGGAGCTGAATGGAATTCTTCTAGGATCAGTCTTCGGGGTTCAGGGTTGTTAGGTACATAAATCCTGTCGTGATATCTTAGTAATCCATCCTCATCTAAACTAAACTTTGAATACTTAGAATCCTATGGGTCCCTAATAAGAGCTAGGCTGATTTCTGCATAAAACTCATCATGTTCTAAGCATTGTGGAATCTAGTCTTTTAATCTGAAGTTAATAGTAGCCATTGCAAAGATGTGCCTTCTCCTACTTAGGGCATCTGCCACTTTGTTTTCCTTGCTTTTAATATAACTTATGTCGAACTCGTAGTCAGCTAAAAATTCCAGCCATCTTCTTTGTCTAGCATTTAGCTTTGGTTGGGTGAGAATATATTTCAAATCATGATGATCGGATCGAAGTTCGAAAGGTTTTTTGATTAAGTAATGTCTCCACATTTGTAGAGCATGTACAATAGCTGCTAATTCGAAATCATGGGGTGCGTAATTCTGGTCATAATTCTTCAATTTCCTAGATTCATAAGCAATAACTTGTTCATCTTGCATTTACACACCTCCTAATCCTTCTCTAGATGCATCTGTTATAACTACGAATTGCTTTTGTGGATCAGATACCTTTAATATGGGTACTGTAGTTAGTTTAACTTTCAAATACTCAAAGGCTGATTGACATTTTTTGTCCAGATGAATTTCTTTCCTTTCCTCTGACACATTTCTAGGTATAGGCCATTCCTTAATTGCTTTTATTTTTGATGGATCTACGGCTATGCCCTGGGTTGATACAATGTGTCCTAAATATTGAATTCCTTTTGATGAAAGGCGCACTTAGACAATTTTCTATACAACTTATGTTCTCTTGATCTTTGCAAAACTATTTTCAAATGCTTTTGATGTTCTTCCTCGTTCTTAGAATATATTAGAATATCATCTGTAAAGACCAGCACAAACTTATCCAGGCAGTCTTGAAATATGCTATTCATTAAACTCATAAAAGCTGCTGGGGCATTGGTTAACACGAATGACAATACTGTAAATTCGTAATGTCCATACCTAGTTCTGAATGCAGTTTTGTGTATATCTTCGTCCTTTATACGAAGCTGGTGGTAACCTGACCTCAAATCAATTTTTGGAAACACTGTCGTGCCCTTCATTTGATTAAAGAGATCATCTATTCTAGGAAGTGGATATCGGTTTTTGATGGTAACTTTATTGAGCATTTTGTAATCTATGCATAATCTCATGGTTCCGTCCTTCCTAACAAACAACATTGGAGCTCCCCATGGTGAGACACTGGGCCGGATCAATTTCTTATCTAACATGTCCTGTAGTTGAATCTGTAACTCCATTAATTCCGTGGTAGTCATCCTATATTGTGCCCGAGATATGGGTTCTGCTCTCGGTATCCAATCTAATGGTGAAATCAAAGGCTCGAGAAGGGGGTAACCCAAGGAGTTTTTTAGGAAACACATCTTGATAATTCTTTAGACAGGGAAACTTTTTCTCGAAAGATTCCTTTAACTTTTCTCTGATTTCTCCATCCTCATAAAATAGTCATCGCCATAAGTGGTGATTTTAGGTTCTTTCACGTCCTCAACCCTGACTGCAAAAATCTCATAGCCTTTTCTTCCATATTTCTTAAGTTGCATTGCAAATATCTGTTTTGATTTAGTTTCATGTTTAACCCTTGTAATGCTTGTCGGTCTACCCCAATCATCCATACAGTTTACAGTTTTGGCAAGACAATCCACATTGGCCTTATGTTCACTGAGCCAATTGATGCCTATGATAATGTCGTAAGACCCAAGAGGTGCTACGTATAAGTTCAATTTCGCTGGAAAATTTGGAAAGTCAACTTGAGCCTGAGACAAACACTGCCCTACCTTAGCCCTTGGCTGGTTTGCATATTCGACTGTCCATGGTTTTGCCATAAAGTTGGATCTTTTTTGAAATCTACTAAACAATCTAGGTGATATAAAACATTCAGAAGCTCCGGTATCAATTAAAATGGAGATAGGGTTTCCGTAGAACTTACTCGGAGTTTCAGTTGGGCCTATTTGCTGTTCTTCTTGCCTATTATCCAGGGCTGCATGAATCCTTTGCTAAAAATCTTGCTGTTGTTGTGGCTGATTGGTGTTGGTTTTGTTGGGGTATTTATTAGCAAAATGATCTCCTCCACAAGTGAAGCACCCAAAAAGTGGTCCCTTCCTCTCATTATTCTTATTATTCGTATTTGCGTTAAAATTACTTTTAACATCCTTAACTCTATTTCCCTTTGACTTTGGTTTGCTGTACTTGAAGTCCTTAAACTGTCTTTTCTGAGGTTCAAAATCAGCACCTTCTGAATTCCAGTTTGTTTTTCTTTTATTGTCTCGAATGATTCATCTTTCTTGATTTTGTGCTTTTGCCAAACAACCTTCTCTAGAGCTTCCTCCATGGTCCGAGGAGTGAGAACATCAACTGCTCCACCTATTCTGTTGTTCAAACCCATAATGAATTTCCTCACTTTCAAGTTAGTATCCTGCTGATACGGTGGTACATACTTTAACAGTCGGGTGAATTTCTCCTAGTACTTATGTACTAACATATCTCCTTGCTTCAAGTTTTGGAAGTCTAGAAGTCTCTGATCATAAAAGGTTTGGGGCAGCCAGCTGTTCCTAAAAATGGTCACAAACTTTTCCCAAGTGATCTCAGTGGTTTTAATGTTTTGCTCAACTTTGGTGTTTCCCCACCAAGATGCAGCTTCTCTAGTAAAATGATATATCCTCCAAACCGCTTTTGAGGTTTCAGAGAAGTTTCTAATTTCAAAATATTGTTCCATTTCAGTTAGCCAAGCTTTTGCTTCCTCCCCAGACTCAGAACAGAAAAACTTGGGTGGTTTGATTTTCTTAATATCCGTTGACAGATTAGCCACTATTTCTTGTTTCTTTTATTTTTCTGTTTGTTTGGGTGAGGAGGTTCTCTTGTTATGCCTGGAGACTTCTGTCTCTGCACTAAGAGAAGGTGATGATTGAGTTTCCTCGCGATTATGCCCCATCTGGGCTGCCATCTCAGTCATTCTTTTTTCCATGTTTTCCAACTTCAGTTGTGTTTCTTGCAAGATCTGAAGTAACAAGTCATTAGAAGATTGAGTGTTTTCACGAATTATGCCCTGATATGCAATGTTCTCATTGCTGTTCATTTTATGTTTACTGGTTTCACTTGATAATTTACAAATTTGTGTCAATTAATTAAATTTATACATGTTTAAGAATTTGCAAAAAAAAAGGGTTTGTGGATGCATGAAACGCATGAACTAAATTTTTAATTAACTTAATACTTTGTTGCTACACTTAGAGCAACCTTATTTATAAAAATTTTCCTTTGTTGGGGATGTTTACAACAAAATATTTAATCTTGCTTTACGACACTTAGTTTTGGTTCAGATTGGTACATATCCCGTATCATCCAGGATTTGTGGAACTGCAAAAGAGAATTGCCTTTTTGAGTGTTCCAGTTTTGAATTAACTTGTTCCTATATGTTGCTTTACTAGCAGGAGTCCATTTGACTCTTTCTTTCTTTATCCGTTGTAATGCCTGGTTCAGAGTTTCGTTGTCTTGGGGCATGGAGTAGCAAGTTTATTTGTATTTAGGCATGTTTTTAATTAAATAAGGAAAAATGGGATGTCGAGCCTTCTTGCGAGGTGTTTTACGGACTTGCATCCTGTGCAATCATTCTAGAACTTTCAGGTTTACATAGAAGGTGTGCCCTAGGTTCAGTGTTGAACCCAGTGCTCTAATACCATATGTAACAAACAAATTTTTATAACTAAATCAAATACATTTTAAGATCTAATAACGTCTAATGTTTATAATAGTAATTGATTCCATTTCATATGACAATGACTTCCTTTAACAATTACAGAAAGTAACTGTAATAATATTCGATAAAACGACTATTAACTAATCTAACTGTATTTTCATGTTCAGCTGATATAACGAAAAACATATTCATTGTAAACAATTTAACCATTCCTAACTATAATCATTTTCAGCTAAAAATAGAGCAACGACTATCTTTCTTAACTGTAATTATGCTTAACTGAAAATATACATATTCTTATTCAAATTTAGGTGACAATTAACTACTCTAACTGAAATAAAATGATTATCTGACATCCATGCTAAATGATTAACAAGTAAGTATCAAGAAGATTGAAAAACATACAGTATTATCAAAGGATCCTTTATCTGGTTGTGCAAGCTTTGGCATTATTGAGAGGAGAAGCATTGACATAGGCTTAACCTCCCAAACTCGGACCATACTTATCCCCGCACATCCTAACATATTGGAATGGACCTTCCTACCTTAGGATTGGGCTTTTGATGTTCTTCAGTCTAGCCGTTTGAACTATCGGGTGGCTTGAGTACCCAATTAGTTATATTTATATAACTGACATTATGGACATTAAGTGATCATAGAATGACACATGCCTATAAACTACCTTGGCCAAGGATTTCCGATGGGTGCATGGACTCGATCACCACTAGTCGACTTGACAACAGATTCCATTATCGGGTTAAGCATGCGCTATTAAGTATTTCATTACTTAGATATTCATATCTGATTTCATTCTTGTTTCTTGTAGGTTAACTCCACCTCTTCACCATTTCATGGCTTCTTAGCCGGTGAATCCTAGGTGCCTAAAAGATTATGATCATTTTGTTTTATTTACACCTCTTCACCATTTCATGGCTTCATTGCCAGTGAATCCTAGGTGTTAGAGAATTAAGAGCATTCTGTTCTTTATGTCATGGATTAAGACTGCATGGTTAATGCCATTGATATTCGATTAATGGTGATGGTTTTTACAATCATTACAAGACTCCTACAGCTAACATTTCGACTTCTTAATGATGGTTGTAGGATTCAATAATATTATAAAAGATCAAAGAAACTCTATGGAAATCGCGATAGTAACATATAATGATCTCAGTTCTAATGTTTGTTTTTCTTATACCTAGCCGGCTGTAATTGGACTTACAAATCAGAATAAATGGAAGTATAAATTTTGATGGAAAGACATTAGTAACCTGATATGTATGCGTTTTGAGAATTTGACTTGAACTTGGCTTCCTGCCATCCTCTAGCTAGTACTCTTGCTCGACTTAGTATACTACCTGATCTCGATTATTGCATGGTTTGGATATTTGTAGGGTTTGGCGGAAATAAGAAATAATCAGTATAGACTCGGTGTAAGAAGACCGATTATGTGGTAAACGTAGTAAGAAAAATGGTGAATTGGGCGTGAAACATCCAACTCCTTTCACAGCTTGGAATGTATGGACTCGGCTTGGAATGTTTGGACTTGGCTTGGAATGTATGATAACGTAGCAGGAGAAAGGATGAGAGTTGAGGTCTTGGTACGACTTCTCTTAAAGAACTAGTCGTGGCTTCTCAGCTTCTATTGGTTTCAAAGAAGTCCATTCAAGTTCCGATCATTGATTCAATTTGAAAAAGAAAGAAAATGAAGGAGGAAAATAAATAAAAAAAAATTGTAAAGAGGAGTTGAAGAGATTATAATTTCATTTATTATAATATATTCTTATATACGTTCACTTAAAGTATATCGGTGAGGTGACATCATTAGATTATGTTACTATAATTTATTGGTGCCATTTCATTTTTATATTTATGTGTTTGTATGTAAATATTTATTATAATGATACGATGAAAATTAATTAAAAAAATATCTTGAGGTATGTATTATATTTTAAATTAGATTATTTTATGTTTTTCATATATTGTTTTCTTAATAGCTCATGCGGGTCCCATAATGTAACCTGTGGTCAAGTCATCGTATCCCTTCTAAGGAAGGCTAAGGTCATACCTGCCGATCCTGATGACTGAACCAAACGAACATCCCATTTCGATGATCTCGTTTAGCAATGCTTCACCTCTCTTCAATCTTCTACTGCAGTCACTCATGAAAACATTTTTACCATAATAATAATTTTATAGTAATTCATAATAAAACATATTAATCGTTATTTTAAATCAAACAACTGCTAATCATCTAATAACAGTTATAGGTTACCGACCATTTCATCAACAGTTAGTACAACGTATATAAATAACTAACTTATTTCACATGATCATGAAAAAAAAAATTCAATTAAATCCAACAGTTATGAACAATTTTAAAATTAGGGGAAAATTTGGAATGTAACAATAACAAAGGCCATAGATTAAATGGTTGCATCTGGGGGAGTACTAGTACAACACCACTTAGCACATGTTGAATGGGGTGGTGCCTTTCAAAGCACTTTAGTGGTATGAACCCCCTTCATTTGTGGACATATTTTTGGGAGACAACTGTGTGCCAAGGGCTAAGGATTGGCTACATGAAGGACATGTCATTTTGAGGTTTCTGAAGGAAAATCTGCAGTGGGCACAAAATCAGCAAAAGGTGTATCTTGATAGGCATCGAATTGAGCAAAGCTTTGAGGTGAGTGACTTGGTATATCTTCGACTATAGCTGCACGATCCTTGAAGGGAGAGGTGGTAAGGAAAAGTTAAGGTCATGTTTTTACAGTGCTTACTGGGTGACTTGGTGCATAGGGGAAGTTGCCTATGAACTTGAGTTGTCGGATGGAAGCTGCATCCACAATGCCTTCCATGTATCCTACCCAAAGAAAGCTGTGGGGCAAAATATCACCGTATCGGCCAACCTACCACCTCCTAACGAAGAAGGGAAATTGGTATTGGAACCTGTCGGGGTCCTTGATGTCCGAGAGAGGGAATTGAGGAACCGTACCATGAACGAGTTCCTGATACATTGGAAACATTTGCCGCTCGACAATGCCACTTGGGAGGTTGAAAAGATTTTGGAGCACTCGACGTTGCAATTGCTTGAAGACATAATTTTTCAGGATGAAATTACTATAATATCCTAGGCATAAAATAAATAAAATATTAAAACTTTGTTTATGGGATTGATCGATTTAGTAATATCTCAGGGCCCATTTCTAATTTTATTTATTTGTAGGTGTTTTCGGTGTCATGTGTCAACACTTAGTTTCTCCATTAGGAGTTTTCCTTCGATGGGGTATATGTGTCCGTCGTATTTGTTGTAGGGATGTGACTTGATTTGTTTATTGTATTTGCCGAATCTGGTTAGAGTTTTGCTCTTTCATCATTTTGGAAATGAAATATCTTCCCTATTTGGCTTATGCAATTTTGGTAGTATTTTGGCCTACCTTATTTTGCTTACCTTACTTTGGTGGGATTTGGCAAATCCAAGCACCATCTTTATTTGCGAAGATATATTTCCCATGTTTCAGTAATAAATTTGTAATGTCCCCATTTTAGTAGTTGACCAAGTGTGTGTGCGTTAGCCTTGTTCTACATGGTCCCGAGGGCTAACGAAGGGTTTAATGGGACCTTGGAGTGTTTTGGCCTAGTCATTTCCAGTTTGGGCCAAAACGAAGTTGATTTACTCAGTTTCAGGCATACTGTTATTTTGTGATGGTCTTGCTGATCCATTATGAGGTTGGGTGAAGGGACATGATCCACTCACGTTAGCTGAAGCAACTAAAAAGGCACGAGATTTAGCCGCTTCGGTATACAAAGGAAAAAACCATTCAACAGATTCTTCCTACCGCAAGGACAAAGACAAAAAATCGTTTCAGAAAGAGTATAGCAAACCCAAAGAAGGATCAAAAGGACTAGACAATGAAACCTTGAATGAACTTCGAAAGAAGAAGCTGTGCTTCCATTGTAGAGAGCCTTGGGACTTATCTCATAAATGTTCTCTCAAGGCTAAGGCAAATCAAATGGAGTATTTTTCAGCAGAAGAGTCAGAGTCAGAAGGGGAGGATCAGCACTCCGATTCAGATGAGGGTAACACTATAGAGGAGAGCAACATTCCTAAGGATGATAGATCGTTGGCACGCTTGACAGGGACCCAAAAGGCAATCACATTTAAGGTCAGAGGTACTATCCAGGGGCAGAAAATGATCTCTTATTGACACTGGGGCTACACATAACTTCATAGATGCACAGTTGGTAGCCAGGAGAGGGTTACAGACAGAGGAGCATGATGGGTTTAGAGTCATGGTGGCTAACGGTGATAAGTTATTATGCACTCGGAAGATATCTAATTTTCGCATCAGGTTTGGAGATGGCTACGAGTTGGAGGATGAGTTCTATGTTGTGGACATGGGAGATTATGATGTCATCCTCGACATGACATGGATGGCTTCACTAGTTGAGTTCACACTCAATCTAGCGAAATTGTAGATGAGATTCCAGCATGAGGGCAGAACTGTGGTACTTAGAGGGCTTTCAGATGGAGGTTGCAGAGTAGTGTCCTTGAGGAGAATGCAGAGACTTTTTCGTCATGATGATATAGAGTGGGCGGCAGAGTGCCACATTATGCCAACTTCACCAGAGCCACAAGAAAAGAGTCATCCACTAGATGTCAAGAAGATACTTGATAGACACGCTAAAGTATTTAGCGATATTCCTCATGGGGTTCCTCCTGACAGAGGGATGGAACATGTTATTGAGCTCGAGGAGGGAGCCAAACCAGTTATGATTACTCCCTATCGTCATCCTAAGAAACACAAGGATGAGATAGAGAAGGCGATTAAGGATTTGTTGGAGATGGGGCATATCAGGCCCAGTAAGAGCCCCTTTGCTTTAGCAGTAGTATTGGTAAAGAAGAAGGATGGGACGATGCGCATGTGCATCGATTACAGGGCACTGAATAAGAAAACAATTAAAAACAGGTATCCCATTCCTAGGATTGATGAGCTGATTGATGAGTTGCATGGGGAATGCTTCTTCACCAAAATTGATTTGCGATCCGGATACCATCAGATCAATATGAGAGCAAAGGACATTGAGAAAACAGCCTTCCGATGTCACTATGGCCACTTTGAGTTCATGGTTATGCCATTTGGTCTAACCAATGCACCCGCTACATTTCAGAGTTGTATGAACCAGGTATTCAGGAAGCAGCTGAGGAGATTTGTCTTGATCTTCTTTGATGACATCTTGGTCTTCAGTAAGACCTGGGAGGAGCACTTACATCATCTGGAGGAGGTGTTATCTATTCTGGAGAGAGAGTCATTGTATGCCAAGGAATCTAAATGTGAGTTTGGCATGACTGAGCTTCTTTACCTTGGGCATATCATTAGTGCAGATGGCGTTCGGGTTGATCCCGAAAAGATTAGAGCTATTGTAGAGTGGCCTACTCCCACAAACCTTACACAGCTTAAGGGATTCTTTGGTTTATGTGGTTTTTATAGGAGGTTTGTTAAGGGATTCTCACAGATTGCTACACCCTTGACAGATCTTACCAGGAAAGGAGCCTTCGTGTGGACAAGGGCAGCACAGAGGTGTTTTGAGCATTTCAAGCAGGTAATGTCTTCATGTCCAGTTCTAGCTCTACCGGATTTCACGAAGCCTTTTGAGCTTCATTGTGATGCATTAGGTGATGGGATTGGAGCAGTATTGATGCAGGAGAAGCATCCCATTGCATTTGAGAGTAGGAAGCTCCGAGGAGTTGAGAAAAGTTATTCTGTCTATGACTGGGAGATGTTGGCCATAATGCATGCCTTGGCCAAATTTCGATCATATTTGGTAGGTGGACGTTTTGTGATCAAGACTGATCACAACAGTATTAAATACTTCATGAGCCAGCGTGATCTTAATGACCGGCAACAAAAATGGGTGACTAAATTGCAGGCTTATGACTTTGACATAGAGTTTGTCAAAGGTAAGAAAAATGTGGTGGTTGATGCCTTATCTCGGAGACCTCATTTATGTGCTCTGGCAGAAATTTCAGGAGATTGGAGAGATCGTATTATAGCAGAGTATGTGGGAGATGCTTGGGCTTCTGGATTGATTTCAGGTACCATACAGGATGATCGCTATGAGGTGATAGATGGATTGATCAGAGTTCAGGACAGGGTTTATTTGATTCCGTCATCACATTTGAGAGAGGCGATACTGAAGGCATTTCATGATGCACCCACAGCTGGACATCCGGGGGTCTTCAAGACCTACAGGCAGATCTGAGAGCGGTTTTCATGGAAAGGGCTCAAGGATGATGTTCAGAGGTATGTCAGGGAGTGTGTGGTTTGTCAACAGAATAAGGGAGAGCACACATTTCCTGCAGGTTTATTACAGCCCTTGCCCATTCTTGATAGAAAATGGGAAAGTATTTCGATGGACTTCATCACTGGTTTACCACGAGTGCAGGGAAGGGATTGCATCTATGTGGTAGTGGACCGCTTGACGAAGTTTGCTCACTTCTTTGCTATTCCGTCCACTTACACAGCAACATAGGTGGCAAATCTTTTCTTTAAAAAGATATTCAGGTTACATGGGCTGCCCAGATTCATTGTCAGCGACCGAGATAGTAAGTTTATGAGTGTTTTTTGGCAAGAGTTGTTTAGGTTGTGTGGTACAGATTTTACACCTAGCACTAGTTATCATCCGCAAACAGATGGGCAAACAGAGATTGTGAATAAATGGGCAGAAGGATATTTGAGGAACTATGTAACTACACAACAAAAGGCTTGGATTAGATGGTTGCATATGGGAGAGTATTGTTATAACACCACTTATCATATGTCCATTAAGATGACTCCTTTCATGGCACTCTATGGTTATGAAGCACCTAGCTTCATGGATTTAGTTTTGGGGGACAATAGAGTGCCCAAAGCCAAAAACTTATTGCAGGATAGTTAGGACATCTTGAAAGTGCTCAAAGAGAATATACAACAGGCCCAGAATCAATAGAAATTGTATGCTGATCAGCACCGAATAGAGCGTAGCTTCGAGGTAGGGGATATGGTTTACTTGAGGCTACAACCATATAGACAGTCATCGCTCAAGAAGAGCGGAGCTGAAAAGTTGAAACCTAGATTTTATGGTCCCTACAGGGTGATTCGCAAAGTGGGCAAAGTCGCCTATGAGCTTGAGCTTCCAGAGGGCAATCGAGTGCACAATGTGTTTCATGTGTCTAGGCTTAAGAAAGCCATTGGTCAGAGTGTAGTGCCTTCTGCAGATTTACCCCCTTTGGATGAGGAGGGGAAACTTGTGTTAGTACCCGAGGCTATTCTGGACACCAGAGAGAGGAAGCTTAGAAACAGGATAGTGAAAGAGTATTTGGTCAGATGGAAAGACCTGCCAGAGGAAGATTCTACATGGGAGAGTGAGCAGGTTATTCAGCAGGCTGGACTGAGATTGCTTGAGGACAAGCAATTTCAACGGGGGCGGACTGTAATGTCCCCATTTTAGCAGTTGACCAAGTGTGTGTGCGTTAGCCTTGTTCTACATGGTCCCGAGGGCTAACGAAGGGTTTAATGGGACCTTGGAGTGTTTTGGCCTAGTCATTTCCAATTTGGGCCAAAATGAAGTTGATTTACTCAGTTTCAGGCATACTTACTATTTTTAGTAAGTCAGCAGGACACAGTGCAGGTCAATTTTGGTGATTGGATTCGATACTCCGCGGTGAGAGCTTTCCGATGAGCTATAACTCGCATTATTCGGAGTCCGATTGCTAATACATTTTAATTCCTGAAGTTTTATTAAAGTAACGTCTAATTTAATTGTAAAATATTAAAGTGTTACTTTAATATTTATTTTATGGTGATGTGTACCCAAGGGAGACATAAGGGGTATTTTAATATATGTTTTATATTACACATCCTTTATCCCACATTGCCCATATGAGTTGAGCGGACCCTTGGGAATAGAATAAAAGGAAGCATTTGTGGCTTCATTAGGGAGTTTGAATATGAGAAGAAATTGGTGTGTGAGTTGCAGCTCCGTTCTTGGCATTTGAGGATGTCTATCCTCTCTTGTAACATTCTAGACGTCATTCCTTTGGGGTTTGGCCTTTGGAATTCTTTGTTATTGGCTTCATTATCAGGAAGTTTAGTTGCATTTCCGGCTACAGGTAGATTTGATATTTTGCTCATATCTTCTTCACTACTTGTCCGACGCTTATGCCGCTTGGAGGGAATGGTATTATGAAGTTAGTGGACTGATTGGAGGACAAAGTATTGTAGCAGCAAGTTCGTAAGCATGGGTTGGAGTATTATGTCAATACTGCTGAAGTAATTAGTGAGTTGATAAATCTGCCATGTATTTGGTTTTATGAATTCTGAAAATAACATTTTATTAGCAGCAGTTCATTTCCACTTTGCATATCATTGTAGTTTCTTTCTTGTTTATGTTGTATGATACCAATTCCATGCACGAAACACAACAAATAATAAACGTTTGATTTTCGGAGTTATAAGGGGTTTAAAACATTAAACGGAGAAATAAGAAGTTGAATGCAAACTGTTTGACATAATTTCTTTCAGCAATTTGGTTTAGTTTTTTGGGACATCCAGGGGTGCCCATTACAAAATTGCATATATCTCTGTACTTGGTGTACAATCCGGTGTTTGATGAATGTTCTATACATATTGATCATATTAAAATCCCGCACTATAACCTTCTCGAGCATTGGTAGATTCATCCCTCCAACTATGCGGTCAGATTTTTGTACTTCCTACCAAACAACCTCGTACAACCTGTAACATTCATTCTATGCCACCATCCATACCGTATGACCTACTTTGTACAACATATAGATTGCCACCCAACCCACCGTACGGTCACCCATACTCAACCACACACAATCAATGTAATGTTCCCACCTCTAGATTAAGGTTGAATTATGTAACCTACAACATTGCATCACTATAATATGGGAAAAAGTATAGATTAAACATGTTAGAAATATTGAGAAATTTAGACATTGATCTAAATACTACCCTTGTTAACTCCTCCTAATCCTTTGGAAGGGAGTCTTCTCCAATCAATGAACCCTCTAGTGGGAATTATATCTTGAATAGGTAATCATCATATGAAGAATGTATTCCTCAGGCTTCTTTTGGGATCTCTGATTGATAACACTACTTGGTAGAGATCCCACCTCCAACCAAGCCTCTTATCTCTGACATATGCATATGTTTAACCACTACACTATATATGGCCTCTAAGAGATTCTTATGAATCTCTCTTTGGGACTTCCTTTCGGAATACCTGACATTCGCTAACAAATGTTCTCTGATCTCTGAATTCTATCCGACATCCACAAAGATGCCCTCTACCAAGAATGTCTTTGGCTCTAATAAGGATACAAATTCTCATTCCCATGAATAATTCTTACTTAATAAACTTTCTATTATGTATTTTGTCACAATGATCACAGTGTAGACATACACCTTTGAATCTGTATCCAGATCTCTTATATGCTTGTTTCCCTTCTTCTGTATGAAGAGTATCTAAATTCTATCGATCTGTTTATATTACTGGGACTTATCTGTTCCTTTTTTCAGTAAAAGGAATATCTATTTCCAAATGCCACTTCTCTGGACTGTTGTATTGATCCTCTGTCATGTCTATTATATGCTTAATGATTCACTGCCCCTGCACAGGAATTGCATTGATTCTTTATTGCTCTTCACTGCTGGTGTTTCACTTGTCATGTCACACTCCCTATTACTCCCGTCACTAATTCTGGACTGTGATTGTGGGTGCTGGTGCCGTTGTTTGTCTGACCACGTTGATGATATGGCATATGTGGTCCTGGACTGGCATTTGTGTCAGTGTTTTGTTTGTATCGAACATAGCTTGTTAGTGTACTTCGTGATTGAGAGGTGTATAAGTTGCTTGCTTCTCCAATGATCTCTTTCTATCACTTTGTCTGCTATGATTCGATTATTTCTCTTGTTCTTAATCCCGGCCCGCGATTCTCCCTAAATACGTGATGACTATGGTGAATGGCCGTGTTGATTAATTGTGCCTTTTTAATACTTTGTTTTATATGGTTTATGCTTAGTTTGTTATTGTGCTGTAGACATAGAATTGCCCCCCATCGTCAAGGGTATGAAGGGAGTTTATATATATTTGATAATAAGTATGATTTGTTTATTTATTAAACATTTCTTAGATTAGCAATATTGATAGTACTTTTATTATATTATATTTATTTATTCACTTAAGTAAACAATAAAGAAAATTATAATTATATATAATTATAATATATATAATTTAATTCTTTGTGCACGCAATAAAGAAAATAACTCTTATTTATTTGGAAAATTACATATATATGTTTATATTGGGGTTGTTACAGTGCACACTCACACCCTCCATACCCACTGACTTCTGTACGGAGGCCACTTTTTTCCACGGTTTACCGTATGGTATTCCAACTCCTACCATATAGACATCACTGCTTATGCCTTCCTCTCTGCCTACCTCCATCAACTGCGCGACATCTTGTATACTGCCGTACAGATTTGTTTGACCCCAACCTCATTGAGCATGTGGGATAACTCGAGGCTGTAATAGTGTAGCGGTAGTTGGAACATTACAAGGAAGACGAATGAATTTTTATTTATTAATTTCGGTGTTCCATTTTTTTTGGTTATCTTCCAACACGGCTCTATATTTTATGCATATTGTAAATTAATGAATCAAGTTATAATTATTTATATAGCAATTATGTGTCTGTATTGCTTTTAAAGTAACGAGAATATTCTAAAAAACTTACAAAATTGTGTTATGTTGTGTATGGGTGATTTATGAATGTCATATCCAGCCATATCCATATTGGAGGTCTTAAAAAATGGCTGTATTCGTATCCGATACCATATCTAGATTTCTATCTATTTCTGTGCCGATGCAACTTTGCATGGTAGTAGATTTTGTGATCTTTATTGAATGCCTTAGTACCAATAAGACTGTCAATACTATTTGTGCGATACCTTTCTTCTTGTTTTACATTTGTTCATAAATATTATGATCTGTGGAAGCATTAAATTTAAGAAGAATTTTTATTTTTTTGTGTATTTTCCCTTGTTCTCATTCCCATTCTTTATGTTTTTCACTTCTTTCTGTTTTATTTTGTGTAAGATCACAAATATGATCATTTATTCCTTCTTTCCTTAGCCATCTTTTATTTTACATGTTAAAATCATTTGCTGCTGATAGTGCGAGGATTTCTTTTAGACTTCAATCAGATACATTTATAAGCATATGCACACAAAATAACTCAAATCAGAACATAGGAATAGCTACAGATGTCCTTCAATAATCAGAAGGGTGGAATTCCATTAGACGTTTGAGGCCTTAATAATTTTTTTTCAATTTATGATTGTGTGCTACAACAATCATCTTTTCTGAGATTCAATCTTGACAAAGTTTATGAAATTGTAAATACTTCACTGCCCTCATGAATTGTTATAGGCAATTACACTCTTTCTTCTCGTGATAGGTTAAACAAGTTTTTTTAGGGACCTCCTCCCAGGAAAGAAAAGCTTCACAATAATCAGTTGTATAAAAAGGAAAAGTTCTAAACAGTCATGACATTACTAACCAAGCCACCCGGCTTGAAGCGAATTGAACCAGCACAGAAATTAAAACAACACTCAATATGCAAAATCTGACCCTTCCTAATGGCCATATCAACAAGAGGGACCTGGAGCCAAATCATTTATTGGAAGATACCTAAATACCAGGCTCCAGGGAGGTCCTACAAAGTTCAAACAGCTCAAGATTAGAAAGGCATCAGTACCCAAATAGGAGACATAGGCCATGGCATGGTCCATACTTTGTTACCAAGTTGCACAATAATGCATTTGAACTCAATTTGCGATCTTTTCTTGATTTACATCAGTCAATGAAAATGCCACTATTATTTTGGCCTTATCTCTTGCAACTGTTGAACACATCAGATGTTGTTGAAAGTTACAAAGCTGCAATTTAACCTTGTCGCTACCACTTTATACAAATCAAAATTGAGACATTGGTGAAGGAGGTGTGGAATCATCAAATTCCAGTGTTAGCGATGGCAGCAGAATTTACGGATTAGGGAAAGTGTTTCTCCGTAGACCAAATTCATCAACATTTCCCTTGTCTGGGGTTAGGACAAATGATTAAGGACCCAAATGGAATTTTTGAGTAGATTGCTGGAAATCTAAATTATTTGTTTTTTCTACTTTTTTGTATTTTATGTTTTTGAGGCCCTTTTGAAAAGAATTTGGGGATGTTATTAACATTGTAGCTAGATTGCTTCTGAACATATCTATTTTTATAATAAGATTAAAGAATTATATCATGTAAAGTCACTATGCATCCTGTCTTCATAAGGAAGTTTATCGTAGTCATCCCATTATCAAGGTTGCCTTGTATCCTACCTATCTCCATTATAAAACTGACTGAGCATAAAAGCATTTAAAACTCTTTACTTAAGGGTAAACTTATCACGTGGTATGGCAGATAAACTTCTAATCATCTTTTGTTTGAACTACCTTATAGAAAAAGTGTGTTGGTGTTTTTTTAATATAACAAAAATTAAAAGTGAGCATAGTATAGTTTCAAGGAGCTGCTTCAAGAAAATTTCACGGAGTATGGAATTTGATGTCTATTATTTTAATTATCTTGTAAATCATTTTAAATGCTGTTTTGCAGTCAGGCAACAATGTAACGATACTCCACTACATAATCAAATACTAAAGAATAATGAAAAGAAACTTAGAAGGATACACACGTGGTGTGAGACTTCTAAGAGCTTTTGACATGACCACAGGGATTATAGTGCCAACAAGGCTCTCCTGATAGAATCATAGGAACTAGGAATAAACTCAATATCATTACCCATAAATTTATTTGAACAGAGTAAGGAGATCAGACCATTGATGTTGACTTATATAACACCACTGCAACTAAAAAAAATAAAATAAAATCTGCCAGAGGATGTGGAATGCCAATTGCACTCATAGATGTGGGTAAATGTGAAGGTATTGCTTTTTATCATTAGCAGTGTAAGTCATAAGAACATGATATCTGTTGAAACAGTCAAGATCTTCAATTGACAAAGAACTCATTCACATCTTTATGCCATTGGATGGGTGATTTAGGGGAAAGATATCTGTGCCAATCAACAATGTCATTTGTTCTAGATAGTCAAAGATTTAGTCAATGAGCTATCAGTCTTAGACATTTGTGATGTTCTGCTGGGACACCCTTACATGCACAAATGCCATGGTGTTTATGAGGCTAGCCCTTTGTCATCATCAAACTTTGAAATATAAAGTGCTGGATGCCAAAAGTGTCTTCCTATAAAACCCGCATCTTTGATAATACGAAGCAGTGTCATTGCATGATTTCCAAAACGGGCACATTTGTCCTACTCATTGTTGGAGATTGTAACTGCAATAGAGATCTTTATCTCTGGGCATTAATACCATTATGGTCACCTTCAGCTGGTCACCTTCAGCTGGAAATGACATTTATGATAAATTGTAATAGTAAATATTAAGACACGTGTCATACTACATGCATTGAGGCATGGAAATACGAAAAGTCATGTTCTAGAAAATTGAAGAGACCTTCGGTTGTAACGTGAAGAGCCTTTTCATATGTTATAAACTTATATATATCGCATCAAGCAGAAGGCATTGTACACTTTGAATATTTTATTATCAATAAAATGATCTTTTGTTGTGTGGTTGGGTAATTTCTGGTGGGTATTGTATCTGTTTTAGTTCTTCCTAATTGCTGTCAATCATCTTAATTTCTGGGCAAATATCCAACATGGTATCAGAGCAAGGTTAGATAACATCAATAAGGAAGGTTCTCTTGTTTTCTAGTTTCTTTAGCAGGCAGTTCGTATGCAATGAAGGTTGGGAGCAGCGTGATTGCCTTATTTATATGACTTTTATGTTGCTGTGTTGTTCTTCCATATTGTTCTATTGGAAGAGCTCTTTGTTTAATGTCTGAAGCATTTCTTGCGAAGCAAGAGCTTATGCATGTCGACGTCTTGTATTGGGCATCAATTTTTTTCATCTGGGTCTGATTCAGTCATGTTGAAATTGGTTTGGCCTTTATTCAGTAAAATTTCATTCTGTGCCAATGGTTCTTTGAATCATATGGATGTTGTCCTTTTTGAATCCTCATCATAGTCAATTGATTGAGCTTCTGTTTTATTTTTTGCATTGTGATCATTCTTTGCAATATGTATAATTCTTATCTTGGGAGTGAAAATAAGAGTTTTCAGGGACTGATAAATATGATTTTTTTTCAGCAAGCACAACATTTGGTTGATTAATTAATTTTTTTGTTATTTTCCTCTCGTTATGTATTTTCATTTCATGCTTAGTATTCACTGATTAAAGTTCTGGGCGGATGAGTGGATTTTCTTCTTTCATTTATGTTCACATGTATAACGTTCTTCAGTTACGTATATTTTATTCAAGCGTTGAGGCTTTTCACCTTATGCTATTTCAAGCGACAGTATTCTGTGTCATATCAGTTGTTTTATTGCAATGTGATCGTGTGTTCTCGAGCGAATTTGTTCTGCTATTGTGGCACCCTTTATGACTTGGTGGCAGTAAAGTTTATTCTTTTGTTTGATATGGCAGTTCATTTTCTTTCTTATGTGCTGTAATTATATTGCAACAGTTGTTCAAGTATGAGGTGGCAATAAAGATTATCTATCTCTTATCGTTATTGGGAGATAATAAAAAGTTGTGCTGGATATTTTCTTATGCAAGGAATGATGACAAAATAGCGATTGAATTGAGCTTCAATTATGCGTTTTCAAAGAACTCATGGGGTCTTTATTCATTCATCGCATGATGTATTGTATGGACGTCTTCACTCTTTTATCACAGAGGAAAAGGATTATGGGAAATATGTCTCCAAAGAAGACAAGTCAGCTACACCAGGCTGTAGATTGATGAGATCTATATTTTATGTCAGTGCTTAAAGTGACTTCATTTATGGTGCTTGATTGTTAAAGATGATCATGTGGTGGTGGTGGAGCCACAGTCATATACTGTAGGCCGATTAAGTTCGAAAAGTACTCTGGTTTCTCCAACCTCAGACTGCTTGCGATTGCTTGGTCTTCCAAATCTCTTAAGGTGCTCCTAGAGGAAGTTATATAAAAGGTGAAGGTGGGGAGTGGTTGCATGAGCCTTAAGGAACTCTTCATTAGAAGTGTTGAATTTCTATCTCACAGGATTAGAAAGTACTGACTTGAGTGATCTTGAGATATTGGCCACAAATTGTTGATCGCTAACCTCCTTAAGGGTATATGAATGTGATATTTTAAATTTGGAAGTGTTCTGGAGAAAGCTACAAAAATGGAAGAATTTAGTGTGATTCATTTTGCAGTCGTGATAAGAATGGAGCAGAGGAAAATAAATATGGAATTGTTAAGATTTCCTACCAAGTTAATATCAATACTCAGTCTAACTTACATGAGTGAGATTGAGCTGCTTTGTAGCTTGAAGAAATTGGGTTTACAATTTACATTTTTTAGTACGAAAAGTCACCGCAAGTTAATTTGCATGTGTACCAACCTAGAAACTCTAGAGTATGGCTGAGAGTAGAAGCCAATCATAAAGGATCTATTCTTTGGGTGTTTTTGATTATTGCATGCTATAACCTTCATACAAAAGAGATAAGTATTTTATTATGAGTATTAATCATGAATATGTGGTTATTGATTTCTATTATGGTTAATCTTATCAGCTTTTATGATATCTCTTTGTTATAGAATGAAGCAATAAGATGAGATTGCTTCGCATTCAGAGGGAGGATATTATCTTGATATAATTGCATTGATCAAAGTAGTCTTTGATTGATCTATATGATAAGTTGATTTAATCTCTATTGGTTGCAGGATGCAACAACAATGATCTTTAGAGGGAGTTGTTTTTTTTTTGTTTTTGGTCGAGAGGGAGTCCTTATAGTATCCCTGCTTTTCTTATACATGCTTTTAATGCTTGTGGTATTTGTAAAATTGTTGACTCTTGTCGGAAAAGAGTTTTAGTTCTGATTTTATGAGTTATTATTCATGTGAGTTAAATAATAAATTGTAAGGACAACCTGATAACTCTTTCACTTATGAGAGATGCATAGTGAACATCATGCAGAGAGAGTCCGTGATGTCATTATGTTGAGAGATTCCGTAGTGGGAGTTGGAAGTCATGTTGAGAGAGTCCATGACTGTATCACGTTGAGAGAGTCTGTGATAAAATGCTGGTGGTAAACCTTACTTGTCATGTTGAGAGATTCCATGACAACATCACGTTGAGTAAGTCCATGATGAAAGGTGATTGTGATTTTGCAGGTTTGTCATGTTGAGAGATTCCATGACAACATCACATTGAGTGAGTTTGTGATGAAAATTGAATGTGATTTTTGTAAGTTTTTCATATGGAGTGATTCCATAATTATGAGTAATTATTATAGGTCTATCATGTTGAGTGATTCCATGATTATTAACAATCAGTAAATTGTTCTCTTAGTATCATGTTGAGAGATTCCATGACAACATCACATTGAGAGAGTCTGCAATGGAAGTTGGTTGTGTTTCTTGTAGGGTTTTCATGTTGAGTGATTCCATGAATTTTATTGATCTATGTGATTAGATTTTATCATTGACATTTTTTGGTTGTAGCATTGTGTGATTGTTTAGCTAACGATCTCTCTCTCTCTCTCTCTCTCTCTCTCTCACTCACTCTCTCTTTTGCTCTCTCGCTAAGAGGGAGTGTTGGAGATTGTAGTTGTGATAGAGATCTTTATCTTTGGGTGTTAATACCGTTATGGTCACCTTTAGTTGGAAATGACATTTATGATAAATTGTAATATTAAATATTAAGATGTGTCATGCTACATGTGTTGAGGCATTGAAATTCAAAGAAGTCATGTTTTGGAAAATTGAAGAGACCTTCAGTTGTAATGTGAAGAGTCTCTCTATATGTTATATATATATCACATCAAGTGAAAGACATTGTACACTTAATAAAATGACCTTTTCTTGCATGGATGGGTTTTTCCCTTCATACTCGAAGGGTTTTCCTAGAGTAATTTCTGATGGTTATTGTATTTGTTTTAGTTCTTCCTTATTGTTGTTTATCATCTTAATTTCTAGGCAAATATCCAACACTTATGATAAGATTTGATGAAAGAAAAGATTATAGCCACTCCTTGTGGTTCAAGATCAAGTATGATAACATAACTGAAGTAAATGGACTAGATGCAATTAGGTTACAGTGGTTCTTCCCCACACCAAAATAGGTCACTGCACAAACAAGCTTTTGTATGGTATATTCACCATTAACAAGGGGGTTGATATTGTTTTTGAACTTAACTTTCCATTCTATCTCATGTTGTATCCAATGTTAAACTCAAATGCCAAAATTACCCCGGCCATATATTTTGCAATTATTGGACACATTGAATGTTGTTGAACAATTATTCAGCACAAAATTGAACCGTGAAAAAACCACTTCAGACAAATCAAATTAGTGACACATTGGTCAAGGACACAAACAATCATCAAATTCCACACTATTGGTGAAGGAAATGCAATGTGCATTAGGGAAAGTGGTTAAGTAGGCATCTAGTGCAAGACCTAGGAGCAATGAGACTCACTGCTTCTAAATGAAGGAATGATTTGGGAAACATCTTATGTCAACCAAGTGAATGTTTGGACAGATTGCCCAAAATCTATATTTTTGTTACTTTTCTAGATTTTTGTGTTCTATATTTTTGAGACCCTTCTGAGAGGAATTTGGCAATGTGATATAAAAAATTCATCTTTGATTTTCATAGCTAGGTTCCTTTCAAACATATTTAACTTCCAAAGAACCTTGCATTTTATCTTCCCAAGGAAGTTTATTGTAGTCAACCCTCAGAATAATGCTACCTTTTATCCTACTTGCCTTTGTTATTAAATTGACAAAAGTCTAAAAGTATTCATAGCTCTCTAATCCAAGGGTAATGTTATCTTTTGGCAAGTAACTTTAATGTATCTTTTGTTTGAAGAAGCTTATGGAAAAACTATGTTTGCTTTTTTGGATGTTAGAAGAAAAGTGAACACAATATTTCGATAAACTACTTCAAACAAATTATACTTGATTTTCATTATATCAGGTATCCTCAAAATTGCTTTGTATGCTGACTGAGACGGGAGTAGAACCAATGCAATGTTGGGAGATTTGTATCAAGAATCACAACCTTCACAAAAATGAGAAGATCAAGCTTCTTCAAGATTAATAACTATTTGAAACTTTAATTGGCTTCTACAAGTTTCCATCTTTATTTGAGCACCAGAATTCAAAGATCATGGAAAACGATGTTTTTTATATCGACAATATCATATTACTAGTTCTAGTAGGCAACTAGAACCTCATTTTGGACAGAAGTTTGGCTATATATACATGCTACAGAGCCATATGGCAATGTTTAAGACTATATAATCATATCTGTGGTGTTATCACTTGTAGAAAACATATGGCGAATGTTGTATTATGTAGATGAAATAGAGGTTGTAATTCTTCTACTGTTGATGGTGAGAACTTCCTTGAGGCCAAATTATAGAGCAGTCTCTTACATTACAAACTACATACATAATAAACCGTGAAAAAGTATTTTTATTTACAAGAATGAGTTTAAATCTAAATAAAAAAAGTACAGATTTGCAAGGTTTATGCACCAAAAGAAAATCCAAGAAAGAATTTAAATTGGGATGCTGATTCAAAAATGATATTCAAATGTAAGGGCGCATGGTGAAAATTAATTAAAAGCAAAATTGTGGAAGATGATGACCTTTTGTGGTTCTCTTCATTGCACACTTTTTTCTAGTTGCAATGGAAAATGGAGAATCCTTTCTTGAAGATGTTCACAAATGCACATCTCACAATGAACCATACTTTACGTATCCACAGTTCTAAATCATGCCTAGTTTGTGCAATTTTTGCCTTGTTAACATTCTTAGTTAGCTACTAAACTATTCCTTGGACAAAGGTTGCTATATTTAGTTGGTCAAAAGTTAAAACCCATGTCAGTTGAACAAGTCTCAAACAACCAAACTTTTTGATAGGTGATTCCAGTTGCTACACACATGTTCACTTCAAATAATGCATAATGATTTTGTTATGATTTTTCAATCTTTTGATTGAGGCCAAATAATATGCTTCTCCCTTGCTTGTGCTATAAATGTACACATTAATTGAGAAAGATGAAATTAGTTTGCTTTGTAATGTTCCCAACTCACTTTGCTTCTATATACACCAAACTGTCAAAGGTTGAAGCAATGTCCGTACGGGTCTAGCCAAAGGAATGACTTACATTGGCAAAAAATGTTCGTATAGTGACAAGAATGTATGTACGATAGGTGATTGTATGGTGATGGGAGGGCCATCGTATGTGAGAGATTGGGGTGGAATATAGATGTCGTACGGTGGGGAGAAGTACGGTGGAGAGAAGGGAAGTTCAATGGATGGACTGAAGTCATACATTGAGCAGAGGTATAGGTGTACATTGAGATTGGTGGTGTGTGTACGGTGAGGGAGAGAAGGGTACAGTGGTGTAGCTCGCAGTTCCTATAGAGGGGAAGATGCTATGTGCGTACTGAGTTGAAGTTGTTCGGGGAGGAGTAATGTTGGAGAGATGTGCTTATGGTGTAGGGTGGAGAGTGAGGTGGCCGTACGAATTGTGTTCGTACAGAAGGAATGTGTACGATTTGTGAAGGGGTTACAAAATTACCACAAACAAACATAGAGATTGATAATTACCTTCGAGTTGCCAAATTAAAGAAACATTGAATACACTTAAAACATCAAGTTGTAGTCGAACAAAGATTATAGATGCAAACAATGATGGTGCTCTTATTTCCTAGATCCGAGCAAAGTAATACAAAGAATTGAATAGGATGGGTTGAATCCCACCAAAAAATAAATATGGGGCCCAAATTAATAGAATAATGAAATAATTATTATTGTCGGTTTGTACCTGTAAATCTCTAGATGCTTCTTGGAGGCCTTTATAAGGAGAGGGTTGGGCATTGTAATTCATCATGGATTGGATTTGATTTGTTTTTGTATATTCAAAGGCTAAAGGCTAAGGAAGACGCGCAGTTTTGGAGGTGGAACACCCTCCCTACTCTGCTTGTAGTTTCAGTGGTTTAGCGCCTCCCTATTCTATCGTTGGAGATACCATTAATATATTTCATTGTGTGCACCACATTTGCTAATTTTCATTTGGGGACTTCTTTGTACTCATTTGGGGACTGTGTAACGTCAAGTATTGGATATGATAGTAATGTATTTGTCTTGTTAGCATTTGGCGACAAATTGCATATATCTGTGATGGCATTTCGTTCAATTATGGATTGCTTAAGGGCAAGCAATCTTTGGGCAACAAGGTTTTGTGGCATCCTCAATTTTAATGTAATAATTAATTAATTAATTGGTCCCATGAATAAAATAAAATATTAAAGGGCATTTAATTAATTAATATGGGGCCCAAATTAATAAAATAATGAAATAATTAATATTGTTGGTTTGTACTTGTAAACCTCTATATCCTTCTTGGAGGCCTTTATAAGGCGATGGCTAGACATTGCAAATCAAGATGGATTGGATTTGACTCTTTGTTGTATTCTCGAAAGATGAAGGCTAAGGGTATTACGATAATAGATAAGCTTCTATTATTAGCTAATGGTTATTTGTTTGTAATCTATTGTGAATATTAGAATGTTTATAATTTTTAGTTATGTAGTTATTTCTTAACTTTCTTTAGCTTTCTTTTAGCTAGAATAAGACAAGATAAGATAATAATTTTAATGTCCATGAAAAACCAACAAGGTTTATGGGACTGGGCATACAAACATAAGAGCCAGCAAACCAGAAGCACCAAATGGTGTTTGAGAAGAAACAAAAGCAAGAAACTAAACAAGAAAGAAGACAAGGTAAGGACTAAGCAAGAAACTAAACTTCCTAAGGAAACATCGCTTTATTCTTTTGTATATATAGACCTCTCGGTCTATGTTAATAACAAGCAAGTATTTTACTAATTACTTCGTAATATGGTATCAGAGTCACTTGTTTAATTTTTTTTTAGAATCATAATTTCTATTCTGAAATTATCAGACCCTATTTTCAAAATTATTTTTCTAAAATATTTGCTTTGAACTAGCATTTGTTTGATAATATTGATGATCAATATTCATGTTTTACTGTTTTTTGGTCATTTTTGTCCATTTTTTCTACACATCTAGGGCTGGGAGTGATGCCAAGGGTTTCTTAAAACTTTCAGCAACAGATTTGGACCCAGAAGCCGTGTTTTTTGTTGCTGATTCGCCATTGATTTTAAGCATTTTTCAGCCCAAGACTTTTCTTTTCGAAACCCTAATTTTTGGGCTTGAATTATTTTTTCTGATTAGAAATTATTGGAGGGTTTTTCGAGACCTCGATTGGGTTTTTGTTTGATTTTCCTGGGCACCTTGATTTTCGTGTCTTGATTTTTGAGCTAGCGGATCTAGAAATTGACAACATATTCTTTTTGGGCTTTTTGAGCTCTCTTTTGGGTCATCCTTCAAATTTTCTGGGTCTGCCGTTTTTTTGCCTTGAAGAACATGCCTTTAGAGATGCTTTTCCATTGGAAAATGTGCTATGGCATGTTTGACAAATATTCTGCTTAAGAGCAACTCAAAATTCAATGGTCGGAATTATGGTACTTGGAAGCAGCAGATAATAACAATTTTTGAATATCGGAATACCAATCAAATTGTTCTGGGTGTTACATAGCGTCTGACTGCCCTTGGTATTGATCAAGATACATGGGATTTGACTAATTGGGAGGCGGTGATGCGTCTCAAATTATTCGTAGCTGATGATCAGCTCTCTCTCAGATTCCATCCGACAAGATAGCTGCCGAGATATGGGCACATCTCAAAAATCTTCACGAGACTTCTGACAAAAGCAAAGCTTTCTTCTTGAAGTACACTCTGTATTCTATTATCTTGGATAAGCGAATATCGCTCCAGGCTCACCAAAATAGGATTTAGGAAATCCTTGATCAATTGCTTGCCATTGATCGCAAGATGGAGGAAGAGGACATTGTGGTTATCACTCTCTGGAGTTAACCAAAGTCCTATGAGCATTTTATCGCGACACTCAACATCATGTCTTCTGTTGTTGATCTGAAGTTCACGGATCTCTGCACACTTTTGCTGAATTTAGCAAGATCGCTGGAAATAATTGTTCGGTAGTAGTTTGAGCTCCACCTCCACATAGCAAGCCTTTGCTGCTAAATCCTTTTAGAAGGATAAAGGCAAGTCTTAGAAGTCTTCTCAGTAGAAGTCCTCTGCTACAACTTCATAAGGCTACCAGAAGAAGAACATTCAATGCAACTATTGCCACAAGTTTGGTCACATAAAAGTTGAATGTTGAAAACACTTAGTGGCCCAATCTAAGCAATTAGGTTCGCAACCCAAAGCGAATAGTACAGAGTACACTAAACAGACAAAATTTGCTTTTTTTGCCTTTATGGCTAAAAGGCTTGCAAATCATGTGAAGTCATTCGCCTGGTACATTGATTCAGTTGCCTCTCACAACATCAGCCACTGTAGAGATTGGTTCACTGACTACTAGCCTTACTCAGATTTTGTTATTTTTAGTGGCAGAGAAGAGTACACCGTTGTCAATAAAGGCAACATTTAGATTCAGTCTGCTCGGAGGAATCTCACTTTCCTCGATGTGTACTACGTTCCAGGGATGGAACTAAATCTACTCTCAGTTAGTCAGTTGCTGTGACATTCTCCACAGCTGGATGTCACCTTCAGTTCACATCATTGTAAAATCACTGATTGGGTGACTCAGTCAGTTGTTGCAATTGGTCTTGAGGATCATGGTCTTTTCCAACTTACTGATTGTGGTTATTCTTGGGACTTAGCTATGGCTGTGTTGGTAAACAGATCGTCCATCGATAAACTCTCGAATGCCCAAATTTGCAAGAGACAATCATCTACTAGAAATTGGATAATCTATCATCAGGTTGATAGATTTCCTTTGAATTGAAAGGTACAACTCCCTTATTAATGCTATTCAATGAATTTGTTTAATTCTTAAACTAATTGGGTATGTTCTTGACTTGAGAATGGAAAAGGAAAACCAAGCCAGTCCTAGACAGAACTAACTTAGGCAGTGAGTTTTAAATACTGAACATAGTCAATCCCAAAAATCCACACATCTTATGACTCCCCGCCATTGGTAATTGAATAAAGTATGAGATGCAAAATGAAATGATCAAATTTAACATGCAAACAAATCTAACCTTAAACAACACAGAGATATCTCCCTCAACTTCAAGCAATACTTTGATTGCTTTTAGTTCGTTGTATTAAAAGAAAGAAAGAAAACTATGTTTGCTCATTGATCTTAATCTAATTTCAGAGAGGTATTCAAAATCACTCAAGAAATGACACAATAAATTATTGGCATAAAATACATTCAATCTTGTCTTTGCAACATAAAGTACTTCACACTAAAAATTAGCCGACCTTTCTATTGATTTTCAAAAGAATACATATAAAACTAAGAGATGGAGCGTTTCAGAAAACAACCGAACTAATTCATCTTCTATACTAGAATGACTCATAGCAAGAAGCCATTTATTGGCAACAAATACCGAATACTGATCTTGCATAATGTGGCAACAAATCTGGGCGAGTCACAGAGGGTCTTCATGTTCTTGTTCGAAAACTCCCAAAATGAAAAATAGTGTTTTGCTTGGTTTATCGCTATAACACATAGTGATGTCATATTTTCATTGCTCATTGCCACAACTTCTAACTACTCAATCTAGCCTCCGATGGGATCATCGCTATAGAATATAATGATAAACTCTCCTTTGTGTACCGTGAGATCGGTCTTTACATCGCTATGACCTATGTCGATAACTTCATCGTCCATCAGTGAACTAAGTTTTGCTCCTGCGCTTGGCGATGATCGTTGAAGGTTGTGGTGATAGACACTTCTCATCGTTGTAACCGAGTTTGTCTCCTGCGCTTAGTGATAAGCTTGATCGCTATGACTTATGGCGATAACCTCAGGGTAAAAGCACAAATTGTGTCATCCTTTAGGGTGTCCAGGGAAAGGGTTTCGGTTATAACCCCTTCGGCTATACGTACGTGGCGCTTTCTCGCGCCTACATGGCCACTAGGGTTACGGCCGAAACCCTCATGATACTATAAATATGCGAAAATCGCTTTTGGAGGGTCATTTGCACTACTGCGGATTTTGGATTTTGAGGAGTGGATTAGGGTGTTTCAGCCGTAAGGGATAGGTGGCTTTTTTTTTGTTTTGTGAAGTTTTTTAGTTGTTACATGTTAGTATTAGTTAAATTCATTGTATTTTAAGTGTTTTAGTAATTAAATTAATTATATTTTAAGTGTTTTATTATTTAAATTAATTAAATTTTAAATGTTTTAGTAGTTGATTATTTAGATTAGTTAATTTTTTTTATAGTTAGATCATACGTTAGATAAATAACTATATAATATTTTCTAATTAAATATCTTTTTAATCATAAATGTAGATTTTACATCAAACATAGAAAATTCAAGTGGAGACCTAGATAACTAAAGTAATTACATTTGAGAAAACATTAGCATAGTACAAACCTATATAGATAACTAACATGTAACTTGAAACATTAGGTAGAACAAAACTATAATAAGTTCTAGTTGTTCAAACTTGGAAACTTAAAATTTAACCAATTTCAAACTTAGAAAACTTGGAAACTATAATAACATGCATGTACATGAAACTTCAAAAACTTGTAAAGACCTCAAGATAGCTAAAAATTACTTACATTTTACAAAACATTAACATAGTAAACCTATGTACTAAATAACATGTGCATATTTTTTGTTCACATACATGAGCTAGATATATCAAGTTGATAAATATTTAATAGGTGTGTTAAATTAAAATGATCTATATTTTTTTAGTTACATTCAACTTTGTACATATATATACATACACGTTTTAAATTAAATTAAACTTTTAGTTTTATATGTACT
This sequence comes from Cupressus sempervirens, assembly GCA_028749045.1. Lineage (NCBI taxonomy): Eukaryota > Viridiplantae > Streptophyta > Pinopsida > Cupressales > Cupressaceae > Cupressus > Cupressus sempervirens. Next base: position 729,744,736 of record CM053789.1, on the reverse strand, counting down.
TACATATATCTTAGCTCTACATTTATAGACAGAGATCTTCTTTGCATATCATTATGGCATCTGGTATTGGTGGTGCACCTACGTCCCCAGGGGAGGCTAGTATTCAGGGAGGGGGTCGTAGTGCTAAGTCAGGCACAACACGTAGACCGATATCATCCTTTGAGGAGAGACGACGTTTATTTAGAGATACAGTTGCTAGGTTATCTCATGCTATAGAGTTTCTCGATTCTATACTTTTGGCTTCTACCACTCTCCCTAATAGGGAGAAGATTGTTTCTATGAGAGATGAGTTATGCCATATGATTCAGACGAAAGAGACATACAACCCATATGATGATATCAATATTGAGACTTTTTACTGTTCCCTTTGTTGCAGTGTCACTGGCACTGTGAAGTATACACAGATTGATAGAGAGGTCTCCACCCCTATGGTGAAGAGTATGTTTCCCTTTTATACAGATAGGTCTAGGGTTAGAGGTTATTCAGCTACGAAGTGTACGGATTAGTTTGTTGCACCATTTATATATCCTCGTTCGCTAGCTGTGCATCACAGGTGGCCACAAAAGGATGAGTGTTCTTTTTATTTCTGCAAACAATTATTTGTAGAATTTCATTTACATCATGATGTAGAATATACAAATTTTCTAGGTCATGCTGGACAGGGCCTCGGTTGATTATCAAAGAGATTTAGACCTATGAACACCCTTGCGCTCGTTAATAAACGGGCAATGGTGGGTTCAAATTGTTTGGTCATGCTAAGAGCTCCACAGATGGCTGTTGTGGGTATGACTGTTCCAGATGATACAATCAGGACTCAAATCTATTCTAGCATTGCCACAGTTGCTACGCAGTTACAGGAGATGTCTTCAGATCGATGTGGTAGATATATGTTACAATCTAGTGGTACCATGTCGACAACAACATCCTCTAGCACAAGAGTTGATGATGTGTATGAGATAGCAGATATACCATCTCCACTAGAGGTTTGTGCTATATCAGATGTGGATGCATTGTGTTGTATGGCATCCTATTTAGCATTTTATCTTCTCGGTTCATATCAGGCATTATCGACAGTCACGAGGATTCCTCTTAGTGACATTGGTGGACACATCAGCCATATTCTCTCACGTACAGCAGGATCACAGGGTTCACAGAGACAGGAGGATATCCTTGCACCTTCTACAACACCTGCTTCTACACAGGACCCTACAACACCCGCCCCACACCTACAACGAGTAGCAACAAAAACATGTTTATCATCTAGACATACAACAGTTGAAGCAGTTTGTGTTAGTTTTTGTGTACAACAAATTGTGGAGGGATTATATTCTGCATCTTGATACAAGTTTGGGTATTCTTCGCAAAGAGACCTTGCATGTCAAGGAATTCAAGTTTGAGTTAGTCTCTAGAGAGCTGTTGTACTTAGGACACATCATTAGCACACAGGGAGTATGCATGGATCTAGACAAGGTCAAGACAATATTTGAGTGGCCTATACTTGAGAGTCCCATACGACTAAGAGGAATTTTGGGCTCCTGTGGTTTCTACTGCAGATTAGTTAATGGATATTCACGACATGCAACACCACTTTCCGCTCTAAGAAGGGACATCTTAGGAACTACATTGTAGGGCAGCAAAAGGGATGGGTGAAGTGGATATGTCTTTGTGATAATTTCTATAATACCACCTACCAACTTTCTATTTAGATGACACCATTTATGGTCTTGTATGGTTATGAGGCACCTAACTTTCTTGATTTGTTGATGAGTGAAAGTAGAATGCCTAGTGTTGGAGCTTTGCTGCAAAAAAATCAAAATATCATGAAGGCTCTTAAGGGGATTATTCAAAGAGCACAAAACCAGCAGAAGCAATATGCAGATCATAAAAGAGATGAACGTTCATTCGAGGTAGGAGACGTGGTGTACTTGGTGCTACAGCCTTATAGACAGTCTACACTAAAAAAGAATGGTGCAAGGAAGTTGGAGCCACGATACTATGGACCCTTCAGAATCATTAGGCATGTGGGTGAGGTAGCTTATGAGTTGAAGTTACCAACTGATAGTAAGGTCCATAATGTTTTTCATGTGTCATGTCTCAAAAAGGAGTTTTGGACACCTGATTGTTCCTTCTAAAGTGCTTCCATCCTTGGACGATGACGGGAAATTGATTTTAGTACCAGAGGCTATCATTGAGTTTAGGGAGAGGAATTATGGACACGTGCTATTAGGGAGTAATTGGTTAACTGGAAGGACCTGCTAGTAGAGGATGCCACTTGGGAGAGTGAAGAAATTTTGTAGCATCTAGAGTTGAGATTGCTTGGGGACAAGCAATTTCAAGAGGGGCGGACTGTAATGTCCCCATCTTTTTAGCATCTCAGTGGACTTCTTAGCATTTACATTCTCCGAAGGCTAAGTGGAGAAATAAGGAGAAATTGATTAAATTAATTTCTTATAAAGTCATTAAATAAATTAAAATTAAAAGTTGACTTTATATTTAATTAATGTAATTTTTTAGAAGCACAACTAATTATTGTATTGGAAAGGGGGAAGCTTCTAGAGAGTGCATTTTGTAGAAGTACAACTAATTATTGCCCTGGAAAGGGGAAGCTTCTAGAGAGTGCAATTAAATAATATGTTATTTCCTTCTAGAAGGGTGAGGGAAAAGAATGAATAAAGGCGAAAGCTTCATTGCTAGGCATTTGATTATTGTCAATTACATTTGATATGAACTTGGGAGAAGAAACTAAGTGTTTTTGATTTCAATTAGCCATTGAAGAGCATCAATTCTTCATTGTTGCAAACATTTGAGGTGGTGAAATATCCACTGAATTTGGCATTCAGGAGAGCTTCATTCTGAGGTGCTATTTGTGCTTAAAGTAAAGGCATAACCGAAGGGTTTGAACTATATTGAAGGACTAACGAGTGCAGACCTGAAGATTCATCTTTGGCATCCATTAGTAATCGTTTTCTTCCTTACTGCTACAGTATGCGTGAACGGTGTCGCGCTACAGTACCCATGCTACAGTATTTATGCTTGATTTTGATTTCAACTTTCATCTCCATCCTTGGACAACACTATTATTAGGTTCCTCTTGCAACTATAAGTAGTTAGCATTGTAATCTTAGGCATATAATTTTGCTATTGTAAGTGATAACTCAGAATAAGATTTGGCATTGTTGTAGTCATTATTGTAAGCCCATTTGTCTCAGCAAATTCATAGCAACATTGCACATGGCTCCATAACATAGATTGTGTTTTGATGCCAATACATGAGGAGCAACAAAAACATGTTTATCATCTAGACATACAACAATTGAGGTAGTTTGTGTTAGTTTTTGTGTACAATAAATTGTGGAGGGGTTAGATTCTACATCTTGATACGGCTTTGGGTATTCTTCGCAAAGAGACCATGCATGTCAAGGAATTCAAGTGTGAGTTAGGCTCTAGAGAGCTGTTGTACTTAAGACACATCATTAGCACACAGGGAATATGCATGGATCTAGACAAGGTCAAGACTATATTTGAGTGGCCTATACTTGAGAGTCTCACATGACTAAGAGGAATTTTGGGCTCCTTTGGTTTCTACTGTAGATTAGTTAATGGATATTCACGACATGCAACACTACTTTATGATCTAACTAAGAAGGGATATCTTAGGAACTACATTGTAGGGCAGCAAGAGGGATGGGTTAAGTGGATATGTCTTTGTGAGTATTGCTATAATACCACCTACCAACTTTCTATTCAGATGACACCATTTATGGTCTTGTATGGTTATGAGGCACCCAACTTTCTTGATTTGTTGATGAGTGAAAGTAGAATGCCTAGTGTTGGAGCTTTGCTCCAAGAAAATCAAAATATCATAAAGGCTCTTAAGGAGAATATTCAAAGAGCACAAAACCAACAGAAGCAATATGCAGATCAGAAAAGAGATGAATGTTCATTCGAGGTAGGAGACATGGTGTACTTGGTGCTACAGCCTTATAGACAGTCTACACTAAAAAAGAATGGTGCAAGGAAGTTGGAGCCACGATACTATGGACCCTTCAGAATCTTTAGGCATGTGGGTGAGGTAGCTTATGAGTTGAATTTACCAACTGATAGTAAGGTCCATAATGTTTTTCATGTGTCACGTCTCAAAAAGGTGTTTTGGACACCTGATTGTTCCTTGTACAGTGCTTCCACCCTTGGACGATGAGGAGAAATTGGTTTTAGTACCAGAGGCTATCATTGAGTTTAGGAAGAGGAATTTGAGGACACATACTATCAGGGAGTGCTTGGTGAAGTGGAAGGACCTACTAGTAGAGGATTCCACTTGGGAGAGTGAAGAAATTTTGCAGCATCCATAGTTGAGATTGCTTGGGGACAAGCAATTTCAAGAGGGGCAAACTGTAATGTCCCCATCTTTTTAGCATCTCAGTGGACTTCTTAGCGTTTACATTCTCCGAAAGCTAAGTGGAGAAATAAGGAGAAATTGATTAAACTAATTTCTTATAAAGTCATTAAATAAATTAAAATTAAAAGGTGACTATATATTTAATTAATTTAAGAAGCACAACTAATTATGAAGCTTCTAGAGAGTGCATTTTCTAGAAGTACAACTAATTATTGCCTTGGAAATGGGGAAGCTTCTAGAGAGTGCAATTAAATAATATGTTATTTCCTTCTAGAAGGGTGAGGGAAAAGAATAAATAGAGGCGAAAGCTTCATTGTGAGGGAAAAGAATAAATAGAGGCGAAAGCTTCATTGCTAGGCATCTGATTATTGTCAATTGCATTTGATATGAACTTGGGAGAAGAAACTAAGTGTTTCTGATTTTAATTAGCTATTGGAGAACATCAATTCTTCAGTGTTGCAACCATTTGAGGTGGTGAAATATCCACTGAATTTGGCATTCAGGAGAGCTTCATTCTAGAGTGCTATTTGTGCTTAAAGTAAGGGCATAACTAAAGGGTTTGAATTATATTGAAGGACTAACGAGTGCAAACCTGAGGTTTCATCTTTGGCATCCATTAGTAATCGTTTTCTTCCTTGGTGCTACAGTACGTGTGAACGGTGTCACGCTACAGTACCCATGCTACAGTATTTATGCTTGATTTTGATTGCAATTTTCATCTCCATCGTTGGACAACACTATTATCAGGTTCCTCTTGCAACTATTAGTAGTTAGCATTGTAATCTTAGGCATATAATTTTGCTCTTGTAAGTGATAACTTAGAATCATATTTGGCATTTCTGTAGTCATTATTGTAAGCCCATTTGTCTTGGCAAATTCATAGCAACATTGCACATGGGAATGAATTCAATAAAGGAGATATATGTTGCATACCATTTCTTTGACAAAATGTCCAACTAATAGCATATATGATCAGCATAATAGTTGTATGCCAATTGTTTGTCAAAAATGTCAGTTGGTTGTAGGTATGCATTCCATATCTAGTTTCCATTTATATGCATTGAAAATACCAAAAAGAACTGCACTTGCATATTAGTTCATCGTAAGAGGTATTGTAATATCATTTGCGAACATTCTAAATTTCTTAGCATCATTCAAACTATATCAAACAATCTAAAACACAAAAAAAATCAGAAAAGAGAAAGGCAACATACAAGTGTTTGACAATATTCCTTGAACAAAAACCAGTCAGAAATTGGTGTTTGATGAAGTTATAACTGGTTGGGATTATTACAGTGGAAGCAAGTACAGTGGAGACCATTGGCATTGATCAAGATTGTGTTTCCGTCATGACTGAGCAAGATTCAGTCTGCACAGCTAAAGGCATAGGAGCATGCTGAGAAGATTCCGTCATAAAAAGCTCAAAACCCATCAAAGATGAGCAAGTTGAGAAATTTGACCACTTGTAAGAGTTGGAAAATCGTCAAACACATTTGCCAAATGCTCATATTGTTCATTTGAGAGGATGAGAGGAGCAACAGAAGAAATAGGAAGAGCCATTGTATTGACTTCCGAGACTGGAATAGGTGTGAAAACAATGGAAAATGAATCCATGTCATCATCTACTTCATCCAGAAAAGGTGCTTCATGTATGGACTGTGCACGAGTTTTGCAGGCCTTGAGGGAGATATGATCATGACTTCCCCTTCTTCCTCCGTATCTTCTTCATTTGACTCTCTCTCCAAATCCTCCTCTGATTCTTCCTCTAATTTTTGAACTGGTTCAGAGATTTGAGATGACTTAGATCCCTTTTCCGCCCTTTAACTTGAATTTGAGGGAATTCTTAGCATCAGAAGAGGAAACACCATCTTTCTTTGTAATTTCCAGCTGTGACTTCCTTCCTGGAGGGCCAAAACTTCTACAATCCAAACCCATCTTAGGATTTACTCTTTTAAGGCCTTTATTTTTCAGCCATCTGTTGGTATTTATCAAAATGGATTGAAATCTATCCAAGATAGATGTACCTTCTTTCTGTTGCCACTGAATAAGAAAAGGGCACCTCTTATCAAAACCGGCTTGATGAAACTCTGGATCAAGGATGTTGCCATCATCTTCAACTTGCAAATCTGAAGGAATCTCCAGCATGTTAAGATCGATTATCTGTTGCAAGGTTAATCTGTAGTAGTTTATTTTCATGATATCCAACTCTGTTCTCATATAAATCCAAACATCCTCAATGCGATGAAAATGTGTGAATGCCCTTTTCATTTGAGAATTCATTTCTCAATAATCAAAGTCGAATCTAGCTTCAAACTTCTTCAAGGTGATCAACTGCAACTCCACTTCCATGTTCTTTGCCTTGGGCACAAAATTGATTGAATAATTACCAATCACTAAAGGTTTGGTGGAAGAAACGCCAAAACTAGGCCTATGCATAGCATGCTGATCATACTGCACTTCCATGAGCTGTCTAGCTAGCTCCATCAAGATGATTCGATCGGTAGCATACCTAGGTAAGGTATACAGTTCACCTTTAAAATACCCAACTCTCAAGTATGTAAAAGTTGGAAACTGAATGAAAATATAACTGTATTGATTCACCTTTTCCCATGCTACATTAGTTACCCTTTTGATGGATAACTCTATCGAATAAGCACTAGAAATGCACAAAGAAAGCATCTTGGGCTCTTTTGTAATGAAATTTACTATTAGCCAAATTGATCAAGTCATAGTAATCCCAAACTGGAATTTGAAGACGATCTCCTTTGGTTGAGAGACCAGAGCAAGATCCCATGGCAACAACAATCTAGATGAAGTAAGAGTTCATGTGAAGGGGTGCTTAAGTTCCGATGTTGAGCAACTGCTGGCAAAGTGCAGTGCTAATCAACTCTCCCCAAAATATGTGTTCTTTGTTTTCCATGATTTGAAAGATAAACTTGTACATCCATGGTTCGAAATCAGTAGAATCTTTGAGATCGCAAACTTTGCTGGGTAGAATGATGAGATCTTTGTATTCTTGCTTGCAAGTCTTTGGCCATCTTGAGAAATTGTTCCTTTTATTGTTTGACCAGTATTGTTTAACATATTTCTGATAATCACCTTTCTTCTCATTCCAGAATGCCAAAGATGATTCTTTGGTTAGATCTGCACACTTTGCATTGTGTGGTACCTTGAAGATCTCCTCAATGACCTTTGGATCAAGACTGATGACAACCTTGCCATCAATGTCCTTGATAGTCTTTGATTTTGGACTGAAGTGTCTTGCACATCCAAGAACGAAATCAAATTCCGTGGCAGCCATAGGAAATGCAGACATCAAGTGAATGTGACTTCTTTTGATGTGCTTCATCTTGTGGCCAACATAAGTTTCAACTCTCCGTAAAAAGTCAGCCACCTCCACATGACCAATCATTATGTCCATTACATTATCAAGAACAGATACGATTGACGATGGAGTTGCATAAGACAACTCTTCATCAAATTGATATTTCATCTTGCCTTTCAATTTTGATGATGAGGGCATCTCTTGTGTTTGTGCTACAACACAGAAATCCCAAAACATAAACACATCAATCCCAAAACATAAACACATCATCAGAGGGAATTACCATACAAGTTGATTCTTGATCGATCAACAAAGGTTAAAAAATGGATTGGAGACTTTGTAGATCCAATGAAAAGAAATCATATGCATATGTAGTGAATGAAATGTGAATGGAAACGGAAAGCAGAATGAAGTGTTATGAAGGTGGAAAATGGAAGATGGAATGATGTGAAATGAATGAAAATGTGTGAAGGTTGAACGCATGGGAATGCGTGTGAATGAAATTACTGATTTTCAAATGTGACTTAGGGTCTTCAAGACATTATTGCATGAAAAATGACTACATGTAAGTGCAACATGCAACGGGGAATGGAAAGTGAGATGAGATGTGAATGCGGATGGAGGATGCACTTTACATGTAAGTGTGGGTGGAAGATGAGATGCAAAGCATTAAAAGGTGTGGAAATATGTATTTTCTCATGAAGTTGCGAATGCATATGGAGAGATGGAAATGGAAAATGATAAGAGGGACAATGAACTTTATAGTCATCTTTGATGAGAAGGTGAAGTCAAAGTATATGGAAGATGGAAATGACATCTTTTTTATTTTTCAAAAAGGGACTAAGTCAAAAACGGGGTTTTCAGATGCAGTTACACATAAGGCTTTTCGTGTAATCGTGTCGTGCGAATCAATGCGGAAAGTGAAATGAGTGAAAATGGAAGTGGAAAATGGGACTACATGCATGTGCAGATAGTGAATGAGATGGAAAACATGTAATTGCATTTGTTGGATGAGATGCGAAGTGTTGTGACATGGAAGATGGAAGTGGAATGTGAGGATGCTTTCGCATGAAGTGAAACAAGTTCTTCGGAAAGAACTTCTAACTTCTCCAAAGTGGAGAAAACCGGAGCAAGTACACAAAACACAAAAACTCAAAAGAAAGACGTAACTTTGGAAAATTGCTCTTGGTTGTGTAAGACTCTCAAGTATAGGCCACTCAAATATTGTCTTGACCTTGTCTAGATCCATGCATACTCCCTGTGTGCTAATGATGTGTCCTAAGTACAACAGCTCTCTAGAGCCTTCATTTGAATTCCTTGACATGCAAGGTCTCTTTGCAAAGAATACCCAAACTAGTATCAAGATGCAGAATATAATCCCTCCACAATTTGTTGTACACAAAAACTAACACAAACTGCTTGAACTATTGTATGTCTAGATGATAAACATGTTTTTGCTGCTCCTCATGTATTGGCATCAAAACACAATCTATGTCATGGAGCCATGTCATCCACAATACTATATTAGCATCTCCCATGTTTAAAACATAAAAATCTGTATTAAACTCTACATTATTCAAATGCATGGACAGATTTGAAATCTTCTTGTCGCATTTAAGAGTGTAGCCATTTGTAACCTTACTCATATACCCTCAAAGACCTTTGTCTATATGTTGCGTCTTTCAACCAACCAAGCATCAATGAAGTTATATGTGGCTTTTGTATAAAGCAAGGTAATGATCTTCTGCCCAACTAAAACTCCACGCATCCAAAAGGATCCCTCACACTGTATGTTAGTGAGACGTGCTTCTTGTAGCTGAACTGACTCTTCCATTTCAGCCCTTTCTTTCTCATGTTCGGATTCTGCTAGCTCAGACCCTTCTTGATCAAATTTCTGATTTAAATTTTCAGTTTCAGAATTCTCATTATATGCCCACATAACACAGTCAATCTTCCCCCTACACTTTAATGGACAATCATGGTTTGCATTATTTGCCTCTTTGCAATAAAAAAAAAATTTCATTCTGCTCAAATCATGAAGCGCTTCTCTATCTAGGGGTGTTGCTGATTCCCCTTTGGATCTAACTTTTTCTGAACTGCCCAAATATGATCCTCAATTTGTTTGTTGCGCATCATGTCATGATGAGATAATGCTGCAATAATTTCATCCTTCTTCACCTTCAACTAAGTCTCCAAACTATGGGCAACTTCAGCTGCACATGAAGAACCTTCAAACTGTTCTTGTTCCTTCATGTTTTGAATCTTTATGAAATCCTTTAATTGATCAGACTTGTCAACTTCATTCATGTCATCGGATCCAGGTACATTTTTAGATTCATTCTCTGTTTGAAATAAGAGTCTTCTAATGTTATCCATCCTCTTTTTCCTTGCCATGTTGAGGAGATTGACCTTTCCTTTGACTTCTTGAAGATGTTGTCTTGCATTGGCAGCCAACGATTTAGCATTTTTAGCTTTTTGCAACCATTCATCATTCATTTTTAAAACTTCTTCACCTCTTTAATGCCAAAGTATGTTAAACTAGCTCTTGTATAATTGATATCTTTCAGTTTACCAATAGGTGTAAGGCTGCCATCAATGGATGTTATCATAGTGTTGAATATGGAGAATGGTGGTGCATAACACAATTGTGCTCAAACAAATCGGTAATGATATCATGCCATTGTAAAGATTTACCTTCAGCATGTGTAATCAGAATACTAGAGGCTACTCCACTATGTAGAGGATCAACTTTCATATCCACCTTAAGTGGCTCAATCAAATGATGAGGTCTTTGTAACCGCCCATTCCAAAGCAAGCTTCTTGACTGAATTGAATTTGAATTGGACGCATTATGTTGTGTGCTATCGTCCTATTGCCCCACTTTTCATCTTGTACCCATTATGCAAAGTGAAAAATGGTCTTTTGTCTCAATTAGGTTTAGGTATGTCTGAGTCGGTTTCTTTTTCCAAGTGAAAAGTCTCTCCATCGGATTTTCACCTTCTTCCTTCTCCTGCATTACATAACCGGGTGGGTTTCCCTTGTTGTCATGAGTTTTGTGGGTAGTCTAAGATCCTTTTCGATGGAGATTCTTAGTTTGTATGATGTTCTTCACAAAGTCATTTCCAAAAAAGAACTTTCTCACGACTCATTATAGTTTACGCATAAAGAAAATGAAGTCTGCGGAAAACCTAGCATCAGCTTCTCCTTGGCAGATTTTCACACTGCGTAGGTGATTTTTCGTAGAGGCCAACAAAAGAGGAATACAAGCTAGAACAAGGAGGAAATGAGTCGTTTTATGGATGGATTGTTCTTACATTGCAGTATTCTACCTCGGGAGTTACTCAGAAATCATTAGAATGATCAGAATAGCATTTGGCGGAAAATTCTAAAGCAGCCTCTCCACTGCGGGTTTTCGACCCGGGAAGTCAATTTTCTGACAAAGGTGTTTGTAAGAAAGAAAAGCAAGTGGTCTCTTTGTTATTTTTGTAGCTCTTTTAAGACTTCCCGAAGTCTAGAGACATATTAACTTAAAAGGCTAAGTGAAAATAAGAACAAGGGCGGAAAAATAGAAGTTGCCTTCTCCGTGGCGGGTTTTCAACCCCTTGAAATGATTTTCTGCATCCATTGAAAAATCACTTCTGCAAACATGTTGAGCTCACAGATCAATCGCAGGATGCTTAAAAAAGATAATGGAAGCTAGTTGATCACATTTAGGAAGGAATCTTGAGTAAAATCTGGCTAGGTGGATTTTTCCCCACGGAGTACTCCGTTCTTAATTCTCTACAACTTGGTGAAAACGGGAAAGTAAGTCTGTAATAAAGGAAAGTAACCGTTGGGCCAACGAGAACAGTGAAATGACATGCAAAAATCCGTTAGAAACCCCCGCAATTAATGATCTAACGGATTTATCCTTTAATTCACTCGTGTGGTGCGGATCTTGAAGATTAACGGGTGGATTGAGATTTTTATATAGAGATGAACATAACTAATTTCTAAACTACTGCTTTCTTATTTGAACTATTACGCTGTCGAATTGTAAAGTGATTTCAGAATTCTCACAGTTACAAGGCCCTCCTCTCTATACTATTTTCAATTTTAAAATTTGCAGTTCGTCTCTGTCTCAGTTAAGATGGCAAAAAGATTTGCTGGTTTTGATGGACTGGGTGGGATTAAGTCAACATTGCAAAATGTTACAGATACTTCACTCTGCTTCTTCGACATGCAAGATTTCCAAAGGAGGTTGAAGACGGAGCCAATCCACCCAATAACAGAGAAACTCTGAGGAAGCGGGTTAGTGGAAGTAGCTGATCGTTGAATGCATTAACCATTACAATCCATATACTAAACAAATTCTGTTGCCGGATCATACAGTTTTAATCTCAATTGACCGGCAAACTGTAGTCAATTGCCTCCGGATTCCAGAATGGGAAGAATTTTCCGAATTGACCATGGGAGGAGCCATGTCCGAGTTTTCCTTGAAGAAGATGGTGTGGCGGAAGGAAAGGTCTTGGTTCCAAAAACCACGAGGACCTAAGAGTAAGGTTCCTAAGACTTTTTTCGGCACTGATCTTAAGCTCGAAATTGTGGATATCCTGGTTCTTTTACATTGGTTGAAAGGTGAGGTAGAAGCACTCAATTTTGTAGAACAATATTTCTTTTTAGTGCAAATCATCTGTTCAGACACACATTATGTTGACTGGGGGTATGAGGTTAGTGAACATCTATCCAGAGCTTTGAGTGCTGCAAAATTCTACAATACCTTCTACATGTCCTCTTTCCTAATTTATATGTTGGCTTCTTTACAATTGTGGCCGGGCCTCCCCAGAATAGAGGATTTCCCTGATGATGTAAAAAGTTATGAATTTTATCCGTGCTTGCAGTTACAGAATAGTTATGCAAAATACCTTAAGGTTAATGACTCTTTTACAATGAGAATTTGCAGGGAGCTACAAGGATTCCCAGAGAGGAGGTTTAGCCTAGAAGTGATGGCAGCCATCAGCGAGTTTGGTAGCTATTTCATTCAATTCTCATCGTTTTCATATTTGCATCTTGCAGCTTTCGACAGATTTCCTCTGAAGCTGCCTAGATACCCAAGTGACATGATCGTGCTCATAGAGATCATAAGACAAGCTATCCAAGTGAACGTGCTGAGTGCCAGTTTAAGGAAGAAGGGATACGAGTTCCCTATGAAGGTTGGGGCTTACATTTGTGATTCTCGGTCTTAGGCTAAAAACATGCTCAAAGCATTCGAGAGTAAGTACAAATTGGAGGAATATGAAGTTATGAGGCCCATGTTCGACCCAAATGGATATGCAAGGGAGGTGCTTTAGATTGGGAGTGTGATCAAACATGCCACCACTTTGGAAGATTATTGGGCAGATTGCAGAGATGAGTTGGAGAGCCGTGATCGTCCATTTGCCAGACTCACGGTAGAATAAATAAAGACATATGGTGTTGATCTCAACGTAGAGGGATTAGAGGATGATGGTCAATATATGTATAGCAATACACATCTTAATAAATTAAGAGGAGTTCCTATTAGTTCTGAGCCATATGTGGACGTGGAGGAGAGTCTCGATATCATGATGGCAAGGATAATCAAAAGAACTGGGAAGTGGGTTGAGTAGACAGCCAGAAAGAGCCGGAGTAAGGATGCAGCCACTCAAGCCTCTGCAACAGCTACAACACCTACTTCATCTTAGAGTGTTACAACGGGTGTGACCATAGCTTCCACCCAAGGACTAGCTCAACCTGTGGGCGGAGGTGATCAACTCCCAGACAAGAATGTTCCTATAGCCCCAACATGTCATGATGGATCCTTGCCAGTTATAGGAACCCAGACTGGCACTGAAGAGAAGAAAGCAGAAGAACCAAAGGGCAGTGCTCCTTCCCCAGTACCTTCCCCACATACTACTCCTGTTCCATCTCCTCACACCACCCTTGTTCCTTCTCCACGTACCACTCCAATCCCATCCCCTCATCATAGCCCCGTGCCATCAGCAAGTGCTCCCCTTTTGAGACTAGGTGGTTCCCCCATACAGATAGTGGACTTAGGGGATGGAAAAAGTAGCACCAGTGAGTCAATGGAATCAGATGAAGAGATGAGGAAGACTTCGGAGATGGAGAAAAGCTAGGCTTATTCTAGACTCATCTCCAAGGATTCAAAGAATTCTTTCTCTTCAACTACTGTGGCCATGAGTCTAGTAAAGAAGAAGATGTTCAGCATCGAATCACTTGGAACAACTTCCAAGGTGATAGGAACTGAGTCTTGGCTAGAAGATACTTTGGAGAGGAAAAGAAAGAGAAAAGATGAGGGTGTTTCTGCAAAAGACATTGTGTCCCTCGCGGTTCGTTTCGGGACTGCATTGACAAAGGTTAAGAAGCAAGAAGACTTTGTCCATACTTGGACAAGATCCAGAAACAGGGCACTTGACAATGGAGATAGCAAAGCCGAACAAAGGAGGGAGAATTGAGGATATGACTTCTGAGGATTTTACTTTGCATTCAATAGACCTTGGGGAAGCCAGACATGATACAAAGGTTGGCTTGTGGAGATCGAGCAATGAAGTGATAAAGGACAATTAGAGACTCTCAAATTGTCCAAGATCAAGATGAAGGCAGAAATAGAAGAGTTGAATAAGTTCATTAGGCAGCTAGTCACCCCACTGGCAACTATTTCTGGAATGTCTGTGACTCAGACTCCTAGTGTAGCCAAAGTGCAAGCTCTCATTTCCCAGCTCTAGGAAGATAGGCACTATGGCCAAATTGGAAGAGAGTGGATTGAGAAACTCAAGTCAGAGGGAGTTTCTCTCATAGATCAAATTGAAAATGTTATCCTTAGATTGGAAACAGAAAAAGATAACATATTATCTAACAGTAACACTCTGGCCGGAGAAAGAGTTAGGTGTGATGAATGTCTCTCCCTCTTAAAGATGATCATGTAGATGAAAGTCAAGGAAGCAGTCGAAGCCAAGATTCTAAAAAAAGGTAATGAACCTTTGTTTGAATGGTTCCAAAGTATGCAGTTTAAGCTTGAAATGATTCAAGAAGTTGAGAAAGGGCTCAAAGAGATAGAAGATAAGATAAAAAAGACCCAAGATAGAGGATTTGAATTGATGAGAGGGCTACACACTGACTCTCAAACCAGTGGTCAAGGAAAAGACCTTATTAGAGTGGAAGTGATGAAAACAACTTCTCAACCTATTTGGATGATTTGTCCGCAGTGGTGTGTAGTAGCCAGAATAGAACTGAAGAACTCTAGGCGCTCAGCGGATGGATACATGTGGCTGCGATGGAGTTGTCGGATCAGTTGAATATTGTAAAAGAGTTGGCAAGGGAACATGCAAAATGGCTTTTGAGATTCACCAATATACACGTGCCCAATCATGAGGAACTGATCCCAGTAATGGTTGCCGCCAAGTCATAGAGCGAAAATAGAAAAGGGGAAGAAGCCTAAATGATTCATATGATGCCCTCTTTTTGTTTTCTTTCGTAATTTTGTAATATGACAAACTTGCGTCTTGTCGTTTGTCACCCTTAGAAGATGAATTGATTAAACTTCCATTGTAACGGTCATCTCAAAAAACTCTATATGTATGAATTGAAAAGATTAGTAAAAGGTCGGCAAATTTTTGGTGTGAAGTACTTTTTGTTGCAGAGACAATTGAATGGTATTTTATGTCAATTATTTTTTGTTCCAGCAGGTATTGTATTTAGTTCATGCTTCTCTTTCTGTTTTACTAGGAATAAAGGAAGAACAGAGCTTCCCCCCCTTGTTTCGAGGCAACAGATGAGTGTGATAAGTATTGTTACAGTTTCATTCGACAAAGAGATTCTGTTAGTATTTCCGATTTATTAGTTATAGTATAGGTTTGAATTTGCTTAGTTCAGGATCAGTTGATTATGCGGATGAGATTTACAGACTCATAAGATGTGTGGGTACATGAATCTGTTCCAGTGTTGAGAAGTTTTTTTTTATTTGCCTGAGTTGGATTTTATTTAGGTCTAGCTCAGTTACCCGTCTACTGTTCTCGAGTTAAGAACATACCCCAAAGTAGTTTAGGAAGAAAACAAAATTCATTGCAAATTTATTTTAGGGATTTGTACCTACCAATTCAGAGGAAAGCTAGTACATTCACAAAGAGCTTTCCAACTGTTTGTGATAAGATATTGTTCCAAATTGGGCATTAAAGAGTGATAATCTGAAAGAACAAATCTGTTTACCAACACATCCATGCGCACATCAACATCGAAGGACATATAACTCAATTACATGTTCCTCTAGCTTGCAATCCTAGGGCTCCATGCCAACAACTGAATCTTCAAACTCATTTGCTAAAGAATCCGACTCATCAATGCATGAATCTGCATCATATATTGTGCCATTAATACCCCTTTCATGAGTACTACCAAGTGACATCTCAAGGATAGCATTTGGCCCTTGTGGATGCAAGGTTTCATAATTGATGTCATAAAAATCAGAAGTGTTTATGAAATCTCCATTCATGGTACCGGTATCTTGAGTGTCAACACCCACAGTCACTTCCATAACCTCTTGTGAAACCTCTTGTAAGGATGATGTAGACAAATCATTGCCCAAGGCTGTCATACTATTTTCCTGATTCAAATTTGCATGTCTATCAAATTCATCATATAAATTTTTACATACCTTATTGGAACTAGCAAACATAAAGTCATTCTCCTTTATCATGGGTCGAAGGTTCTTATGAATCCAAGACTGAGCTCGAATTTTCCCACTTCCATCAAGCATAGGTAACGTGATACTGTTGGCTGCATGCTTCAGCTCTTTATTTTGGTCTCATGGCCTTTGATCTCGCTTTGTCTTGTAATGCTTTCTCCTTTGACTTGGAAATCTGTCAAAGCTCAGGTGTTCCCTAACCTCTGGTGTCAATGATTCCCATTCAACATTCACTTCCATAAGATGATCTGCAAATGTTGCCTCTCCTTCAGCGTTATCATCTTCGTTTTTATTTCTGAGAAAGGTATCATGTGTAGGCCTATGAATGGTTCGGGAGGAAGTTCTTTGTACCATACTCCTGTCAGCATCTAGGACTTGGTTTTATATGATATGTGGTTCATCTTCTCTATTGTTGTAGTAAGTTTTCGTAAAGCTTCAGCTATCCGTTGCTGCTCCGCTGCCAAATGTCTAAAAAACTCTCGTGCTTCTCTTTCTTCATTGTCTCCACCATCTTTTCCTTTGTTTTTTGTCATCTCTTCTCCTCCCTTGTCACCCATTTCTTCTATGGGTATATTCTCAAACTGATTTTGCTCTTGTTTTGATCTCCTATGAGTGTAAACCCACTGTTGTGGCTACATATGAAACCTCAACCCTCCAGGATGGTAGGACCAAAGCTCTAATACCATTGTAATAATGCCAACCGGTTATAACTTCGTCAAACACCAATTTCTTCTCTAGTTCAGTTGTTTGACATTTCGTCAAACACTTTGCAAACAAGCTCTGATACCACTGTAATATCCTTTTCCCAAACTGATTGGTTTTTACTCAAGGAATATTGTTAAACACTTGTATGTTGCCGTTCTCTTTTCTGTTTTTTTGTGTTTTAGATTGTTTGATATAGTTTGAATGATGCTAAGAAATTTAGAATGTTCGCAAATGATATTACAATACCTCTTACAATGAACTAATATGCAAGTGCAGTTTTTTTTGGTATTTTCAATGCATATAATTAGTTGTGCTTTTAGAAAATTAAATTAATTAAATATAAAGTCACCTTTTAATTTTAATAATGACTTTATAAGAAATTAATTTAATCAGTTTCTCCGTATTTCTCCACTTAGCCTTTGGAGAATGTAAAGGCTAAGAACTCCATTGAGATGCTAAAAAGATGGTGACATTACATCCACAGATGAAAATTTCAGCTTGCCTGCATGGTTGAGCGCAATAACAACAAAAAGAAGAAAAGTGGTTGTACCTTCGAATAATCTTCCTCTCAAGAAGGCCAAATCCAAATCTTTGAAAGATAAGATTGTTTCAAGGATTCAGGTAGATTTTGATAAAACCAAATTTGTTGAAGTTGCTGAACCCTTAATGGACAAACCTGTTGAAGAACTTACTCGTTCTGATTACAAGTTCACTAGGGTTGAAATCGAGAAACAATCACATCTGAGTTGTTTACAAGATGCTCAAGATGCATTAGCGAATGTATCGAAAAACAATCATAAGCTATGGGAGAAGAAAAATCAATTGAAACGGGAGGTTTCTCGCTTGAACGAGGTCATTCGGCAACAATCTTCTCAAAGTGTTGTTGTTATGTCTTAAACATCCAAGGAGAGAAAGCTGATTGAAGCCGCCAAGTCTTGGATTGGAGAAATTATCTCTGAAGGAGTTCGAGCTATCATGGAAACATTTGCAGTTCTTAGGTGCATCAAAGAGATGAATGAAATGGAGCGAAACTTGATCTCTTCTTTGATTCGAGAAGCAAATTTTTTGAAGGAAGTCCTCAATGATTGGGATGAAATGACAAAATTTGATCTAGATGCCTTGGTTGCTGATGTAGATTTTGGAGATTTTGGTTCGCACACAATGAACAAGCTTGTCTTGAATAAATCCTTGACAAAGAACTTGTTAGATTCTCTCGCAACAAATTCCAAGGTTTTACAATCAGCCTATGCAGATGCAGTGAGGATTGAAGCCATATAAAAGACAATGGAAATTGTTGATCTTCTCACAGTGCGCGATGTCATCGTCAAGTTCAAGGGACCGAGAAACAATCTTTAAGATTGTTGTTTTTGTTTTCATTTCTGTTTGTAGGTGTAAGAGGATGCATTACATAAAAATTGTGGTTTCATGTAATGCGAGTTACATTTGTATAAGAAGATGTAGTGCGAGTTGCATGTAACCTTATAATTTCTCTTTTAGTTAGACTAGGTCAAAGTTGGTTGAGTTGCTCCCACTTTTTCCTCCATCTTTTTTTCAACTCCTATGCCTATTTAAAGGAGTGCCCTCTCATTGTAAAAATTATCTTTATCTTTATGCAAGAGAGCTTTGGAGAAATTGTGTCAGCAGAACTTTGTTTGTGTAGCGCTACTTTGAGAGAAAAGTGAATACAAAGGAGCATTTGAGACTCAACTTTGATTAAGTGAGATTGTTACTTGTGTGAAATATAAGCTTTGTCTATAATTCGTCTAAGTTATCTTTGATTCATGTTATCTTGTGTTCTTGGTAATTGTATCTTGTGGATTGAATATAAAAGAGTTAAGAAGCAATTGGAGCCAAAGCTTTGACTAGGAGCAATTGTGGAAATAGATAGCTAAAAACTTTGTCTGTAGCTTATACTTCTCTCTTAATTCGTAAAATAGTTAAGGTATTTTTACTTTTAGGAGTCTTTGTGCCCTAATTGTAAAGCTCTTTCATATAAAAGTATGACCGGACTTAGAGCCAAACTGGTACGCTTTCAGCTAGCCTTTGAGTTAGTGTTAGTTTATTGGTATCATCGTTTCCAGCTTTAGATAGAAGTGTAGTTAGGGATTCACCCTGCCTGCTACTCGCTCCATGAGTAAGTGGATTCTTTCTTGAAAGATAAGAAGAAAGGATATCAGTAACACCCTTTTTAAAAAATCTCTCGACTTCTTGCTTACCTTGAGTTGATCCAAGGAAAGGTGAGAAAGGGGAGCCTTCCCTTTAAGGTAGGAGAGACTTTGTCTCACATGCTATAGCTGGTCATCCTATTTTGTGACTGAATTTTTACCCAAAACTGTCGGTTGCAAGATATCCACCCAACAACTACTTGCTCCAATCTTTCTCACTAGCCTTGCCCAACATATGCCCAACTAAGTTGCCAACTCCTAGGTACATACCCTCCCCATACCGTATGCTCTCCTTTCATGGTGTCATTGTACATTAGTTTTCCTTATGTGTGCTTCATTGCATGGTGGACTATTGAATCCCAAACAATCCTCCAATCGTCTTCAACACACATTTGCAAGGAATCCAACCCAAGAACATCACATGCTTGATGTTGTATATTTCTTTCATTAATCCTTTAATGGCTCGATGATAAAATATTGGTGCAAATGACACAGAGTAAATGATTCACTGTTCTTCTCTCTTTTATTGGTTTCGAAATGTGCATATTTGTTGGCTTTCATGCTTTGATGATATATTCAGTTTCTTGTATAAAGGCTTCTTATACATTTAAGCTCATCTTTCATTTCGGTAGGGCTTTCAATAGTATCAAATATGCTTCTCGTGAATAGTACTTATTAGATTTTTTGCATATATACTTAATAAGGTGCCATTGTGATTGGAAATTCGTTAGTTGACCTATGGGCCCAACTTCATTCCTTGAAATAATATGCTCAAAATTAAAGTTACTTCCTTTCAACTGACATAATAGGTACAGGTTTGCATCCACTTATTTGGGTTCCAAAAATTTAATTGCAATTTGTTTATGTGTGCTAAAGGCCAAACATGTATGGAAAGGGGTTTATAAATTGTTGAATGTTCCGGGATATTCCCTCCAATACAACTTTTGAGTGCTTTAGAGGTAGAATGTAACTGTACCTAAGTTTCTAGTTGTATAATTTTTTCTTGGAATCCATCTCCAAAATGGCAGTCTATATTAATTCTTAGTATGTTTCCCATTAAGAGGATTATAAAGAAAATATGTTTTTCTTCTAATACATCATGAAAAATTTCTCTTATCAATTATTTGTGTTAAGGAAGGATTGCTGCAAATGTAATGGCACTACCTGGAATTTATGTGTTCTCCAAATGCAGCGATCTCTCTTGCCTTTATATTGAGAATGAGGCAAGGAGAGACATGTCCTTTCATAGGACATGTCTGTTCATTATTATGAGATTAATATAGTGACATTAGATTATATATATATGTCTCATAGGATTAATCTGAGAGAAGCTGCAAAACATCAACGCTTTCTCTTTTAGCTAAAGAGGATGAACAAAGGATATAATATTACCTCAACGTAAAATGAAGAATGACATGTTTAAGAGTATCCTTGATCAGAAAATATTCACCATTAGATATCATCTCATGGTATTAGGAGTAGTGGCCTCAGAATATCAAGTCACATGATGTTCACCAAGTACTGTGAGTAATGGCCTCATGAATATCAAGTTGCATGATATTCACCAAATACTCAAAATGTCCATAAGGTATGGGCAGATGTATCCTCATTCCTCAATGATACTTACGATAGGAACATTATATTCATGGTTTGTTTAAGGAAATTAATCCACCATGCAAGATATAATCTATCATGATCTACTTAGACATCATAAGATATCCATCATAATAGAAGATTAAGTTATGGTAAGATCATCACCTTCCAATAACTTTAATAAATACAAGTGATGATCATTTGGGAGTCATCACTTCCTCATGATTTACACAAGGGGCAGACACATACCCACATGACATCAAAAGTTCACATGAAGTCACCATGGATCCTCTCATGTGGTATTGTCATGACATCCACCATGAACCATATTAGAGAGTAAGGGTTTTGACATCTCATTAACAAATATCAATCTGTTGATCTTTTCATCCAAGATTGCTTATGATAAACTGTCAAGACTCCCTCTAAATCTGATATCAATCTTTTGAGTGCCTCATCCAAAGTTACCTCTTATGAAGTGTCAAAGTCCCTCCAAATCTGATATCAATCTTCTTTTTCTTGAAAAACATTCCCGGAGAGAAAGGAAAAGATCAAGGCAAATAGCTCTTATAGTACGTATAGAACTGGTGAGTAGATAAATGTAATACTCAAGGATAACAAATACTTATCTATGCATCCTTGATACAAGTTGCTTCAATGAAGGTCCATACACATCAAATCAGAAAAACACCTTTTGAGATTGTTTGAGAGACAATAAAGGAGTCTCTTGCTTGTACAAGTGGTCTATTATTACTTTGCAACCATACTTCAATGGTTCATTCTAGCCAGCATTGTTAATCTTTAACCTTTGACTGCTTTGACTGTATCTTCTAGTTGATATTGTATAGTGTTGTAAATCTCGTGAATCTCTCTAAAATTGCTTTGAAATCCTCATCAACTACAGCACAGGGATATGGTTTACTGCAAATTGCAGTCACTAAGTTATTTCTGCTGAAGCATTGATTCCTGGCAGTGTATCATATCCCATATGTCGTTGATGTACCTGTCATCTTGATGATGATATTCCATTTTTATGTATCAACTGTGTGTCTTCCTTTTTTCCTCTCAATTTTTGTCATTCCCTTTCTTGTTTCTTCTTGGTTAGAGTTCCCGTACATTATCTTAGTTCATGGGAAGATCAATATATTACTATTGACCTATGTGGGGGTGGTATCTATGTCTTATATTGACCTTAATACACATGGGACACTTTGCCAATACGCTGCTCTTTCTTAAGAGCCTGAGAAATTGGAGATGATTTAAAAAAAACATATCATTCTGCACTGGCAAATCTGACAATTTAATTTAACATTTATAGAAGTCCCTAATGCTCTGTGTATTTGGGTGAATGGTGCTCAGAAAATCCTTGTTTTCAAGTACTCAATCAACTTATTCTTTCTATAGTAGATACCGCAGAGGATTATCTCCGTCCCATTTTAGACTGCCTAATTTCAGCTTGGGTTCGATGCGCAGTTAATTAGGAGACCTTGCCCGTGTAGCCTAGAAAATTATTTCGTCTTATGTACAAAATTCTTGGAAAATTTCAGATGGATCTTCAGCCCACTTCATCTGAACTCTCTCCTCAAATGATAATTCCCCAAGAGATTGCAGAAGATATTTTGTAGGAATTCTGTTGAAGGCAGAGCCAACGGCCATGGCAGTTTACAATTGATGCCAGTAACATATTTGTTCTCTAAAAGCCCTCACAGTAGGGTTATATGGTAGCCGTTTGGGTAACATTTTTGCAAATATCCCTTCTTTAGTCTCACATTATCATACAATTTCTGGGTTGTATATGTTGACTATATTCTTCCGTAGTATCCATGCAAGAATAGGCAATAAATAATTTACTCATACTTCCCTCTTATCCCATCTCTGCCTTGCGCCGTCTACCAATAGCTTTCATTTTATTTACAAATTCATATCTGAAATCTGTTGTCATTGCAGATGTCTCAGTACTAACAGGCCTGGGAGTCACCTTCTCTGATATCATGTTGAAGAAGGATTGCTGCAAATGTAATGGCACTGCCTATAATTTATGTGTTTTCCAAATACAGTGATCTCTCTTGCCTTTGTATTGAGAATGAGGCAAGGAGAGACATGTCCCATATATCTATATTTTCAAATTTCAATAGATTATTCTCATAGGATTTATCCAACAGAAGCTACAAAACATCGACAATCTGGGACCACTTTACTGCAGTAATCTTTATAAACTATAAACACAAATTCTAGGAAGGTGCTTCTGGATGAATGAGTATCACAATTAAACAAAAACACATTGCAAACTAATTGTTGTAGCAAATGTTATCATCTAAGTTCGCTTTCAATTTAGTTACAAGCACATTCTTAAGCAGGGCTTATCTTAATAATTTATATAACTGCTTCAGACAATAAATAACAAAGTAATAGAATTTGCCTTGTTTCTCATTTTCTAACGTCTTATTATTTTGACTTAAAAATCTAACAAGGATTTTCACAAACAGGCAGAAGAGAATGATGGCATTGATGTGATTAAAAGAAGATATCGCCAACTTGGTATGCCAATTTACCAGATATAATTTCATATCGTGTAGTTGTATGTTGTATTGATGGTTGATGCTTCACAATACTATATGTTGTACTTTAAGCATTTGATAGTCATTTGTTTATATGCAGCATTATCATTGCATCCAGATAAAAACAAGCATCCCAAAGCAGAGGGTGCATTTAAGCTTGTGTCTGAGGTATTTGAAAGATTTACCTGTTTACACATTAACTAAAAAAATCCTATATCTCTATGTTTATTTATTTAATTTCTTGCCATAATTAGCATTATAGAGTGTACAACATCAAACTCTATTGTTTGAGGATACAACCATACTGCTTGGATGGTTGGTGGTTTTAAACAAGCATCCAAAAAACAGAGGGGATATTTAAGCTCATTTCTGAGCTATCCAAAAGATTTACTAGATTACACATTAATCCAAAAACCCATCACTATGTTAATTTATTCTATTTGCTTGCTTTGATGACTATACAATATCAAGCTCTATTGTTTGAGGAGAGAACCATACTGCTTGGATTGTCCTTGTGGGTTTTCTGGGTATATATAGTTAACCATTCATTAGCCTCGGTGTTATATTTCTAAGGTTGACTCACATTGCCAAACGATTAAAATTGTTCAATTGAAATTGATTTTAAATTTTCACTAGCACTATAGGACCAGTTCAAGTTAGTAACCGGGTTATGGCTTTCTCATACATATTTTCTCCTATTGTCTTCTTGAGAAGTATATATACTCATCACAAGGTGTATGCATCCCACAGCCATAGTTACTGAAGCTGAGAAATATTTTTTTGAACCTCAGAGGCATTAATATTGTAGATAGATAAAATGCTTGACTTGAATTGCAGTGAATTCCACAACATGAATCAGTTGACTATAAAATAACATTCTTTTTTTTCCAATAAAAGAATGCTTGGACATTAAAAGTGATTAAGAATTGTCAGTTAGAGCATGCCTGCAATTAAGGAATGTTTTCTTTTCAAAAACTTTTTAGGAATGGTTTTCTAAACAACGCAAGGGAAATATCAATGGAATGGATTACAAGAGTTTTCATCCATAATTGAGAAGAAAAGTCATATGATTGTCATGCTTCTCAATTACAATCCAAGCGTGGGGAGCAAGAAGATGAGCTTGAACCAGTATTGACATCTTCCATATACTTTCTTTTTGGTAGGCCCTCTGAAATTACATTACTTTATGGAATCCATATTTGTACAATACTTCCTGTTATCAAGAAGCTAGAAAACAAATTAAATGTCTAACTTATCCAAAAACACCAAGATTACTATATTATAATAGTACATTGATTACTACCTTGAAAGTTGGACTTACATTTTGTGTATCAAATTAAAATTATCTCAATTCTTGCTACTTTTTTTTTTTTTTTTTCGAATAGAGGGGGTAAAAATTTATTCAACCAAAATCAAAGTACAAAGCAATGGCCCATGGCCCACAACAACATTACATCTTCATGTCATCCAATAACAACTGCTCAACAATCCCACTACACTCAACAGGTAACTCATTTCTTCCCCTAATATTCCATCCATCCACATTCTCTGAGGCCCACTTCGCCAAACAATCAGCCACTCTGTTCCATTCTTTAGGGATATGATGGAAGGAGAAAGAGTCCAAGGACTTACAAAGACTTAAAGTCTGTCTAGCCAAAGCAGCTAATTGCCAGCTAACATTCTCCAAGCTTTGACTATTCAGCATATCCACAATAATCTGGGAATCAGACTCACAGATGATCCTCTTCCAGCCTAAGGAAACACCTCTCTCAACTGCAGTCTTAATAGCAAGAGCCTCCATCAGATTATTAGAGTAATGACCCTTGTAGATAGAGAAAATAAAAACCATACCCCCATCATTATCCCTACCAATGCCCCCAATACCAGCATGACCAAGGTTCCCACGAGAAGAACCATCTGTATTAATCTTCAAAGTCCCAGCTTGGGGAGGAGTCCACTTCCCATCTCGACAAACCCGCTACTTGCCACAGCGGAGTCTTCTTCCAAGATTGACACCCCATCTGCTATCTCCAAGATTCAAATTTCGCACAATATCATAATCACCAAGATCAACACTTTCCGACATATCACACTTAGTGAAAATGGTCTCCTGGAGCCTATTTAGAATAATCCTCCAAAGATGCAAACTTTCTAACTTGGAGCCACAGAAAATTCTACGATTTTGCTCCAACCAAAGGTTCCAGAGAATGAGAGACGACCCAACTAACCAGGCAGCCCGCAAGAAAGAAGTCTTCACTAGAGGTCTACCCAAACTCTCCCAAAAGCCAATTAAAGAGGACGTATGAATACAACCATGCCTCCAAGCCTCCCTCCCACCATCTATGCCATATTTCTCTCGAATAAGGGCAAAGAAAAAACAAGTGAGGAGTACATTCCTCATTGTTTGAACAAAGGAAGTAGATAGAAGGTCCCTGAAAGCTGTGTTTGCGAAGATTCTCCCAAGTGAGGCACTTGTTCTGAGTCAACAATCATAAGAAGAAATTACATTTCGGCCATGAAAGGTTAAACCAAACCCTCTTCCACCAACTCACCTCATTTGGACCATGAAGGTTCCTGTCAAGCATAGCATAGCCTTGAGTAACAGTAAACTTGCCTTTTGGGCTAGGACTCCAGGCCAAGACATCCTGCTCCCGGAGAGAGCTGCACAACCTATTTTCCAAAGCTTTAGTAAGAATGGCACGGTTCTCATCTGAGCCACCCACGGGCCACTCCTGGGGGTCCTTCCAACAAGTCACCTCCACCTGACCCAAACGCTTGACCGTCTTAAAGTGCTCTACCTTAAACCATCCAGCATTAGTAAAAATGTGACAAAGAGACTGAAGTTGGGGGAAGGTAGAAAGAATGGGAGGATGGCCGTCCCAAGAATCTTGCCAAAACAAGGCATCGGATCCCCTGTTACAAATCCAGAAGAGGCCCTCCTTAATCAGCTGAGCCCCCTTCTTAAGGGTGTCCCAAATATAGGAACCTTTACCTGCCAGAATAAGCCTTGGTACATCAAGGCTATCGGCCCCCGAAAAATACTTGTGAGCTAGAATTTTGGCCCAATCATGATCCTGACATTTACATCGTCTCTAATATAGCTTGGCAGCCAAAGTAGTGACAACAAGAGCCATTGACCTAAAACCAAGGCCCTCAGCATGCTTCGGCCTACACAAAATGTCCCACTTAACAAGGCTCCATTTCGAGGAAAGAAGGTTGCTAGATCAAAGGAATTGCCTAGATAAAGCATCAAAATCCCTCAAAAAGCTGGAAGAGGGAACCTGAACACAACATCTATAAATAGGGAGAGATTGCACCACGGATTTAAGAAGAACCACTCGCCTAGCTGAAGATAACCATCTGGAAGTCCAGTGACTAACCTTACTTCAGAACTTATCCAAAATCCCCTGCTAGTAGTCTCTTCGCTGAGGACCCAAGACCAAAGGAACCCTAAGGTACATCAAAGGAAGAACTCCGATTTGAAATCTAAGAATCCTTGCAGTCCTGTTCTGAATTAGTCGAGGAGTGTTAAAGAAATAAATAGAAGACTTATCATCATTAATGCACTGCCCTGAGGCTATCAAATAGGTATCCAAAGCTCGCTTGAAGTTCTCTGCCTCACTAATTCTAGCCATACCCATTAGCCTAGTGTCATCCACAAACTGAAGATGGGAGTAGGAGGGGAAATTATTATTCCAACTCCAACCTTGGATAAGACCTTGCCTCACTTTTGATTTTAAAAATCTGCCAAGACCCTCCGCCATGATGATGAATAAATAGGGAGATAAAGGATCTCCTTGCCGAAGACCCCGAGAGGCCCCAAATAGCTCAGACGGTTCCCCATTAATGAGAACTGAGAAAGAGGAGGAATTCACACAGCTTAGAATCCATAACACCCACTCCTCAAAACCAAAGGCCAAAAGAATTTTCTGTAAGAACTCCCAATTCACCTGATCGTAAGCTTTCGCCATATCGAGTTTAATAAACATAGCTTTCTCCTTGGATGTCGCCATAGAGTGTATCGCCTCCATTTCTCCATTGCTATCACAACCCCATACAGTATCTGTCTACCTTCAACAAAACCACCCTATTCAGTAGAAATCAAACCTAGGAGTGGTTTGAGCCTCTCGGCGATCAGCTTGGTAATAATCTTATAGACAACATTACATAATGCTATAGGCCTGAATTGGTCCAACCTATTAGCCTCTTCCTTCTTAGGTATAAGAGCCAAGAAATTAGAATTCAAAGACTTCAACATCTGTTTATTTCTGTGAGATTCTTGTACCACTTCAAGGAGATCAAACTTTATTATTTCCCAGAATTCTTGGAAAAATTCAATCGGAAAGCCATCTGGACCAGGGGCCTTGCCTTTTTTCATATTAAAAACAACTTTCTCCAATTCTGATAATTGGATAGGGCTTAAGAGGGCCTCATTCATCTCTGCAGTGACCAAGAGGGGGATACAATCCAAAATGGCACGCTCCTCAGTCTCAACAGGAGGGACTCCCCTAGCAAATAGATTAGAAAAATAATTGACAGCTTCCCTAGCAATTTCTCCATAGGATGAGATCCGATCCCCATCAAAAGAGACAAGAGAGGAGATAGAGTTACCCTGCCTACGAGCCTTCACTGAGTTGTGAAAGAAAGCAGTGTTCCTATCCCCTTCCTGAAGCCAATCAACACGAGATTTTTGCTTCTAGAAAATCTCCTCCCGAAGCTCCCATTCCTCCAATCCCTTTAGAGCTGATGACTCCGCTTTACTCAAATCAGAAGTCAACCCTTGATCTCTAATCTGACGGGTAATATCATCCAGCTTGTTCTGAGCAGCAACCTTCTGAGCATGGAGGTTCCCAAAATGATGTTTATTCCATCTCTTAAGCCTATACTTCACATGTTGGAGCCTCTTACTGAAAGTATACATAGCCGTTCCATGAGCAAGCTTCCCTTCATACCACCAGTCCACCATAAGGTCAGGTAAAGACAGGTCTTTGAACCACATCAATTGAAATTTGAAAGAGGGACGTTTGGTGACACTGTACAAGGTGATGGATAGCTTGATGGGCCAATGGTCAGAGCCCCTCCAGTCAAGAATTTCTGAATTGGTGGTCCATCTGTTGTTCATCCAGTAGCAGGAAACCAAAAATCTGTCAAGCCTTTTTGAAATAGCCTCACCCCCACATCTCCAATTATTCCATGTAAAGACACCATTGGTAGACTTCACATCAATGAGATTCAAGGAGCCAATCATATCCTTGAGTAAATTTGAAGATGGATCCAGCCTAGCGAGCCCACCCCGTTTTTCCTCCAAACTAGTTACAGCATTAAAATCCCCAGCCATAATCCATTGGAGAAAAGGGTCTAGGGACCCGATGAATTTGATATGAGCCCATAAATAAGATTTACTTGGAAAATCAGTAGGAGCATATATATTGGATAAAAGACACCTCTCTCCAGTCTCAAAACTAGAAGCCACCATAGAGATGGAGGACCGACTGGAAATCTACCATAAGGGGGAAACTTTTCTGGGGTCCCAGAAACAAGCCACCTCCCCCGAACTACTCAAAGCACCAACTCCCTGCCAAGAGCCCTTGGGCCAGATATGCGAAGCACAGTTCGCCAATCCCTCCAATGTAAGCTTAGTTTCCTGTATAAAAATCACATCCGAAGACTGAGACTCAATTAATCTGCGACCAACCTTTTGTCTGGGGATGCTGTTCAACCCCCTTACATTCCATGACAACACAATCATTTATGGGGGTGAGAGAAATGTGAATCAATGGGTTTCACCGACCTAGACTCAACCAAATTTTCACCCATTATCTTCACCTTCTCCTAATCAGTCTTCTTGCCACTCTTTGAAGGTTTGTCAATAGGCCCTTTTTTGAAAGACTTTTGTTGTATGCCTAAGGCAAGAGGAGTCTTAATACCATTTGTAGAATTTGGGGTCCCCTTGGACATATTGGGGATAGGAGCTACCAAGATCGGACCCATCACATCCTGTGACTCACCATTATCTCCAACATCCTGACCAAGAGGAGGCAAGTCAATATCCAGCTGTCCAGCCTGTTGTTCCCTTGCAATTAGAATCTGATCCTCTATTTGTATATCCCCAACATTAATCTCCTGCAGCCCTTTGGCTTCAGATAGAAGCTCAACTGGTGTACCTTCCTCTTGGACCAAGTCTCCAAGAGCTTCAAACCTGTTAAAGGTGTCATCAGTTCGCCTCTCCATCCAGGTTCTCTTCTTACCTTTTCCTTTGTTACGAGACTTGACCTAAGTAAATCCCTCACTATCAACAGGTCCAATAGATGAAGCAGCTTTCCCCTTGTCTTTTGCAGGGGGTTCGGAAGCAGCCGAGAAAGGAGACCTGTTCCTGGGACATTTACGCTGTAAATGCCCATATTCATGGCAAATTTTGCATCTGAATGGTAGGGTTTCGTAGTCCAGCTGTTGGATCCAAGAAGATGATCCCATGCAAATTTCCATAGAATTTGGCAACGGATTATTTAAATCAACTTCAACACAAATACGGGCAAAAGAAATTACCTTACGATCTTGCGTCTGTGTAGCTGAAGCCATAGGTTTTCCAAGAAGCAGCAAGATTGAGTGAAGAATATCTTCTCTCCAGAATTCCAAAGGTAGCCTCGGTAAGCGGACCCACACTGGAACTGAGAGGGGATTTCCTTAGTAGAGTTGAAGCCCATATGCCAGGGCTTGATAAAGAGCCCCACCTGATTAAAGAAATAAGGGCCTCCTTGAAATGCCTTATTCCTATCTGTCATGCTTGAAAAGATAACCATAAAGTAGTTATTAGCTGCTAACAGAATCTCCATATCTCCTTCTGGGTTCCACATCCGACAAGCCTAGGATTCCAGTACTGGCAATGAAAGGCGAAGACCCAAAAACTTGCATATAAGGGCATGATTGCTCCAATATTCCACATCTTCTGAGACTTGTTCAGGTTGGATAATCAAAATTGGCCGATCCTCAGCTCTCTGTAGACATCCATTAATTTTCTTTACTCTAAGCCCACCATTTGGAGGGGAATCGCCTTCCCTTGATTGAGATTTGTCATTCAAACCCTTATTTTTAGCATGCAATGCGGAAGATGGCTCCCCCATCTCCGCATCACCACTGGGAGGTTGGGAGGAAGGAATAACCCGATCCCCCATTTACCCCTGAGCCGAGCAACACAGCAATGAAGAAGCGGTCGGGGCAAAAGCCCCACAGCCTCCCAATACCACAGTTCCCACCAAAGACGCAGTGCGTCGCAGCGTGGGCAACAAAAGAGTCACCCACAGGCCAGGCCGAAACACTGACACCCAAACCCCCACTCCAAGCCAGCCAAGAGACAATATTGTTAAAAAACCAGCGATCACCCTCCCGCGAAACACAGTCTGCAACTCCAAACGGGCTAGGGCGCGAAGGCCCTGGTCTGCGCTCACCATCTTCAACTCTATTCAATTCTTGCTACTTAGTATCATTTGAAAATCATACATTTTTCTTGAATGGTTAGCATGGAATACTAGTCCACTTAATGTTATAGAATGTTAAATATGAGGTGTATCGAACCCATAGAAGCATTACATCTCAAAAACTTGCGATTAACCCAAAGGAATCACTGCCTACCTCATTCGCTGTGCCATTTCCCAAATTTTTCAAATAGTGGTTCTGAAATGTTTGTGTGTGTATATGTGTATCCTTTTTCATTTTTTGTCTCATTTTGCACTATGGGGAAGAAAAATAATGACATTGGAAGATTACAAATTGTTAGTTTAATCATAATGTTAAGGCTAGGGCAATATAACTTTTCAAGCTTGACTTTGAATGGATTAACTTTTGAATTAAAATTTCAATCCTTAATGATTTTCTTTCTTTCATAGCTCCACATATAGTTGGTAGACTTGGACTTGACAAAGACTTGGGAAAAACTCATATAGCAATTGAAAAAAAATTGTTTATATTTCTTCTCAATTATGGATGAAAACGCTTTATCAATGAAAAAATACATCTAGTGAGTGCATAAGTGAGTCATTTGAATACAAATTGAGTACAAAGTCATATCATGCGGGAACTTGAACAATAGCTAGCTGACAACTATTATGAATTTATGATGTTTGCCTTTAAAAACCATCATAATTCAGAAATTACAACATATTACATCTACCTCTTCTGTAGTCTAGTGAAAACTTGGGAGAGTTTCTAATCATTGTACTTTGTTGCAGCTCTTTGTTTGACATTGAAGGGTGTGTTTGTTGCTCTGACTTGACCAAATCAATGACCTCTGATTTGTTGTCTACCTTTCTTGGCCACAGTTGAAGTTAATATTGCATTTTATGATAATAATGACATTTGCATCTTTGATATTGATAGTATGACAATTCATCGTTGATCAATGATATGATTATTGTGATAAAGATAAGTATCTAAGTTATCGATTCTATTTTCCACTCCCAAATCCTCTCATTGTAATCAAATTTCTTTTTTTATCATCAAATAGCAGTTAAAGGGGCTGCACCCATATATTTGATGTCTGTATAAAAAAGTATTAAATTGCCTTTTGGCCAACCACAGTAAATTCATATTTAGATTGTGACAGACAGCCCATCCTAAGAAACCAACACCACCTTGCTTATATTTCCACTACACTATTAGCATTTTTTGCCAAAAACAGTGATTGTATGATGTATCCTTTACAACCTCTGATGGAACAAAATGGAGACAAAGCTATAGTATTAATTTGT
Source organism: Cupressus sempervirens (assembly GCA_028749045.1). Classification (NCBI taxonomy): domain Eukaryota; kingdom Viridiplantae; phylum Streptophyta; class Pinopsida; order Cupressales; family Cupressaceae; genus Cupressus; species Cupressus sempervirens. The sequence continues at coordinate 729,712,555 of CM053789.1, read as the reverse complement.
ACTAACATTACCCCTAAACCCCAAACAAAATGACCCTTCTTGCATTAGTTGAACTGGAAACATAGAAACCAGACCAAATAGAAAACCCTATTGTTGGGTCCTTGATCTGATTTTAACCAAGCAATTAGGACTACATTCCACAAGGACCTTGCCATTTCCCATAATTGTTTGTTGTTGGGATCCTCTTTTTCCTTGATTTCGGGTCCAGAATCCTCCTCCTCCCCACCTTCTTCCATGAGTCACTCAACTTTCATATACTCCTACATCCAACCATACCCTCTAGTAGCAACAAGTCCCATCAGCTTCTTTAGGAAGGCAATGTTGTGGCATATTGATGCCTTTCTACCCTGGAGGGCAAACAACTCCAATGAAGAAATAAGGGGCATTTTCCACACCTCCCTACCTTTGCGTTTTGTCACATATTAATCTTTTGGCGATGGAATTAGTCTATTCTCATCCACATTGGCCAAAACATCATCCAATCCACTAAGAAACTGATTTTTAGTTAGCTTCTGCTAGAGTATCTTTGACCAGACAACTGATTCCCCTACCTTTTGCAATGTTGTTAGAAACATTGCATGAATGTCACTAATCACCCTATACCTATGTTTGGCCTCTAGAAGTTCATCTCCCAGTATGGCCTCAACAACATGCATTACCAGTATACGCCCAGAGAAGAAAATTTTCTAATGCTTCTTGAAAATCTCCCTTAAAAATTACTTTTGACACTTTGTGGATATCAGACAAATTGGGCTGTCCATGTTTGTCTTATATCTGATCTTATATCGAACTATACTCACAGAGCTGTTGTGAGTCATAAGCCACCACCCCTGCAGATAAATAACTCCTTCCAACCTGTCATCGTCCTTCCACATGCTTATTTTTCAATTTTTCATTAACCCATCTTGTTACTTGCCTTTTCCATCCCATCATATTCATCAAATCTTAATGTTTTTGAGGGTGATGAATTATAATTAGTTACACCTCCACTATTCATATTTTCCAGTGTGCGAATTTATGTAAAGTCCTTTAAAGGAATACTTAGAATTTACCTTCAAATAGATAGATTAAGATACCAATTATAACATGAAACCAATACTATGAGTCATCTTGATTTGCTTGAGTAACTGGTTCTATTTTAATGATGGTTATGATGATTGATTTCTTATATATTTATTAATAAAAATAATTCAGAATATTGAAATATCATTAATGAAATCTGTTATGATAGTATCTTGAATATGAATGGATTACAAGCAATGTCTGTTTCATCTTGAAACTATATGTTCATGCAATTTTGATATGAGGGGCCATGCCTCAATCAAATAGCCATCCCTGATTAACCTTTATATACCTGCTATAATCTATGGTGCTGTGTCTGATTATTGGTCTTTATTTGTGCACACTTCTCCTTGTATTAGGGTGGGTGGATACCCACCTCTCACACAGATGTTTAAAGGATCCTTGAGTGCTATAAATATGAAACAAGATTGGAAAAATACTTTGATGCTTTTGATAGAGCTTCTGATGATCCTTAAATACCCTGCAATGAGATATGATGTGAGATGTTGTGTCTCAACTTTCACAGCCTTTGCAACCATTGTTCAATTCGTGCCTTTTCCATCAACTTCATTTGTCATTAGTTCGTAAACTAATGTGGATTGCTGTTCTCCTTTTTGGCAGCGATACTAGAGAAGATCATTTCTGTTCAGGGGTTGATCTGAAATTACATCCTTGACAACGATTATGTAGAAGATTATGGACAGTGATAAGGAGTGATTTATGTCTGGGACCAAGTTTCTTCCTTCCAATTGTATCAATATTATATTGTTAACTAATCAATGTGGAAATCTCCTTGACCTGCCACTCCATTGGACCATACAATTACTTATTTTGTGTTACAAATGGGATGGGGTTATTATGGTGTGTTGGCTAAAGGATCAACCAACACACCCGAATCATTTTCCACCTTATGTCGATATTGCATTCCAAATCGCTTATACATTCCCCACATATTTATGTTATAGTTGCTAATACAGGTAGGACAGTCATTAATTATCTCCTTTCATGCTTGTTTCGTATAGGTGAATGTAACACCTTCACTGCTAAATGTATTTTTATTGCTTTACTCTGTTAACCTATATCTGATGTGGCATGTGATGGCATCCATATAATTAAGGTCTTACCATATCAGATGCTCTTTTGGCTAGTTCATCTGCATGAGAATGGCCTTCCTAGTAAACATGATAGACCTTGAATTCTTTGAATCTTTCAATCAACTCTCGAATTAGTTTTAACCGTGTGTTGATCTTCAATTTGTAGTGGAATGCTATTGTATGGCATTGATTGTCATTAGCGAATCCCCCTCTAAGTGTATTTGCCCAACTTTAACATCTAATCGACATTTTAGTCGTTTGAGAGACTCTCTAACTTCTACAATTTTATTTGTTGCTTCTCCTGTATGTTCTGATTTCTCTGCTAACATTATTCCATTGTGATCCCAAAGCACACAACCAATTCCTCTTGGCCGAGGATTTCCCTTAGATTCCTTGTCAAAATTAACTTATATCCAGCTTGTCTTCAGATTCTACCATGTAACCCCATCTCTTGGGCTGGAAGAAAGATAGACCTTTCTGGCCTCATTAACAGTGGGGAATTTCAGGCTAGGAGAGGTTTTGGTCATTTCATCATCCTAATTAGTAAAGAAATTCTGGTTTAACTTTTGGTTCCTTGCAGCACTATTGACCAACTCTATTACTAGGCTTTTGATCTTTTGAATCATGAGTTTTTTCATCTCTGTCCTTGAATATCCTTCAATTCCACTCCCTTCCATATTTCCCAGATAATTTTGGATGGGAGAATTTTCTGTAGGCTACCAAATAATGTTTTCTTTCTGAGGATATGCTGCATAGTGAACCATTCACCAATGTCTTGTGGATCTGGACACTAAAGGTTTACCGTCATAGTAGCGAATGCGCTGCAATCTTTGCACTAGCCTTGCATAGGCCACAACTTCCCGGGTTATGGATACCTATCTTATTAGCCTCTCCCATTAATAATTTCTTTTGGGTTGCCATCCAAGCGAATACTTCTATCTTGGGTAGAACATTTTTATTGCAAGCAAATATTTCTATCATTGGGCAATTTTTTTTTGCTATTGCATTTTCTTTAATCTTGTACCTGAAATTCATTTTGTATTCTCTTGATTTTTCCCCTATCCATCTGACAGTATCTTCCATCAGAGTAAAAATTCTATCTCGAAGAATCCTCTCAGCTCCTTTTGTTCTACTGGCACTTTCTTTGTGTGAATTGATCACCATCTCCATTGTGATTGCCCATTTGATACTACTATTTTTCCATAATCTCTAATTTTGCTCCTCCCCGTCTAGATGGTTTCAAATTTGTAAGAACTCCAATTAGTTCTAAGTCCATCAAATATCAAGTTGCTTCACTTTTAGATGTTTGACATTTTGTCAAACACTCTGCATGAATCGTCTATCTCCTTGTCCTTTAATTTAAGATTGTATTTGTTTGCTTGAAACGATTTTAAATGGAGTCCTATCCAAATTTTTTCTCACTTTCCCTATTTGATGGCTAATGTTTTTGGTTTGCTGATTAAGATTTTTAGTGTTGTTCATACAGACTCTTCCACAAATCAGATTAGTTGTTTTGTATCCCTTTACTAGGGACTTCTCCTTCCCAAAACTTCATTTTTTTATGTTGATGGTCTCAAGAAATATGTATCAATAAACCGATTTATTCCTCCATTGATCGAATATGTAATTCCCATTGTTAAAGTTGATATCTTCTTTGCTGACGGGATAGCTAAAATGCTTCCTCTGTATATCTCCTCTCCCGTCGTCTCCATTCTTTTGTCGGGCCTCTCCTTATATCCCCATATGGGTTAAGAGAGGTCACGACTTCTCTCAGTTCTGCAACTCTTTTGGTCGCTTTTCATATTGTTTTATATAAAATTTGATAGCTTGTATATTTGACATCACTTTAATATAAGATTTGTTATTGATATTGTCATATTAACATTTGAATATATCTTATTATGTTGATAATATATTATATAAATTCTTTCTAATAAAATATTATTTTCAATTAATAACTATGTTAATATTATTATATTAATATAACATATTATATTCTTAGATTATGTTATAATTCACTATTTATTCTTTTTTGAATATATTATTTATTATCAAATTATATTATGAAGTGGGGACATTACAGTTTGCCCTTCCCAAAATTGCTTGTCCTCAAGTAATTTCAATTTAATGTGATTGATTTCTATCAAGCAACTCTATTATGTAATCTCCTTTTCAACGATTGTCAGCCGACTGGATGGTTCCAGCGGTGTTTCTGTAGCCGATGGGGTGATGTCCGGCAGTGTTTCTGTATTTTGTAGCCGACGTCGTCGGAAAATAGTTTGTAGCGGATAGAATATTTGTGGCCGACGAACTCCTTCGGGAAGGTTCGGCGGTAGTATTTATATCTCGTCTGAGATCATTGTAATGCATCTTGTGATATGATATGCTCTGTATGTAATGTTTGGCATATGGGAATATTATTCTGCTGTTCGTGTTCATTGTCTGTATACCTGTACGGTAAACATTTGGCGCCGTTGCCTTATGAATCTGGAAGGTGGGAGGAATGACGATTAATGCCAAATCAGCTTAACAAAGATCGGAATAAGGTCAAGGGAAAAGATGGAATCCGTATTGCGCAAGAAAATTTAATTCTGGCACAGCAAGCCAAACGCGGACGGAGATTTCAGAAGATTGCCAACGGAAATCGGAGCGCCGAAGAATTGTTGGAGGAGACTCGGCAACGGGTGGAATTGGTGGAAGAAGCACGGGAGGAGTTCTTGAATTTGTGTTCGCCGACGAAGGAAAATTCAGATGGAAGAGCATCAACTCGCATGGCTCGTAGTGCCGAGGGAGCACGAGCGTGGAGTGACCTCTTCGTCCGAGATAGATTTCCGCGGGAAACAACTTCAGAAGATCCTTCTTCTTCACCAAGGTTCACAGCTGTCGACACCTCCGGTGTGGGAGTGCAGACCTCCGGTGTGGGAGTGCAGACCGCCAGTGTGAGAGTGCAGACCTCCGGTGTGGGAGAGCAGTCCGCCGGTGTGGGAGTGCAGACCGCCGGTGTGGGAGTGCAGACCTCCGGTGTGGAAGTTCAGACCGCCGGTGAGAGAGTGCAGACCGTCGGTGCAAGAGTGCAGACCTCCGGTGTGACAGTGCAGACCTCCAGTGTTGTGATGGCGGGACCCAAAGAAAAGCTGCCGAAGTTTGAGGGTGATGGTACAGCCGACCCCATCCGACATTGTAAGACATGTGAGACGATCTGGCGGGCAAATGGAATCATAGATGCCAACGAATGGGTCAGGCAATTTTCGGCAACCCTACGGGGTGTGGCGATTGATTGGTTTTTGGATACGGATCCACAAAAGCTGAATACCTGGGATAACATTAAAAAGGAGTTCTTGGCGGAGTTTAAACTCTTGCGGGATGATAATGAAATCGTAGCGGAAATTTTCAATACCAAGTAGGGGAAGCACGAAATTGTCCGTGTCTACGCCAGGAGATTAAAAGACTTAATAAACAAAATGGAAAGCAAGCCGGCGGACGGATTGTAGAAAAGATGGTTCGTGGACGGCCTACGATCGAAATTGCGGAGGAAAATGAAAATTGTCCCACCATCATCATATGTGGATGCGTATAACAGAGCACTGGACCTTGAAAGTGAGTAGAAGACAAAAAAGAAGAAAACTAGCTCCTCTGATTTGGATGACGACGATCCTGACGGAGATGATAGTAGCGACGACGAAGGCAGTAGCAAGAAGGTTCGTGCCCTACAGAAGGATATGGTTCGCATGATGGAGTTTAAAAACATGCAAAAGGAGCCAAAAGGCAGTGAGCTGTGGTGCACGGAGTGTAAGACAGACGAGCATACTAAAGGATCGTATCCCAAGAACCAATTCTGTGACATTTGTCAGATCATGGGCCATTCGACAAAGGAGTGCCCCTTTAACATGAAGACAAGAGGATCTCCGCAGGTGTTTCTCACACAGGAGGCTTCCCCGTCGGGTAGTAGCGGAAACACGAATACCGTCGGTGCTACATCCGGAGGATACAGGAATAATAGCAGAGGGCAAAATAACAACAATACAAATAATGACAATAATAATGGGAGCCGAAGTCGAACTCAGTATGATGCAAATGGACGGCCGATCGTTCAATGCCGAGCATGTAATTTGTGGGGTCATTTTTGCGCGGGATTGTACAGCGGCAAACACACTGAAATTATTATGTAGATGGTGCGGACTCGGCGATCACGAAGATTCCAAGTGTCCAAAGGCTGGAGTAAACTTGATCACTGTTGGCACGGATGTAGAGGAGGTTCTGGCAATTACACAGAGGCAAGCGGAGGAAAAGAGAAAAGTGGGGGAAGCACAGGCGGAAATTGCAAAGGCATCGTCGGCGGGGACATCTCAGTTGAAAGACATCACCGACACCTTGGCAAGGAACTTTGCAGAACAAAACATTGTACGACAGATCTTACAAACAGTGATACCGGTCAAGATAAGTGACCTCCTTCTCGCAATGCCCCAGTTACGGACGACCATTTTGAATCATACACCGTTTCCCAAAGCAACGGAGGACACAGGAAGGGACAATACGGAAGTGATGACAACAGATCCGATGTTGCTCGCACTCACCTCCGGACGGCATCTGGCGGTCGTCGAGATGGGGATTTTGGGAAATGTTTTGACAGAGACAATTGTTGACGGAGGGTCCGGTGTGAATGTCTTACCGGAGGATACCTGGAAGAAGTTAGGGAAGCCGACTCTGTGGCCACCTACATTCCAGTTGCTCACGGCGGACCAGCACGAAATCAAACCGTTGGGAATCTTGAGGGCGCAATTGGTAACCATTGGTACGCAACCATTTTTATTGGATTTTGTGGTCATTCCATTAAAAAGAAAAGGATATGATGCTATTCTGGGACGGGATTGGTTGGTGCAAGCAAAAGTAAAACATGATTGGAAACGAAATACCCTATCAATGGAGCGCGAAGGTAGAAGATTCACAATTGACCTGCATACACAAATAGTCGGTGAGGAGGCAGCATCGTCAGATTCAGAAAGTGACGGCAAAAGTGACGATGAAGGAAAGAGGAGAATGGAACCAGACGAAGGAGTATTGAGACTTGACGGAGGATCGAATGACGACGACCTGGACTCGATGAATGGCCTGTTCCACTGGCAGATAGAAGACTACGAACTGTTTCCGAGTTGCAGTATGTTAACGGTCGACGAATGTGACAAAACACAGGAAAATGAATGTGCGGAGGAATGTAGGGAAGCGAAAGAAGGAAAAGCTGCCATGGTTGAAGCTGAGGGGAAGAACATATAGTCTGAACACAGAAAAATGAAAGATCGCACTGTCCGGTACATGGTGAATGGACCGCGCGGAAAGAAAAGGTTACACTGCAGCATAAAATTAGTGGAAGGGCACCGACAGCAAGGAAATAATCCAGTTGTGCGACGACCACAGGCACAGTGGGCGACGGAGGTGGCACAGAACAGACGTAAGGCATACGACGGTCGGAATGAAATCAAAGTGGAAAAGTTTAAGGCCAGATGGCTTGGACCATATCAAATCCGGGAGGTCGGCGACAATCGAGTGGTAAAGTTGGGAACATTGGACAGGCAAGAGGTACCTCACGCAATCAACGAATCTTATCATGCCAAGAAGATGCCGTCACCGTCACAGAATGATCAGATGATTCCCTTGTCGTCGTCATTGCAGAATGGTGATGCCTGGAGGCAAAATTGAGGTGCTGTCTTTTAATTTAATTTAATTTTTGTCAAAAGAAAAAAAAAAAGAAGAAAAAAAAAGAACCAAAAAATAAAAAAAAAAGGACCCTGCGGACAGAGTCTGTCCGCAGGTGAAAAAAGTCCCGCGGGCAAAGTCTGTCCGCGGGTGGAAAGAGGACCCCGCGGGCAGATTGTCCGCGGGTGGAAAAAGCCCCGCGGGCAAAATCTGTCCGTAGGTGAAAAAGTCCCGCGGGCAATAGCCTGTCCGCGGGCGAAGACAAAGGCCTCGCGAGCGTGAAAGGGAATGGCCCCGCAGACAGTCTGTCCGCGAGTTGATAAAAGCCCCGTGGGTAGCCTGTCCGCGGGCATAAAACTTCTAAGTTCCTCCGCCAGAAAGGCCGTGGGTAAAAAACATTTCCGCCAGACTCCATTCCCTCCTCCAGTCAGATTTCTCCGCGGGGAAACAGAGACATAAAGAAGAGTGCTTGTTCTGCCAGAAGGAGAAGCTCAGGGTTTTGTGGGGAGTGGGAAAAATATGGCATATTTAGTTTGGGCGCTTTTGAGTTTAGCGACAGCACAGTAAAATTGTAGGAGCCAAGATGGAATCTGTGTAGGGAAGGAGAAGAATTTCTGTGTGTAGAGGGATTTATGGTGGATTGTAGAGGAAGCAGTAAAAAAAAAGAAAAAAAAGAAGCAACGACAGATTCAAGTTGTTCAGAATGAGTTACAGATGGTGCCAAAAGGAAGGGGACGCATCAGTGGTTGCCAGAAAGAGTGTAGAGTCGGCAGAAAATGGCAGAAATGGTGTGTTCCGTGCAGTTTTGTGTGGGTTTCGAAGTGCTAATTTGGTTTTGGCGGCGAGGGGCCCCGCCGGGGGCATTGCCCCTTGGACCCCTAGTCGTTGCGGATATCAGTCGTGGGAGTCTGATCAGTTGAGAATAGTTGAAGTTGCTGCAGGCATGGACTTTCTGTGTACCAGAGGCAGCGGGAGCAGGTGTTGGCTGTGAGGCTGTCTTAGTGGATGCGTAGAGAGCTCGGGAGGAGCTGATCATCCAGTTGGAGGCAGTGCAGCGCCACTTGGCTCAGGGTACCGAGGAATTGAAAATAGAGAAAGTAGCACAGGTGGCTATCAAGGTCAGCTTGAGGAGACAGTATTGTGTTAGCAGAGGCTCCAGATGTAATGGGATGAATGTGGAAGTGATGTGACAGAAGCAGATTTTTCTTGTAGTCACTCTGATAATATATTTTGTTTATTAATTTGTCTCAGATATTTTGTAATTGTCGTCCGGAGACGACTTTTCTTTTTGGGGAGGATGGTGTCAGCTGATTGGATGGTTCTAGCGGTGTTTCTGTATTTTGTAGCCGACGTCGTCGGTAAATAGTTTGTAGCGGATAGAATATTTGTGGCCGACGGACTCCTTCAGGAAGGTTCGGCGGTAGTATTTATATCCCGTCTGGGATCATTGTAATGCATCTTGTGATATGATATGCTCTGTATGTAATGTCTGGCATATGAGAATATTATTCTGCTGTTCGTGTTCATTGTCTGTATGCGTTGATTTTTTTACCTGTACGGTAAACAACGATCTTGAAAAATTAATATCAAAGTGAAATTACAATCACTCTATATTTAAAAATATAAATTCAGAAGATCATAATACTTAATTATAGGTGGGGGCAACGCCTAGCGCGTACGGTAGACGGATAAGGCTTGAAGTCGTGGGTCATCCCCATGGTCTTGGGTTTGAGTCTGCCTCTAGGTTTTACCGGTGAGAGTGGCTTGTGTGCTATTGCTCTCACCTATGGGCGACTAGTCTCGCCCTAAGCTCACGTTGGCCGCTGGTCATTGTTGGGCTTAGGTTGTGGGGATACCTACGTGAAACGGAAAAAAAAAATACTCAATTATAGCTATGAATAATTCAAAAGGCAAAACTTATCTTAACTTTATTGTAGAATTTTCTTCTCCTCTGATAGGTGTTGCTCAACTCTTGTGAATAAGCCTTTGAAATTTAGAATCTCAAGAATGCCCTCTCCCAATAATGGCAGCTTCTCCATGAATGCCCTTTGCCAAGATTGATGACATTCTCGATGAATGCTCATTCCAAGAATGACAACACTCACTAAGAATACCCTTTGCCAAGCATGGCGACCTTCACTAAGAACACCCTCTGCGAAACATGGTGACGCTCACGAAAAATGCCCTCTAGCAAGAATGACAATGCTGACTAAGCATGCCCTCTGCTGAGCATGGTGACACTAAGTAAGAATGCCCTCTACCAAGATTGGTGACACTTCACCAAGGGCACCCTCTGCCAAGAATGACGGCACTCACCAAGGGGCCCTCTGCCAAGCGTGATGATGTTCACTAAGAAACTGTCTATGGCCAACATTCACCAAGAATGCCTTTTGTGGCCAACATTTTGTAAAGATCCCTGTTGGCTCTATGCCTAATAAATTGCTTTTTTTTTTTTTTGAAGTTTGCAATTTTTTTTGTGTTTTACTATGTATGCTTTTTTGTATTTTTTTTCAGAATTTAAAACGAGAGAATGCATGGAAAATTGAAAACAACTCACAGTAGCTTTATTAACTATGCAAAATATTTACAGTGCTGAAAAAACGATGCACAAACTTATTCAGAAAAAAAACCTAGTAGCCAGAATGACATACATGATCTCTGATAATCTCCAGTTGCCTTGGAATGTAGACAAGTGAAACACTGGCCAACACAATTATTATCGACCCTCTAGAGGAAAAACATGGGCCCTAGAATGTCTAATGCTGCCTCAGGAAGAGATTGCAGCCTACACCAGGACTCACACTGATATTTTATAGGGCCCTATCTGCATTTAGGAAACTCCAACGTTGCCCAGCTGAGACAAAAAAACAATTACTTGTCTGTTCCAACTTGATGTAATTAATTCCTAATGACAAGAATTCCAAGATGCCACACTCTAAACCAATTTCAGCTTGAATAGATTCAAACTTATCTCCCAAATCACACAGCTGAGCAAATACAGTTCATTGGCATAGACTACCAACTCAAAGTGCAGAAATCTGAAGAGAATTCATAATTCTTTTCAGCCACAAACCCTTGAAGACCTTCACTCACAAATTCACAAACCAAATAAGATATCGTTCCTTGTCTAGATGGTTTCATTTATAACTAACGGAGCCAAGAAAACTTCTTCCTTACAACAAACGGCTAGTGACTTCTACACACTTTTCACTTAAATAAAACTTTGCTTTTGGTTGCATAATTAGAAGTCTGAAATATAATGACTCCTTGTACCCCTTTTTTATAATTGAACTTGACTTAGGCTTATAAGATAATTAATTATTCCCCTTTTTAATAATTGAACTTGACTTAGGCTTATAAGATAATTAATTATATATAATGTAATTAATAACTTTCATTATAATTTATACTTATAGCACAAAATTGGCAAGTATCCATCCAGATGCAAAAATAGCCTGACCAAAAGCATTTCCGAAATGCACTGCTAAAACTGGAAACTAGCTTTTCTGACTTTGTATAAATAGCAAGTCAACTACCCAAGACCCTCAAATCAAATCATTAGCTCACAAGGGTCGCAATGATGAGCTAAGATAACCAAACTCCTAAAACTTGCTAAAAAGGGGACATCACAATCCTTCCTCCCCAAGATTGCTTGTCCTCAAGAAATTGCAATCCTGGATGCTGAAGAATATACTCTTACTCTCAAATGACATCCTTAACAACCCTGCCACTTCACCCAAAACTTCCTAATGACTTGCTGATGCAAATGTCTCTCTTTGATATCCAATATAGCCTTAGGAATAAACTCCAACTTTCCCTCATCATCCCAGGGTGGCAAAATTGGAGTTGGGACAACAGGACTGCCTAACACTTTCTCGAGGCTTGATACATTAAACACATTATGCATTGTGTTGTCCATTGGCAAATCGAGCACATAAGCCACCTTGCCTACCGGTCTACTAACATAAAAGGGCCTATTATAACTAGGCTAGAGCTTCTTTGCTCCACTCTTTCGAATAGATGATTGCCTGTAAGGCTGCAATATTAGATATACCATATCACCAACCTAGAAAGAGCGAGCAACTCCCTGATGATCAGCATACTGCTTTTGCTGATTTAGAGCCTTCTGAACATTGTCTTTCAGAGTCCTCATGATATCCTACCTATCTGGTGATAAATCACTGCACTGTGTACCCTATTGTTGCTGAACAAATCCATGAAGCTTAGAGGATCATACCCATACAGCTTTTAAAGGAGTCATTTGAATAGATGTATGGTGAGTGGAATGATAGTAATACTCACATGAATATTTCTACTTCACCCAGGCTCATTGTTGAGTTGACACATAATTCCGTAGATAGCCTTCCACCCATTTATCATTAACTATCTTAGTATGGCCATTAATCTAAGGGTGGTAACCAGTGCTTAGAGTCAACTCTATCAAAGCACAACCTTAACAACTCATGTCAAAAGTGACTCATAAAATGGCTATATCAATCACTCACAATACTCCAGGGTAGACCATGCAGTCTGGAAATCTCCTAGAAGAACAACTTAGCTACTTGTGTCGTTGAAAAAGTAGTGGTGATAGGAAAGAAGTGATCATATTTGGTGTGCTAATCCACCTCTACGAATATGCAGTCTCTGCCTTGGGCTTTTGATAAGCCCTCAATGAAGTCCATAGAGAGACACTCCCACTTCCTCTTAGGAATAAGAAGTGGCTATAGTAAACCAGCTAGATAAGTATGCTCTCGTTTGTTCTACTGACAAACAAAACACTCTCTAACATACTGTTGCACATCTGTCTTTAGGTCCTTCCAAGTGAACCTCTCCCGAATTTGTCTATGTGCCTTGAAGAACTTGGGATGTCAGCTAATGGAGAGTCATGAAAGGCCTACAACACAATCTGCATAGCACTTGATCTTGGGACCAATAAAATTCTTCCCTTGCAAATGATCATCTCATTTTCAAGTGCATACTTGTTGTCTTGTATAGTACCATCAAGAATACCAAATGCACACTGATCTTGGCTTACTCAACAATAATCAAGTGTCTCCAATCCCTAGATATCTCAATCATAGCACATAAATGGGGCCTGCATGAGAGTAAATCAACAACTATGTTCTTTGTACCCTTGACTTATGAGATGTCAAAATGTCTCTAATTGAGATCTTGCTGTCCAAGGAAATGTCTCAGGCTATTATGGTCAGTTTTAATGCAAAACTTACAACCAACTATATATTGCTTGAATTTGGTCAAGACATGCATAATGGCCAACATCTCCTTGTCATAAAGTCTAAAAGCTTTCTTAGGACCCCTGACCTTCCTGCTCTCAAACAAAATCAAATGGCGGTCTCGAGAAAGAACAACACCAACGCCCAAACTAGAGGCATCACAATGCAACTCAAAATGCCTCAAAAACTTGGCAATGCAAGAAAAGGCATGATGTCATAATTTGCTTGAACTTCTCAAAACGGTCTTGTACCTGAGAGGTTTACTCAAATGTACTCTTAAGAGTTAAATGAGTAAGATGAGTTACATGATGTGAGAACCTGCTACATATCTACGGTACAAAGCACATAGACCAATACATCCTCTAAGTTGTGTTAGGTTCTCTGGAGTAGGCCAATAAGTATAGCACAAACCTAACCAAGATCCATGTGAACTCCCTCTACACTGATGATATGACCAAGATAAAGTAACTTTGTCATACCTATAGCCCCACTTTTGTTTTCTAATGTATTGGCAAAAGTGAATTTTGTGTTTTAGATGACGTTAGTCTCTTTCCCGAAATGTTTTGAGTCTAGGTCTATATTCTTAAAGGCTAGGCGATCTCTATTAGATTTTCCCAATACGCCTGCTCTTTCTCCATAGCCAGGCGGGTGGTTGTTCTTATATTGTAATTTGTTGGGTAAGTTATTATCCAATTCGATTGAGATCAAATTTCACTTATTACAAGTGAAGCATGTTCACTATTTGTTCACGGCATATAAATGGTTGATGAAATAAGCATCGGCAGAAAATCTCATATTGCCTTCTTTGTGGGTTTCCAACCTATCAAGGCAAGTTTCTGCGAAGGCTCACTTGGGGGTGTGTTTAGCTTTAAAAGATTCAAAGAGTGGACATTTATAAAGTAAATTGATGTTTGAGTCTAGGATGAGACTCCTAAACATGATTTGGATTCGTTATCACTCAAATACTAAGCCTTGGCGGAAAACCTAAAACTGTCTTCTTCTCGGCGGGTTTTCGCAGAAGAGATAAAAGTGAAAAACAAGATGTTAAGTGACACCCAAGTGGATCCGTACACCTTAACTAAATATCCTTAACCGTTGGAAATGTAGTTGTCAAAGATCCAACCAATAAGGGAGCATTGGCAGAGAAACGGAAATTGCCTTCTCCTCGGCAGGTTTCAAACACATGTAGGCAACTTTCCGATTATACAAGAAAAATCGAGTCAACAAGTAGACCCGTACTGGATTTAGTTTATGTTTGAATGATATTAAAATGAATTGAGCCATTGTGGAAGGAAGATACGGTCAAAATATCGCTTGGCGGATTCTCACCAACGGAGTACCCCAACAACTTCTTTTTGAAACTTTAAGGGAAACGGAAAAGTAAATAATGGGTTTACAAAAAGTTACCGTTGCACTCAATGGAACAGTGAAAAGACTTTTAAATGCTTGTTGGGCCTTTGCATTTACTCTCTAATGAGTATTTCCTTAAATTCCACTTGTGTGGCGCAAATTTTGAAGTATAACAGATGAATCAAAATCCTTATATAAAAATACACAAGCAGTTAAAGGAGTTATCTTGTTTCCTTAATTTCTCTTTCTACCAATACGCGTATCTTTTTGAAAGCCAATGACTATTGTGTTTATTGTCTTATTCACTTTTTCAATTCAAAATCTCATTCATAAGCTATGGCCACCAAGTTTGTGGGTTTTGATGGTTTAACTAGGATGAAGTCTCAATTGCAGAACTTCATAGACACATCCCTCCGTTTCAATGATATGGTGTATTTTCAAAGGAGGGTAAAATTTGAACGAATTCATCCTATCACTGACAAGCTTCGAGGATGCGGTTTAGTTGAAGCTGCTGGTTCCTAGGTTGCAGTCCAAATCCCAAAACTCATTTACGAATGTATTCATCATTACAATCCAGAAACCAGGCAAATAGTTCTGCTGGATTACATTGTGTTGATTTCAATTGATAGGCAAACGGTAGTAAATTGTCTTCGTGTGCTAGAACGAGAGGAGTTCTTTGACTTAAGTGTTAGTGGGGTCGTCTCAGAATTCTCGGCGAAGATGATTTGAAGGAAGGAGATCATCTGAACGTGGTTCCAGATGCCACAAAGTGACAAGAGCAAAGTCCCCAAAACTTTGTTTGGGACCAACCTCAAACCGGAGATAATTGACATCTTAATTCTCCTAGACAAATTGAGAGGTGAAGTAGAAGCCCTAAATTTTGTTGAGCAATATTTCTTTTTGGTGCAAGTTATATGCCCAGACACCCAGTATATTGATTGGGCACAAGAGGTAAGTGAGATTTTGTCCAATGCCCTCCAGGCGCCAAGTTTTACAATTCATTCTACATGTCTTCATTCTTGATTTACATGTTGGCTTCTTTGCACTTATGGCCCGGCCTTCCAAGATTAGAAAATTTTCCTGATGATGTTAAGTCCGATGAGTTTTACCCATGTCTCCAATTGCAGAATAGTTGTGAGGATTATGTAAAGGTGAATGACGTGTTTACTATGAGAATTTGCAGGGAACTTCAAGGATGCCTAGAAAGGAGATTCTCCCCCGAAGCCATGGTTGCCATTAGCCAATTTGGTTGTTATTTCATTCAATTCTCATCCTTTTCTTATCCGCATCTTGCAGCTTTTGATGGATTTCCCCTGAAGCTGCCAAGATATCCGAGCAATATGATAGTGCTAATCGAGATTATTCGACAAGCCTTGCAGGTGAACATCCTAAGCAGAAGCCTAAAGAAGAATGGATATGAATTCCCTATGAAGGTTGGAGCTTTTAGTTGTGACACTCGTTCAGATGCCATGAACATGATGAAAGTTTTTGAGAAAAAGTACAAGCTAGATATGTATGAGGTCTTGAGGCCTATGTTCGACCCCAACGGATATCCTAGAGATGTTCTGCAAATTGGAATGTGATATAGAATATCACCACAATTGAAGATTATTGGGCTGATTGCGCAAAGATGAATTTGAAATCCATAATCGAACCTTCGCAAGATTGACATTTGATCAAGTTAAGATGTATAAGGTAAATATAGATGGTTGAGGATGATGGTTAGAATATGTACAACAATACTTATTTGACCAAGTTGAGGAATACTCCCATAAGCTTTGAACCTTTTGAAGATGCTATAGAAGATTTTGACATAATGATGGCCAGAATCTACAAGAGGATCGGAAAGTGGGTCGAGTGGACCACAGCATGGCAAAGTAGGAGCAAAGGTGTGTCCGCCCAGTCCTCCCAAAGGTAGCAGCAACTCCATGTTCTCACAACGGTGCTTTAGGCACAATCTTACCTCTCACTCAGGGACTCGCTCAACCAGCTGGTGGAGGTGATCAACCTCTTGTCAAGAACATCCAACTTGATAAAACTTGTCAGGATGGTTTAATGCCAATGATCGGGATGGAGATAGATGCCGAGAAGAAGGTGGAAGAATTAAAAGACAGTGCAGTCACAGTGACTCTCTCACCTCGCTGTAGTCCAATCCCATCTATAAGTGCCACATACCAGTAGCCCCCAAATACAAGTGGTTGACATTGGAGATGGTGGGAGTAGTGAAAGTGAATCTACGGAGTTAGATGAAGCAACAAAGAAAACATCTAAAGTGGAGAAGGTATTTGAAGCTCCAAAGCTCATTTCCTTGGCTCTGAAGAATCCTTTCTTCTCAACTTCACAGGCATTGACTCCTATTAAGAGGAAAATGTTTAGTGTGGATAAATTAGGGACTGCATCTAAGGTAATTGGCACTGAGTAATGGCTTGAGAATACCTTAGACAGAAAGAAGAAAATGATAGAAGAGGGAGCTCCAAACAAAGAGACTTTGTCTCTAGCCATCCATTCTGGGTCGGTATTGAGCAAAGTAAAGAAGCAAAAGACTTTTTCCATCCTCGGTCAAGACCCAAACACCGAACACCTAACTATGGAAATAGCCAAGCCTAACAAGGAAGGTAGGATTCAAGACCTAACCACAAATGACTTCACACTACAATCTTTGGATCTTGGAGAGGTTAGGCACGACACCAAAGTGGGTCTGTGGAAATCAACCAACAAAGTGATAGAGGAAGAGCTCAAAGGCCTCAAACTTGCCAAAGTCAGGATGAAGGCGGAAATCCACGAACTTAATTGCTTCATCAGGCAACTAATTGCCCCGTTAACAAGTATTTTGGGAGTTCCACCTACAAGCAACCCTACAACCACAGGTATTCAAGCTATATCTCCTAGCTGCAAGAAGATAAACACTTTGGGCAAATTGGTAGGGAGTGGAGTGAAAAACTCAAGTCTGAAGGACTTGTAGTCATAGATCAGCTCGGTAATGCAATGCTGAGGCTTGAAACGGAAAAGGATAACATCTTAGCCAACTAGGCTACTCTGTCAACAAAAAGGGCAAAAAGTGAAGATTGTATCTATCTCTCTTGCATATGGTCATTCAAATGAAGACCAAAGAAGTAGTAGAAGCCAAGATTCTACAAAAGGGAGACGAGCCCTTGTTCGAATGACAACAAAGCTTGCAATTCAAAGCTGAGACAATCTCTACAACAGAGGATGGATTACAGAAGATAGAGATCAAAGTTAAAGAAGAACAAGATAAGGATTACGAGTTGCTGAAAGGAGTGCACATTGACTCCCAAACAAGTGGGCAAGGGAAAGGAGTAGTAGGAATTGCTCTTATGCAAAAGAATATCTCTAGTTATTTAGATAATCAAATAGAGAAATCTACTACTCATCAGAGCAGAGTGTCAGATCTCCAACGGCTCAGTGGGTGTATACACGTGGCAATAGAGGAAATGCAAGAATGGTTGAGTGCAATCAAAGACTTGGCCAGAGAACACTCCAAGTGGCTCTTAAGATACACCAACGTTCATGTCCATAGACATGAAGAGCTTATTTCGATCATCGTTGCCGCTAAGGCCTATAAGATGAAGTCGGAAAAGGGAAAGAAGGTGAAGTGATCTTTCTCCCGCCCTTTTGTATTTTGATGTAAAATTGTAACTGATAATTGGCTTCTTGCCATTGGTCATTTTTGAGGAGATGAATCGGTTTAGTTCTATTTTGTAACGGTCATCTCAAAATCCTTTATGTACCCAATTGAAAGATTAATAAAAGGTCGGCTAATTTTTGGTGTGAAATACTTCAAGTTGCAGAGACAAATTGAATGTGTTTTGTGTCAATTATTTATTGTTCCATTGCATATTTTAGTTTAAACATCTCTTGAAAGTTAGATTGAACTGGTGAATGAACAAAACTTTGTTCCCTTGTTTTAATACAATAAACTAAAGATAATCATAGTATTGTCCGAAGTAAAAAGAGGCCCTTTCAGTCTTTTCTTAAATTAGTTTCTTTATGTTTAGGAGTTAAAAGTCTTTGTCAAGCATCTTAACCTTTCCAATATGATAAATTATTGCATTACTAAGTTTGTGGATTCATAGGATGTATGGATTCACAAATTTGGTTAGTTTTCCGACCCAAATTCTTGCCTGAGTTAGTTCTTGTCTAGGCCTAACTTGGTTTTCCTCTCCTATTCTTTGGTCAAGAACAAATTCTATATTAAAACTAAGAACAAACAAATTCATTGCAAATCACAACCATAAGGGAGCTGTACCTTTAAATTCAGAGGGGAATTAGTTGTTTAATTACGATTTCCCAACTGTTGTAATCAGTTATTCTTCAAAAAGATTGGGCATTCAAAGAGTTAATTGAAGTGAACAATCGGTTTACCAACAATACCCAAGGTACACTTGAACTCCTTGGCATACACGGAAGTCCTATCCAAAATATCGAACACTATAATTAAATGAGCTATATTTTCATCCCACATCTTATTGTACATAAGAATATCATAAAAGAAAACTAGAGCAAACCTTCTCAACTAGATGTGAAAGACTCTATTCATTTAGACTAGAATGTCACAGGAGCATTAGTTGAACTAAAAAGCATGATTAAAAATTGAAAGTGTCCATAGTGACATCTTAATGTTTTCTTCTCCATATAACTGGATCTAAAATCAATCTTGGAGAAGTAACGTACTCCATTTAGCTCATCTATCAACTCATCAATGTGTGGGATAGGATATTGGTTCTTAATTGTCCTTTTATTCAACATCTGGTAATCAATGAACATCTTGAGTGTAACATCCTTCGTCTTTACCAAAACAACTGATGAAGCAAAAAGGAGCTTGCTCGGCATAATGTAACCCATAGCTAGCATCTCTTGAATGTCTTCTCAATCTCATCTTTCAGGCACTTAGGGCACCGGTAAAGAGTAATCATGACAGGCTTAGGGACCCCTTTTAACTCAATGATGTGCTCTATGTCTCTATCTGATGCTCTGCCAGGTGGTAGATCACTAAATAGTTTAGAGTGTTTAGTTTCTAAGTTGTTGAATATTAGGGTAGTTACTTTGTCCTATCAAGAGTAGGTAACATCTTACACTCTATTGCCCACTCAACTGCATCATGATCAATGAGGCACTACATATGTCTAAATGAAAATTACCATCACATTGTTGTCTTTGATAGACTTAAGAATATGAGTCTTACTATCAATTAGAAACCTCATTTCCATATTCTTAAGGCTGAGATAGATGTCCTCAATGCTAATAGTATGTAACCAACTCATCCCAAGAACCAACCACATTAGTACCTCCCAAATCAACAACATAAAAATCTGGCTTAAATTCATAATTTTTTAGCTTCACCTCTCAACTTTCACAGATGGCTCATTTTTGTCTCTGTTGAGAGGCTATTGAGTGCTAAAGTGGTGGATTTAAGATGCACCAAAGAAGGTAGTGATACAATCAGGATCACCACCCCTTAAGGAATTTAGACAGGACAACTGCCTACATTATTGATCTCGCCGAAGACAGCATTGACAAACAAAGGAATGGCAACACCCACTCCAACACCCCCTCTCACCACTCGGACTACCTTACAATTAACAAATAGGCCACAAGAAGAGCTTGAGCAACAAGATGATGGGATCACGAACATGATAAAGAGGCAGATACTTTGTTGGCACAATTTCATCTGGAGTGGACAATATACTACCCTTGTCCCCGCAGTTGCCTGGCGGGACAACACCACTCATGCAGGAGGAACTACCTCCACCATAGGGAGATCCCCAAGAAGAACCAATAGCCATGGAACGCCAGCCGAATCCAGAAGAAGATGTAACCCCACCTTTGGATGAAAGCATGTAGACGATATTGGTAGAATCAAAAACCATCACCAAGGCCACACAGGAGATCAGGCGGAGAGCTAAGGAAACATACATGACTACCATAATAACAGAGGTTCAGTCCCTTTTATATTTCATGAAGATGGGGTGTCGCACATACTTCAAAAAGACATTTCAGACCAAGGCTGGCTTGTCAACGAGATGGAAAAATAGTCCCAACAATGGCAAACATCATGACTAATACAGTCACATGGACCCCTTGCAGCTATTATGATTGAAATGGAGGCCACTTTTTGGGCCACTTTTATGGAACTATAGCGAGCTTAGTGGGACTTGTACAGAATCGAAGGCGATGGAATAATCCTTACTAATTGGGTGGAGAAATTGGAATCCCAACTTGAGGAGGAACAAACCACACATGCCCAACAACTAGTCGTGATGTACAAGGACAGGATGAATGCTCTTTGACTCCTATAGGGCACACAAACAAAGCAACTTGCAGTAGAGCATGATGTACAACTCCTCAAACAACAATTGGCACGTCTCACAACCTTGGTTACTTCATCTTCAGCTCCATCTCCAGCTTCAGCTCTAGGGACGTCCTCATCACTCTTCTTGAGTGTGACAGTTGTGTGGAAACGACTTTTTTTGGGGGGAGGGATAATGTAGAGGGTGTTTTCGTAATAAAGTAGTTAAGTAGTCGTTAGGAGAAGTTTGTACCAAAGATTGCGTTGGTTGGTATTAATAACCAACCCGAGCACTATATGTAGTACACAGATGGAAATGAATGGCATGGTAATTGTGAACAATCACTGGTACGAGTATGTAACTCTGTTTGGTACAATTAATAAGAGATATTTTACCATCTTGTGTATTGTTTCAATTACTAAGATAAATGTGATTGTAGCACTGTGAATTCTGTGTTCATATGTTGTTGGCAACATCTCTACCATATTGGCATAAATACAAAGTCCACTTTTAAGTGTTTTTTAATTAAAGAATAAGGATATGTAGTCAGATCGAAAACCCCCATTAGCAACGTGCTTAATTCCTTAATAACTTTAGCTAGACAACTCCATTTGAGGCCCAAGATAGCTCGAGACAAGTAGAATTTCAAAACCTATAGTCCTTCAGCCAAAATAACATTGAAAACAAAACACAAAACTAAGAAAAACGAAGAAAAAGACTTGAAGGTTACCCAAAAATCAAGTGCTTGCAGTCAGAGATGGAAAACTTGTCTTGACAAGCTATAAGGTGATTAACTTGATGGAAACCCTAAAATAGGATGCTCGAAAAGTGCAAAATAAAGGACAATTCAAGGATGATAGATTGCTTTTGTGACACATTATTCAATACATCTAAAATGTAGAGGACACGCCTATGAATCCATGAGAAAATTGCGTAGGGTTTCCCCAATTTTGTGATGCCAAAATTGAGGACAACACTATCATGAATTTAGGATGCCCCTTTGTTAAGGTTTTCCCATATTTCTCGAGTTGGGGTAATCCAACACTCTAAATTTCCATGCCCTTTTGATTTCTACCTTTTTCCTTCGGACACCATTTCGAGAATGAATTTTAATCTCATTTGATAAATGGGAATATTGCATTAAATTGAGACAAGTTTTTGCATAAGTTCCAAAATTCCAATCCTCCGTTTTGTCATCTAATCAAGTAGAGGATTCTAATTTCTTTCCAATCTCCTTCAATGTGTCTTTCTCCTGATATTTTGGTAGTGGGTTATAGAGCCTGATCCATACAAGAACTAAGTCAATCTCTTGTTTCCATGGATTGAAATTCGGATTGGCATTTTGCCAAGAAAAATCCATTTGCCAAACAATTCAATTGAATGTTCATACTCTAGCTCTTGATGCACCAATCGTTTAGTTTCCCAAATCCAGGCCATTTCCCTCCATACTTGAAAAAAACACTACATTCAATCTTTTAACTGAATTTACTTGTCCATCATTTTGAGAAAAAATATTAGAAAGTGTAATTTATTTGGTCTATTATTTATAGTTCTATTAATGGTCATTTAGTGTATTTCTCTACGCTTCTTTTATTAGAAGCCATAGTTTCCATTTTTACCGTCAGTTAAACAATTTCTTCTTTTTAGAACACCGTCATGTAAATTGCTATATATACCTTGGGTATTTATGAATAAGAGAGTGTAATTACCTGAACATTGTATCAGAGCAGGTCAATGGGGTCTTTTAAGATTTGACAATTTAAAAACAAAACAAAAAACCGCAGCCTCTTGCTTTTTGGCAAAAATTGAATAGCAAAAATTTGTGATCTTTTCACCTCTAAAATTCAAGGGTTTTAACCAGCTCAGTACACTCTGCAGTGATACTTGAGGGTTTTTTGTAAGTTAGTGTATTTGGAGAGCCTATTTGTATGCATTTGTTTGTAGGCTTGGGTGAGTTATCATTCCTGTGTTCTAACATTTCTGCACGCAACCATTTAGAGGTTTTTCGTAGAGTTTCCAGAGTTGGACTCAGCAAGGCCAACTCGACTTGTAACTCGGCTACGAGTCAACAAAGTGAAAAAACCCCTTAAAATTTAGAGATTTTTGAACTTTTTTCATGTTCCCATTATTGAAAGAAGTTTGAAGACACTAATAGAAGTTAATTTGATCACATACATCCATCACATAAGTATAGACATAAATTGTAGCTAAAAGAAATAGAAAACATGGAGATTAGAATTATAAATATTGTCAAATATATATAAAATTATGTAATCATGACATCAAATGTTCCCACACATATGCACAAACAAAAACAAGTTTATTTCTTAAAAATTCTATATTTGTGCATTATGTTTTTCCTAAGAAAATTATTCACTGCATAAGCTTTGTCCACTGCAGGCAGCTAAGGAAGATGATTTTTCTTTTCAGCATCAACAAACAACCCTTGTCATTTGGTAAAATTCAGTGCAAAGCATAACATATGCAACACTTAAATAATGTTCAAATAGAAAACATAAACAAAGGAGCACAATGGCTCTGATAGCAAATTGAAAAATAAAGATTAAACTTAACAAAAAATTATTTGATTGATTTATTCATCAATATATTACAAATTTATAATTGTTGAAGACTCAAATATCTTCCTATAAAACAGCTAATTTATTTCTCAATATACTAAAACAATTGACAACAAGCTGGAAACTAGTGACATCTAACTAGAGCTACTGATAACTAACTGGAGATGTTCAACAACAAACTTTATTATCATGATGTGCTCTTCTTTTTAAATGCCTTTTCACTGTCGTGGGATCGATCTTTTTATCATGTTTGCAAATTCTAATCATTTTGATATTTTTTTTGTTTTTTGAATGTGTAGCTGACTGTTGCGACCAGCTGCATTATAAACCATGGACCTAGCGGATCATGACATGACCTGCTGACTTTGTGAGTCATATGAGTCATGACCTGCCCTGGCAGGTCATGGCGACAGGTCATATATATTCGCCCAGGCAAGCTCGACTCACTGACTCGGACTATCCGCACGACCTGCGGCAAGTCCCAAGACTGTTTTTTCATGAACGTGGGCTTTTATTCTTGATGACTTTGAGATTCCTTGTGTTTTCAAGCCTGCAATTTGTCTCTGGCCCACATGTTTCTTTGTTCGCCATTTTTGGGCAATGCAAGGCCGTGCATGACTTTTAGTGTTGGCAGCCTTCCCGTGTACTTGAGAAATGTCAGGATCATTGTGTCGTTTTCTTTCTTCAAGCTTATATGTCTTGTCTCTCTCTAATGGGTGCCATTTTTTGGTGTTTTGTGTGTCCTTTTGCAGTGATTCCAAACCATGCGAGCTGGAAATGCTACATTCTATGTATTAGCACTGCAATTTGTGTGACTTATTTTTGGAAATGCTACATTCTATGTATTAGCACTGCAATTTGTGTGACTTGTTTTTGGAAATGCTACATTCTATGTATTAGCATTGCAATTTGTGTGACTTGTTTTTGTTTTTGAGTTTCTCATAAGAATTTCATCTAGAAATCATGGGAGGTTTTTTTTTTTCATGTTTTTCCAATAAAATGCGATGTTTCGTATTGTGTTTTAAAAAAAAAAAATTGTCCACAAAAAAATTCTGTTGATTTTCATAATTTTTCTCCATAAAAAACTAGCGGTGGTTATTTATAAATTTTCCTCTAAAAATTATTTCTGGTGTTTTTGTTTTGGTTTTATAAATTTTTCCTAAAAAAGGTTTTTTTTGGTTTTGTCAGTTTTTCCTCAAAATAATCATTTTTTTGGTTTTGTTATTTTTTCCTCGATTTGTTTCTTTATAGCTTTATAATTTTTTAAAAAAAGAATTATTGTTCAGTTTTTCCAATTTTGTCCTCAAAAATTGTTTTTGGGTTTTCTGGGTTTTCCCAAAAAAAATCATGACTGGTGTTGTTAGTCTTGGGGTTTATTGATATTTTCTTGAATAAAATCAGTGGAGGGTTTTGTTGGGTTCTTCCATACAAATTATGGTTTCCTGCAGCTTGTATTTGGGTAGTAGTGCTTATTTGCAAATAAGGTTGGCACTTTTTGTCGAAATCATGGTTTCAATATTAGAAGATGAAGTCAGTGGCTCTGGCTATAGGTGAAAGTGTTAATGTTTTAGCGTCAGTAGAAGTAAAACATTGATTATTTGATATACTAATCTGTGTTTATGTTTTTCAGATAAATTGTTATTGGTGATTCTTATATATATATAATATATATTATATATTATGCATTATATATCTTATATATATAATATATATATGATATATGTAATATAATATAATATTATATTACATATATGGTTAATATATTAATATTATATATATAAGATGAGTTATGCATATAGTTATTTATTACCTAAATGGTGATTAACTATAGAGACATGTCTCCTCTCATATTATACATATATGAGATCCAAATCTGCATTTGGAAATCATCAAATTCCACTGGCAATGAAAATACATTTGCAGATACGATCTAAGTTATTTCAACATGGTATTAGAGCCTAACTGCAGATGTAAAACTAGTACAAATTTAAAATAAAATTGACTCAAAAGAGCTCTCACGGTCACACAATAGAAGAGAAGAATCCATTCAACATTTTTATAATGGAGCAAGGGATTAAAAAGTAAAACAATAGACAGATTATATGGGTGGAGGAACACATGATTAACACACAGGAAGCCAGTGAAACACATATCCAATAAGCAACTTACAAGTATAAGACGGAGGAGATTATCGATTAGGGAGATATGAGTTTGACAGAATATATAACCTAAATCTAATGACTCGGAATCCGAATGTAATATATATCATAGCCAGCGAATAGAGGGAATTACATTGATTCTCGAATATAAGTGCCTAGTGCAAGGAATTGAAAAGCAGAATACCAATGGCGCGCTAATAGCATGTCAATATTCACATTAAGCGTACATTGCTCCGAGTAAGAATTATTCTATCATTTGCAATAAAACATATATCTAACACTATGCTTCAGTTATTTATAAATCTTTTAGAAAAGCAACGATTCACTGATATGTTGATAGGAGACAAAACCCTTGTCTAGTCACGTGTCCACTTCACCCACAAGTTATAATAAGAGCTCTATGATGATTGAACACTTGGTTGCCAAATTCATGACATCTCCAAAACCTGCGATTGGATAAAATATATTGATTACTATAATATTTGCAAAACAATTCATATTCAGTTTGTTTTTTCTATTCATCTACAATCTGAAGTTGAAGGCAAATCGTGATCACCCTGCAAAGCATTGAAGGAGAACATATATTCAGCATATATATTCTGAACGCATCCCATAACCATGTTGTGGACTAGAACCACTCTATTACTATTCTTTGACCATATAATGCGCAATCATGATCAATGTGAGTGCCTAGCCGATCCTCCATGGCTTCAAACTGAGGAATCAAAGGAAGCAAAAATAAGTTAGACACATCATGAGCATCGATATCTCCAGCTGAGACCCGAGGCGTGGGAAATTCCTCAAATCAAATATTGAAGTTTTGAAGCTTCCATTTCCTCAATTGGATGACGCACTTGTTGAACATAGGCGGAGGTGGAAACAAAGGATACAATAACTTTTCATTGGGTAATAGCTTTGGAGAAATGGAGGAGCGAGTTGAGGTGGCTCTATGCGGGGAATGGCACCACAACCACTTTCATTCCAATTCCAACCTGCATCGCTTCATAAACAATTTCAATTGGACAACGCCCACTACAATACAATGAACTCAAATCACATGCCAACTGTTGACGTTATAGAGCTAGGTGGCTCATGATTTAGAGACTACATGTCCAAATTTGGTGATCTACGAGAAAATGCAAGGAAAAGTAAATTTGACCAAGCCCGAGACAAGCGGGCATCATACCTACACAAGAGTACATTTTTACTAAGTTGGGGTGACAGACCACATCTATTGTTATTGGATAGAGCTTATTATGAGTATTTTTGAGTACACATTTACATTGAATACATGTAAGTAACACGTAAGCAAGAAAAGAAGACCCACTGCTAAGACTTCGGATACCAAGTGAATTAAGGTAAGTAATCAGTTATGCTTTAATGGTAATAATGATTTTATATTCTATATTTAATAAAACATAAAATCATATGAGATATTATAATTGAATATATATGTGGCATTTGATTTAAAATAATATTTAATAAATTAATGTTTGTAATGAGATTCATTATGTGAGTAAATTACAAAAGGAACAGTGTTAATTAATGCAACTATTAAATATTATTTTTTAAATAAGCAAATGTTTTGTTAAATATAGATTAAAAAATATATATACATAGTAGATTGAATATATGCACGTATATGTTCAAAGTATTTTATTTTTCACTATTATATTGGGATGATCTTATGTTATTATGTAGAAATATATTTAAAAAAAAAAAAAAACCATTGGGTCTCACACTCAACTTTGGTATATATTGAATCATAATTAAGTTGATATGTTTGATGGAATACTTCTAAAAGGCCATCTTATAATCATCCAGTTAGAGTAGTCGACACATGATAAAAGAAAATGGGAGGTAAGTATAAAAGGTGTATTACTATTTTAAGTCTTCCTTATACGTCATTTTTATATAGATATGTATATAAATGAGAATTTATAAGGAGAATATCTTAATGATAACTAATAATTAAATATTATATTTTGTTACATATAAATATGTTAAACAATATAAGTTATTAGTATTAATGAAGTACTAATATTGTTATTGAAATACAAATAAAATGGGAGGAGAATATGTCATATGGGGGAAGGTCATGTATATAGAAACTAAGTATTGTGTTATCTCAATTCCATTATTGAGAATAAAGAGAGATGTTATAATAGTTTATGTTGTTGTTAGTAATGGGCATGAATTCAATTACTAACATGCATGTTGACATTCTAATTTATACAACCAAGAGCTATATACCTTGATTTTTCTTTCCTTTGAGAATGTTCTTGCAGAAGTAGAGGGAAATTGAGATTCAGAGGAAGGTTAATATGTCCAACAACATTCAAACAGAGGGAGAAGATAGAGAATATGATTCAATAAATCTTTGGTGATTTCGATCATATTGATTCGGGGGGAGTAAACCATGTTGTGATAGAATCTTCAATGATCGATAAATTGTAACAGCCAAGAGAACTTTAATTCATGCAACTATGTGATCTTAATCATCTATGATAAATGATAAATGATAGTTGACGTATGAATTGTAGAGTCATTCAAGTGACACAATCATACTCAATCAAGATATTGGCGTATTGTGGATGAGCTTATGTTAGCTTCTACTATTAAGCTTAATGAATGGTTGGAGCTTCAATGGATGAAAAAGAGCAAGTTGGAACATAGAAAGAAGTCATCAAATTTGATGTGATGTGAAAGTGTTCAATAATATAAGAGTGGTAACTTTACATTGTGGGAGGAACAATAGACAATGTTTCATTCCCACTTGAACCATCCTTAGAAAAGGAAATATTCCATGATCCTCATGGGAAAATAAGTACTTATACCTTTTACATTTATCTATTCATTTATTTGTAATTCTATACATACCATAAGGGTCATTTGCTTTGATATTTTCCTTTATGTTTGAGGATGTTCTTACAAGAAAAGAAGGTTGGTACTTCAATATGCTACCTAATATTGTATAGACTAAATCTAATGATAGTAGTTCCAAAGACCCTGATGATCAAGATGGATAAAGTGTGGCTCTTGATGCAAATATCTTTTGATGATTGAGGTTATGAAATTCTTTTACATTAAGAGGGAGTATGACACTTCTTCGAAGGCAATGTTGGTGCTTAGAAGATTGATACTCAGAGGGAGTCTAGAAATCCATGTGGGTGACTGCATGATGTTGATGGGCCTACTCCTATGTATATCGTGAGGGAGTGATGAGTTTGACAAGCATCCTCAAGAAAAGAGAGTTTCTGAGGAAGTAACAAGAGGACCTAATATCCCAAGATCAATATTCAGAGGGAGAAATTTTGAGATGCAATCCCTTATGGATGATATCTTCTCTATGAGGAGAAGTTCTAAAGGGAAATGTTAAATTGAAATATTTCAAAAGTAAAGCTTGATATAGTGAATATTTAATTTCAATCTATATCTGGTTATATAATTGTTGTTTCAGATATGTAATGAAAGGTGACGATCTTTCATTGACATATATAAACAGAAGGTAATCTTTGTAAGATAACGATATTACAAATGATAGTCCCATTATCATGGACATCTCTAGACATTGCTTAAGTGCAAGTAGAGATCATGAGTGTGTTATGGGCATCTCTAGACATTGCTTAAGTGCAAGTAGAGATCATATGTGTATCATGAACATCTCTAGAGATTGCTTAAGTGCAAGTAGAGATCATGAGTGTGTTACGGGCATCTCTAGACATTGCTTAAGTGCAAGTAGAGATCATATGTGTATCATGAACATCTCTAGACATTGCTTAAGTGCAAGTAGAGATCATGAGTGTGTTACGGGCATCTCTAGACATTGCTTAAGTGCAAGTAGAGATCATGAACTGCAAATATGTCATGGACAACTCTAGACATTGCTTAAGTGCAAGTAGAGATCATGAATTTGTTATGGGCATCTCTAGACATTGCTTAAGTGCAAGTAGAGATCATGAACTGCAAATATGTCATGGACAACTCTAGACATTGCTTAAGTGCAAGTAGAGATCATGAAAATTTTAATCACTATGGACATCTCTAGACATTGCTTAAGTGCAAGTAGAGATCATAGGAAATACTTTATATTGCTAAAAGATTTTAATATACATTGTGTCGATTATATAATGATTCTGATTCTAATCTAATGATGTTTTACTTCTCCCTTGCTAAAGAGGGAGTGTTAATGTTTTAGCGTCAGTAGAAGTAAAACATTGATTATTTGATATACTAATCTGTGTTTATGTTTTTCAAATAAATTGTTATTGGTGATTCTTATATATATATTATATATTATATATTATGCATTATATATCTTATATATATATAATATAATATGTATTATATATTATGCATTGTATATTACTATATAATAATATAATATAATTATATTATATTACATATATGGTTAATATATTAATATTATATATATAAGATGAGTTATGCATATAGTTATTTATAAACTAAATGGTGATTAACTATAGAGACATGTCTCCTCTCATATTATACATATATGAGACCCAAATCTGCATTTGGAAATCATCAATTCCAATGACAATGAAAATACATTTGCAGATACGATCTAAGTTAGAACTGTTTAAATATTTATGTTAAAGATAATATGTGCTTACATGCAATCGGTATTCAAGTACAATAAATTAGCATATGTTTGTGTGCATTTTTCACTCCCTAATGTTTGTTTTCTCCAGCATTTTAATAGTATAAATGTTAACTCATCTCTCATTATCAAACTAATATCCTGATTTCTTTGTGGAACTGGAGGGCACTATTTTATTCTCTCTGATGGCTTCATCTTATAGCTATTTGTCAGCTAAAATCCATTTTCCACTTTGTAGTTTCCACTACTTATTTTATCTATTTAGTGGAATGCATCATTGGCCATAATGAATTAGTTCCTCCATTCTGAAATCTTTAGAACAATGGCAGAAGCTTTGTTAGTGCTGCCACGTGCATGCATTTTCACAAATTGGATCTGGAATTGAATGATAGAATTAATCCTTTCATTTTAAATTTTTTCCCATGCTGTTGAGGAAAACTGCATTTGTGTTGTATATTTGGGAGTGGCTTTTCTTGACCAAGAATAATGTAAAATGTTTTCTTAAAATTTGCAGGCATATAAATGTCTTTCAGACAGAGATAAACGCATGCTGTTTGATGCTCATAGATCGAAAAATACCTGCAAAATTTGCCTGAATAATTCTGGTGATCAAAATGGCAGCTGTGAATCCTCGGTTCTTGGGGAGGTTAAGCCAGCACAGAAGCTTCCAGAGTATTTTGAATCATCAATTGACAAGAATGATCATCATAAGAAAAACAAATCCGATGATGAGGAACTCCAAACATTCCGTGAGAGGGCAAGAGCAAGAGTTGATGCCTTGGCTTGGGCATGGAAAGAGAGAAAAACTAAACTGAAGGAGGAATTGAAGGTCAAAGATGTCAAATTAAAGTGCAGCAGTGCTGATAAAAAGGAAAACCCAATGTTTGAGACAGGCAAATATCATTCTCCTAGTTACTTACAGAAAAGAGTGCAGTCTGACGAAGAGGAAAGCGTTGAGATTCCAAATGACAACGATTTTGACGATGGGTTGCCCCAGTTTGCACATGCCAGACATATCTCTTTATCTAATGTGTGCAAAGATTTCAAGCAAGAAAAAACAAAAATGACAAATTATAGAAAACCAACAGGCAGCTTTACAGGGAGCTACAATTACAAGCAGATACCTTCTGAACCCACGAACAGTTGTGCAATTCTAGGTGTGAAAGAAATTCTCAGTAAACAATCAACATGTGTCAGAGAGTGCAGCGAAACATCAAAAAACTTAAAGGGTTTGCTGCAAAAGCTGAGAAGCGATAGTAGAAATGTTCCACTATACAATGGCTTAAAATTATGGAGAACAGCAACTCATGGCATTAAAAACTCTCCTATAGACCACAAATGTCCTGAAACCCCATAACCAGAAAACAAAAGAAACCTAGACTGGCAAGAGTCCGAGTCTAGAGGTAATCTAAGGAAAAAGCTTGCAAAATAATCTGAATCAACTAACCCAGGAATATTTACTGCAAACTCGAGAAACAGTAATCTGAGGAAGAGGAGTTTGTAAAGACTACAGACTATTTGAAAGTAAGATCAAAGAACCTAGTTCCAAATTTCAGAAATTAAAGCTGGCCAATATTGGATAGGAAGGAGAAATATTTTCTTAGAACTTAGGTGAGATCGGACTCTTAAGCTTGTTCTTGGTGCTGTGTTAATTATGTTTAAAAGCAATACCATGACTTTTTTTTTTTCAATCAAAAATAATATGCAGAAGGCACTAAAAACAAAATTATAATATAGGCTCCTGAATCTGTTAAATATATTATAATCTAATAAGAATGATTTCATGTTGACTGCTACTAAATATGATTTAGGTTGGGAGTATGAAAATTTCCCAGAAAAGTAAATGGCATAATTTATTTAACAATTAATTAATGCTGATAGACATTCTACAATGGTAGAATGGGTGGTGTGAGCGGGTTATTATTAACTTTATTCTTATAGGTTAAATTTGACAATCATTTACATGTCTAAAGTTTAAAACTTCTTATAAATAGCACATACTTTTAAAAATAATTTAATAAATGCTTAACACAAAATAAATAATTACAACAAATAACAATAATGAATCTCTGCTTCGGTCGTTTACCAATCAAAATAAATAAATAAATGGAGATAAAAGAAATATAAATAATTTTAGGTGTAGTAAATTAAATTATAATAATTTTTTAGTGGATATCTATTGGCATTTCTTTAGATAGATTTATTTAAGATATCTATACTAGTTTGATAAATGTAGTCAATTCATAAGATTTTTTTAAAACCCTTCACAATGAATGTGAAGTGTGCTTTCTCAATGTAGGTTATATTTTTTATGAAATTTTCCTAATCACAATATTTATATATCCATGGCATGCTACTAAATATAAATTAGTTAATATTTATTTGAATTAATAAAATTAATCAAGGCTTCGGCTGTTTACCAATTTAAAAAAAATAATATTAAATATATGAATTAGTTAATTATTAATTTTTTCTATGCTTGGTGGAAACTTCTATTAATTTTTTTAAAATTTCAAAGTGTTTTCTTTGAAATTTCTTGCAATGATAGCATTCGTTATTTGAAATTTCAAAAAGTCATAAAAATAATTAGATTTCTGCTATCTATATGAATATTCTAGATTTTATAAAAATAATTTATCATCGTAGAAATCTATATGAATATTCTATATTTTATAAAAATAATTTATCATCAATATGTTGCATTGCATTATATGATCCATCACCAGAATGTCACTCTATCAAAAATGTTGTTAATTTTTTTTAACCACAACCTTATCTAGAAACTTTTATGAATATTCAAAATTATTCAAAACATCATGAAATCAACTCTTATCCTCGTGATACTAAATATGATTATAATTTTATTGGACAATTTAGTTTAGATAGTTTTATCTTAGATCATTATTTACATCTTAGTTTTTTACTTTAGGAATGGTTTTCACTTCCAAAAGCTGAACTGAAAATGACAAATAAAATAAATTATTCTATTTGATAAAGCAGAAGTAGTGATTTGTGCTTTGATAGTAAGAGTACCCTAGACTAGAGCCTAGGGAATGACTTGGCATGCATTAACCTCACCACTAGTTTTTTCCATGTATATTATATAGTTTAAATGGTTTAACAATGTCAAATAGAAGATTAATATCTGTTTATTATATAATTATAATTAAAATTTGTACATTTAACACAAATGACTATCTATCTAAGTCAAATGATTTTTTGAAATTTATTTATGAAATTTGAATTTCAGCGAGTTTTTACACTTTCCTAATTTTATTTGGATTTTATAATATTCAATATAATGTAGTTTTTTTTTTTTGGTGAAAAGTGGCATGACACTGGAAATATATATATAAATATAAATGGGCTCAATAACTCGTGAAGGGAAGAATTCAGCAAGAAACCCTCCAATCATTACCAAATACAAAATTTGAGAGAAAGATATATGATATCATATACAACAAACCCAAAGAAATAGGAGAGCAACTAAGGCCCTTATAAATATGGGCATACAATATATATCTCTCAAAAAGCATAACAAACTCACAATATTTACATAGATATATCATGAAAATTTAAAACTCAAAACACCATTCCACTTTACATATACTAGTTTAAAAAATAGTACCATTTTGCAACTTAAAATTTTGCCTCCAAAAAAACAATAGAGCATCCCTTATTTACTCAACAAATCTTTACACCGCCTCCACATATTCAAATATGTAATAGTAAATTGTCATTGAACAAAATTTAAAACCGTTTACAAAAACCCAAATTTTTTTACTGAAAATCCTTCTACACATTCTTCCCATCTCTATCATCATGAAATCAACTCCCCTAAATTGGTTTCCAATCCATCGGTGTCGGGTCACCTTTAGCCGACAAATCCAAACACACTAAAGGATTGACTATCTGCATAATGCTATGTTCTGCTCTGAATCTGTTGGATGCACTCTACTCCCCAAGTTTCCCAGCCTACTCCTTGTATCCTCGTGACCATGTTTAATTAATTCCGCTACTAGCTGCACCTTCCCTTTCAAAGTCTTTTGCTAATTCTAATGGCAGAAAATCACTATGGCTCCATAAAATATTATCGATCAACTTGAAATTGCTTTCCACCCTCACATTCCTGAGTAATGACAACAGGTTTAAAAACCCCCCTTCCTTCCTTATAGCATGATCTTCAAAAATACCCCCAATTGGTGCCAAACCCATCTGAATGATATATTTTTTGATTTCCTCTCCAATCACTGACTTCCCAATAAAACTATTATGGATCACCTTATAGAAATAAGCTCGACTACACTCGTATCCATGAGAAGATCCATAATGTAAGTTAAGAAGTAAGACAACACTTGCGACGGGAGAATGGGTATTGGCATAGTTGGATAAAGGAACTCAGACCCCAAAATCCTGATGACACATCTTTGACATCTCTCACAATCCATATAAAAAATCTCCTCTAAAACTTTAATTGGCACCCAACCTATAACTGGCGATTCCCGACCATTACTTTGCAAAGAGACTCTGAAAATAGTGTTCCCTTCCTCCATATCTCTTAAAACTAGGCACTTCTGACTAACTTGCATCAAATTGTAATGCCGAACAAAATGAAGAAACCTTCAACACCATGTCCTTTACATAGTAATTTCACACAAGCGCCCATCACTATTTGACACAGAATTTTGCCACCTCTTCCTGACAATATCTCATACCATCGCAAGGAAATCCATTGCAATTGCTTTGGAAAAATTTGCAACACACTATATGACCTCATAAAATGTACTTATGTAATTACCACTTACTTCGAAATCCTTTGCAAATTTTTAAATTCTGACATAGAATGTTGCCACTGCACTTTAACGATTCCTTAATAAGCTTATTTGTCATATTATGATTTTAAAAGAATCATGTGATGCTGGAATAAATTAGGACCAAGTGACTTGATTTGTACACCAAAATATAATTTAAACTTGTGCAAAAATATTGAATCTCTTACTTATAGAGAACTTGCCACGACTCACATTCAATTTAACTGTATTTGTTACTCCCTCCTCCCTCTACTTGTTTTTCTCATGAGGGAACATCAAATTTTTATCCTATAATATAATATTGTTATTTATAAAAATATTATTTTATTTTGATACAATTTTGAGTTATTTAGTTTAATTATTTAGCAATGTCAAGCTATTTTGACAAATTTATAGATATAATACTTATACTTAAAAATAATAATAAAATTATACAAGTTAAATTTGATGTCGAATTTTTATCCTTCCTAAATTTCATCTGAATTTAATGATCATTGAATTCAAATTTGAACCTTGTGACTTGGTTCAAAATAAAAACTTCAAGCATATTTAGGACATATATGTCTTGTGTTTTTTACAGAACTGTCTATTAATGGAGTATGTCCAATAATGAACAAACTATGACTAGCAAGTCACTATATTCCTTTATGAATGCTCAATAGTTTGGTCTGCCAAATTTGTTTGTCATCCCTTAAACTCTAATGCAATCACGATGATAGTGTAATGATAACATTAGACAAGACCTGAAATTTGCACTTCTGTTTTAAAAACAAATGTGAATAGACATCCAAAGTCAATAGTAAAGATTTGAGGCCTTGTCCAAGGTTATAATTACATGGTTTCAGAGCATAGATGTTGACCTTCTCACACCTTTCCATTCACTAACATGGCTACTTCTTGATGGTAGCCATGGGATGCAGAAGAAAAGAAAACATAAACGTTGCAAAGACACCACACCCTCAACATGACCACTCAGAAGGATCTAAGACCACTAACAATGCAAAACCAAACACATAAATAGAACTATATGATACCGAGCCACTCGTTAAAACCATCAAACGACTTAAGCATCAGAAAAGGAAGAATCTAAGAAAAGCTTCTAGGAAACTAGAATTGCCAAAAGGAATTTAATTCTCAACCTCTAAGAAGTAACCCTCGACATTCGAGATTTCCCTTTTGGTTCTAGGTACAATGCTCCTACTCTCTACAATGAAGCTATTGCATAATATAATTGTGTGCGCACCTGTATGACTGTTTATGTGGGTCCCTTGGACAAGGAAGAGCTTGAAGAGGAGGAAATCCCTATGGTGTAATAGGCAAACCATGTATGTAAAGGCAGTGAAATAGTAGTAAATAAACATTGTCACTATATGTAAATGCTAGTACTTATGAATGAAAATATGACTATGTGTATATTTATTGTGTCGATAATTGGAATGGATATTACTTGCTTGCGATAAATATTGTCTTATGAATTTGTCCCCAATTTCAAATTTATAATTAACAAGATTTCCATAATTTAAACATAGAATAATCAAGACAAATTAAAATAACACTATATTCCTATCTTGCAGAGTTAGCCTGTCATAATGAAGTGGAACTTGAGGAGGGAAGCTAGCCCTAGTCTCATTGAAGTTCTACATTGAGTATGGGTGTTACATCAACACCTCCTGCTATACCAGAGGAGTTGCAAGCTGAACTGAATGCCCTTTGTCCCAAGATAGCTTCTCAAGAGAAACAAATTGAAGAAATGATGAGGCAAAAAGAGCAAGGTACTAATCATAATACTTGCATAGGTACTGAGGAGCAAGATGAGGATTTCAACAATCAAACAAATTTGGATTATGAAAACAACTCAAAAATTATAGTCACTCACTTTCATAACAACAAGGTGTTGGAAAGGATCCACTAATTAGAGGATTAAAGAATATGCAAGCACCTAAGTTTGATCATGGAATAGGGGGCGGTGATGTAGTTGAAGCATGGTTGATTGAGATGAATGAATATTTTGGGTTGTTGGAACTAAACTCTAACACTACTTAGATAGCATCGCCATCTACCAGCTAGAAGGTGAAGCCTCACTATGGTGGGATCATTTGGTAGAAATTAAATATTATGATATAAGTCAACTAACATGGGACAAATGTACCAAGTGATTTCACAAAGAATACCTATGTTCCCATCATCGAGATCAGAAGATGACTGAGTTTCAATCACTTCGTCAAGGGGTAAATGTCGGCTCCACTAGAGACAAGGAAGTCAAAAGAGAACTGGTGGGTGGATGTTGGACACATGGAGGTGACCACTACATGAGTAATTTTCCCAAGAATCAAAACAAGTCCATTAATGCAATAGCTTGGATTTATGTTGTGGATAATCGTCAAGAAGATCAACAAGCCTCACTAATAAAGTTTCAAGGTACCCTTCTTGGCCATCCCATTTCTACTCTAGCAGATTTAGGAGCCACAGATAGCTTTGTATCTCCTAATGTTATCCTAAAATGTAAAATGGATCCTAATATTTTAAGATGAGAAGAGATGGAGGTTGATTTTGGGTCAGGTAAAACACAAAAGATCGAATTCTTCAAGTATAGGGAGTTAAAATCAACCTAGGTATTATTAAAACCAAGATAAATCGGTGGGTTACACAATTGGGATACTATGACTTAATCTTAGGATTGGATTGGTTCCATGAACACCAAAAAAAGTTGGATTGTTAAAATAAGAAGATTTAATGTTTGGATGATCAAAGAAGGATAGTTTTTCTCCAAGGAATTCAAAGACCACTAGTTGGGAGGATGACCTTAGCTATGTAAGTTAAGAGGGCAGTGGAAAAAGGGAACAAAGTCTATTTTGTGAAGGCAGAAGAGGGCAGCGAATCAACTTCCAATATTGGAGATCATTATATTCTTGAAGAATACTAAGATGTTTTTCTCAAAGAGTTGCTAGGATTGCCTCCTAAGAAACTAATGGATTTTACTATAGAACTATTTTAAGAAGTTGATCCTATCTCAAAAGTATCCTATACAGTGAATACGATTGAATTACAAGAGTGTATGATGCAATGGCAAGATCTAATGGAGAAAGGATTGATTCGGCCAAATCTGTCCCCTTGGGGAGCCCCAATGCTATTCATTAAGAAGAATTGATGACTTTTTTGATCAAATGAAGGGAGCTGCAATATGCTCCAAAATAGATCTATGGTCAGCTATTAATAATTAAGGATCAAGGAGGAGGATATTCCAAGGATGACCTTTTGAATTAAGTATGGACACTATGAGTTCTTAGTTGTTCCATTTGGTTTAATAAATTCCATGTCTTCTTTCACGAGTCTCATGAGCCATGTTTTCCATGAATATCTTGATAAATTTGTGTTAGTGTTTTTGAACGAAATTTTAATCTACTCCAAAAATTAACAAGAGCATGATGAACATTTGAGACTTGTCCTACAAATATTGAGAGACCATGGACTATATGGGAACTTGTCCAAGTGCTCTTTCTTCCAACCAAAGGTACTTTATCTTGGGCATATTATATCTACCCAGGGATTTGTAATGGATCCAACCAAGATACAAGAAATTGTAGACTGGTCCATTCCTAAGAATGTAGCTGAAGTAAGAAGCTTTATGGGATTGGCAGGTTACTATCGAAGATCTATAGAGAACTTCTCTAAGGTAGCCAACCCCATAGCCTCCCTTCAAAAAAAAAGGTAAGAAGCTTGAATGGGAAGATAAATGAAACATTTCCTTCCAAAAATTGAAGGAAGCTCTTACCTCATCACCCATCCTACAAGTGCCTAACCCAGAAAAGGAATTCATAGTTTGGAAAGATGCTTCTCTGGGTGGGTTAGGAGGAGTTTTGAAAATGGACATGTAATTGCATTCGAGTCTAGGAAATTGAAAGATCATGAACTCAACTATCATATGCATCACCTAGAACTAGTTGTTATTGTTCATGCCTTGAAGGTTTGGAAGCATTACTTGGTAGGGAGATCATTCAAGTTGAATACTTATCATAAGAGACTTCAATATTTGTTCACTCAACCTAATTTAAATGCAGGATAGAGAAGATGGTTGGAATTCTTAAGCAACTATGAAATAGATATTTCTTATGTTAAGGGGAAAGAGGATCAGGTTGTTGACGCCTAAAGTTGGTCGGCTAAATTAATTCTAATCACTTGGTTAAGGGTTGAATTGCCATAAAAGATAAAGGAAATATATGCTCAAGATCCCTTTTGTTAACAAATAATTTTGGAAATGCAGCAGGGAATTAGCCCCATTGAGTATCAATTAGGGAGCGATGATATCCTCTATTATTTGTACTAAATTTGCATTCCTGAAGGAGGAGACTTAAGACTGAAAATTCCCTCTAGTGACAGGGGCGTAAGCTCACAAATAGATTGCCTTTATGAAAATAGGTGAGACATCTTGTAGAAGGTCATAATGTGCTTGATATAATGTGCCCTATCAAACACATTTGAGTGTGACAAAAATTTATACATATTTAAAAAATCATTACTTTTGGCCTAGAATGAAGAAGGAAATAGCCAATTATGTTGCCAAATATCTTGACTGTTAGGGTGTAAAAGTCGAACATTGTTATCATCTAAGCACTCTTAATCCTCATGATTTTCCTTGGCATGAGTGGTCAATAATTTCCATGGATTTTTTTATAGGATTGCTGAAAACTTGGAATTGGCATGATAGTATTTTGGTGATGGTTGATAAACTAACCAAGGTATTACATTTTATAGTAGGCAATATAAAGGGCGGTGCCCAAATTTTGGCTAAAAGGTTTGTAAAGGAAGTTGTTAGATTGCACAGGATGCCAAAGGTGGTTATTTTGTTATGGGGATAAGTTGTTTACTTCTAAGTTTTGGACCTCTCTCATGACAACCTTGGGTACTAAACTCAATTCGGCCATGACTTATCACCTTGAAATAGATGGACAAACAAAAAGAGTCAACCAAATTATGGAAGATATGCTCTAAATAAATGCCATGGTGTTATGATCCCAAGCTGACATTTGACTAATACAATATACATGTATATATTATTTTCAAACTTTTTGAATCCCTAGTATAATATATTAATAAGTCAAGAATGTATATGGTTATGATTTAATGTTACCCATATCAAATAACTGTAAGTGTTAAAATAAATAAATAAATACATATCAAATTAAATGAACTACATTATCCAAATTAAATCTATACACACATTTAAAAGTATCAAATAGTTGGACCCACACATTAAAAAATCTTGTGAAGGGATGTGTCACCCCGAGACCCGCGCATATAAATGAGTGGGAGAGGTGATGCAACAAAGGAGGAAAGGAAAGAAACAAAAACAAAGATCTAAGTTGTCATATTTTGTAGGCCAAATATTGAAGCAGATAAACTTGGACATCACGTAAGGGAATAGAATGCAGATGTTTGACAATTTGCCACATGGTTGGAAAAACTAGGCTTACTAATGCTTGACAAAGGAGATATATAAATAAAGTTAAACATAGTAGTAAGGGCCCCCAAGCTATCTATGCATAAGGAACATTGGTTGTCTAGCTAGGAAAGCTAAGACTTTGGCACGAAGACATTAGTTTAAGCACTAACATACACCAAGTATTCATCAAGGGTTTCTGGTATCGAGTCCATTAAGGTAACTATATATTGTTGAAGCTTCCTTTTATATATTTGTAATATATTATTCATCATTAATTATCTATTGATGGGTATATTGGAGGTTATATATATATATATATATATATATATATATATATATATTCAATAATATGAGACTTAATGAATTAACATTATTATTTGCTAAGGATTAATTGAGGTATTGCAAGATTGTGATGTTTTTCTAATGGATCTAATTAGTTAATTAAAACTTTCATAGTCCCAGTGTAAGACTGTGCTCATCTCTATATGGATGGTTGCAAACTAGTGTAGAGTTTGAGGTGATCTTATATGAATGGCTAGATGGAATCTCATAGTACTGATGGATGAGGTAGTACAATCCTTATATGAATGGTTAGTGTGCCAGTGTAAGATATTAGTACAATCTTGTGTAGATGGATGGATAAGAAATAAATCAAACCTCATAGTGCCAGTGCAAGAAGTGAGATCTTCGTATGAATGGTTGTCGTGTCAGTGCGAGAGATGAGTAACCTTGTATGAATGGCTAGATGAGAAATGGATAATGGCTAGAATATTATGATGATGTCAACATATGCTTATGTGAACCTTAAGGGGTGCACTCTAGAGAAGACGGTTGAATAAATAAGGGTTAGGAGACCCGATGTAAAGATGTCACTAAGGTTGGGATTAAGATATAGGGTAGAATAGTATATTAATGTTTGTTACTATCATGATTCTAACATTTATTTTGCAGGTTTTGATAACCCTAATAGTGGAGACATTACACATCGATCAACCCAATAAGTGGGAAGAGTATTTTCCTTTATTCAAATTTTCTTACAACAATTTATTCCATTCTTCCATTTAGATAGCATTGTTTGAAGATAGTATGGTAAGAAGTGTAGAACACTAATAAGATGGGATGGTTTGGAAAACCATGTAACTATTGGGCCAGAGCTACTTCAATCAAGTGAAAATTATAAGGGAATGATTGAAGGAAGCTACAGATCGTCAGATGAGTTATGCAAATGCCAAATGAACTCAAAGGGAATTTTTTGTTGGAGATAAGGTGTGTCTTCACATCAAGCCTCATAAGATCTCAATAGAGTTTGGAAAGTTTGGCAAACTAGCTCCACAATTTGTAGAACCTTTTGAGATACTAGAAAAGATTAGTCATGCGGATTATCGGCTAGCTCTTCCACCATCTCTCTCTCTCTCGCATTCATAATGTACTTCATGTATCTTTTCTTAAGAAATATATTTATGATCCTGCACATGTGATTGATTGGCATGCACTGCAAATAAAGGAGGTCGGGGACATCCACCTCGAACTACTCAAAATTATAGACAGTCGCAACTTGCAACTATGCAATCAAACAAACCAACAAGTTAAGGTCTTATGGAACCAATATGGGGAACATGTAACCACTTGGGAAGATGAGAGTGTATTTAAGTTAATATATCCTTACTTGTTTAATTAAGTTGAGCCAACTTAACCCTAATAGGGGAAGTATGTCATAGTATACCTTGACAATTATTTTGCATGACCCTATCCCCAATGTAATTTGGACTAGGGATGGAGTTCTTAACTTTTCTACATGGATATATGTGTGTGTAAGGAGGGGTGCTAGTTGTGAACTTTGATGCTAGTATAAACTCGTGTATTTGTTATCTTATTATGTCATCTTTAATTTAATGTGTTTTCTTAATTTAGATTAACCTGGAATGATAATTTGTTGGTGATCTTATGTGAGGTTTGTCATTGGTTGTAGGTACTGGTGTGCAATATGAAGCAGATTTTGTGGTTCCATTGGTGAGTTAGGGGTAGCTTAATACTATTTATGGTGTTAGGGTCATTGGGAAAACTTTTTGATAACTTGTATTTTTTTTTATAATCTATGTCAAGTTAACTTATTTAATAATTTTTCTTGGGGGGATAAGCAAGTCTAGTTGAAAATGTGAAACTAACATCTAATCTAGAACTTGGACATTTGTATAATAATCATTAGTTAATTATTTTTAATTATTTTTTAGAATCTTGATTAAAACTTAATCAAATCATAGGCATTGGATAATGGTGACTATAATAGAATTACTATGAATGTTTACACATCTATTCAACAATAACTAAAATAAATTATTTGAATATTTACATATAATAAAAGTTACTCTTGTTCAATCTAAAAATAAAATTAATATCTATAACAAAAAAATTATAACTAGAGGAAAAGAGGTAAATAGAGGACTTGTAAATTAGAACATATGAAGTTTAATTTTACCAAACCATCAATGCCAGAGAGGCAAATAAATAATTTATTAAATAACGTTAGAAGTGAAGGCATTACCTATGCACAAGTGGAAGGCGTTCATGGGGGGAAATGAAAAAAATATTGTGTTTCCTACCATATTCACGACTAGAGACAACTGCATTGAAGATGAATGTCCAAGAGCATGAAAAAATTCGCATGTTTCCTTTGTCTCTCTCTCTCTCTCTCATGATTCAATAATTAAATTAGAAGCATAAATAAATTATTTGAATATTTAAATATAATAAAAGTTACTCTTGTTCAATCTAAAAACAAAATTAATATCTATAATAATTATAATTATAACCATAGGAAAAGAGGTAAATAGAGGACTTGCAAATTAGAGCATATGCAGTTTATATTTTACCAAACCATCAATATTAGAGAGGCAAATAGATAATTTATTAAATGACATTAGAAGTGATGAAATTTTCTATGCACAAGCAGAAGGCATTTTTGGGGGAAAATGAAACAATTATTGTGTTGCTTACCATATTCACAGCTAGAGACATCCACATTGAAGAGGAACAACCAAGATCATGGAAGGAGGTCGATCATTCCCTTGAAGGCATGGAGATCTGCGACTTTGACCAACACATGTTGCCAAACAAGTGTAAAAATCCTACAACCCTTTTGGTTGGGAGGATGATAGATGTGCTTTGTTAGTTGATGGGTAGAAGGAAGGGAAGAGAGATGATAGGATAAGGAATTAGAAGAGTTTGTGGCAGAGATTATTATTTCCATTCTTCCAGGTTAGATTATTGTTGTTGTAATTTATTTCAGAAGCTCAAAGAATTTGGTAAATAGTAGTATTTATTTCCAATACTTTACTATCCATTTCGATAGCTCAAAAATTGGGTCAATAGTAGTATATACTTCCATTATTGCTTTAATCTATTTCAGTAAATGCAGCATATAGTTAATTAGTGATGCATGTTTTCATTACTTGCCGCTATGCTGGAAAATATGGAGAACTAACTATGAAATGCTACAAAAAAATTTGAGAAGCCTTTTTAATAAAAGAAAATTAGTTGCATGACGATTTAGTGTGATTGTTGTTGGAAGTGTTGAGAGTTTCTATATGTTGTAGCTTATATATAAACTTGTGTCGCCTCCTCCTC
The DNA here is from genome assembly GCA_028749045.1 of Cupressus sempervirens. Taxonomy (NCBI): domain Eukaryota; kingdom Viridiplantae; phylum Streptophyta; class Pinopsida; order Cupressales; family Cupressaceae; genus Cupressus; species Cupressus sempervirens. The sequence continues at coordinate 729,668,582 of CM053789.1, read as the reverse complement.
TTGCAAGTTGCGAACATTTAACAATTGTTTAAATTCTTCTTGATCATAAAGTAAATTGATGAATTAAAATATTGTTTTATGTCTAGTATTACTTTTCATAAAATTGGTAAAATATAAATAAGTTAATTTCTATTAGAAAGATCACTAGGGAAGAAATTTGTCTTTATATTTGATTTACCTGTATTAATATGTGTGCGTGTGCATGTGCATGTACGTGTGTGCATGTGCATGTGTGCGTGCACATGGGCATGTGTGTGCGTGCGCATGCGCATGTGTAACTTAATAAGGAAAACCCATTTGCTTTGTAAAATAAAAATTAAAACATTAAAATGAAAGAATATTATAGAAATATGAAAAGAGAAACTAGAATAAAAAGAGAAAAATGAATGTTTGTTTTGGGTGGAAATGTACTCTCCAAACCCTCCTCTTGTTTAGTTTCTTTGAAAATTTGATTGGTAATGCATTTGTCGATAGGATTTGAAGGGTTCAAATAAGAATTAGTACATGAATGTTCTTGTGAATAGATATGGACATTTGCAAGGTAAGTTTAAGTTATCTTTGTTTGAAAAATCAAAACCACTAGTGACGTCAACCCAGCTCTGTCAACGTTTCGGATGAGGCAGGAGATTTGGGGCTTCTGTTTTTTAATTCGGTGCATGTAGATTACTTTGATCATAGTACATCTAGGGCTTCTGGAGGCCTTTGGCTAATTTGCGCTCTTCTTTGATTCATAGGAGGTAGCCTTCATTGTAGAAAACCACAAATATTTGTGTTTTCTAACTTGTTCCAGGGTTATCTAAATTATATTATGTTGCATATTATCTTTAGGTTTTTGGTTCAAAATTTGTTTGTTGGGCTTATATGTTTGCCAGAGGGGTCTCCAAGAGTCTCGTGCTTGCTGGAGCCTCTAGTTGTGATGGATCTTCTCTCAGGGTGAGTTCATAGGAGAAGAAGCCATTTTATGTTAGCGAGCACTCAAAGCTAAATAAAGTTAATGGTTGCCTTTGTAGTCAGGATCAACCTGTGTTGGTTATCCCTCTAAAAGAAGTAATGGAAGATGTGGACTATTTGGCCACACATGCATTGATATGCAATTTTCTTAGTATCCATATATCTTTGTTGGCTCTAGAAGCCTAGATTTGCCATCTGTGGCAGGTGGAAGTTGATATGGATATTATGTTGGCTAGTAATAAATACTTTTTGGTGGCTTTCTCTTGCATGTCAGATTGAAACTTTGTCTTTGAGGAAGGCCCATATTTTTATGACCATGTGGATCTCTTTGTCAAACCCTGTCATACAAGGTTCAATTCTGCTAAGGATCTTCCTTCGAGGATTCTTGTTTGGGTCCGCCTGTCTTGACTTCCTTTGGAGTTCCAGCACAAGGATATCCTTCGATAGATTGTCACTGTGCTTGGGAAGCCAACTAATATAGAACATCAATCACTAGATAAAAAGGTTATTTCTTATGCATGTATTTGTGTTGAAATTGATATAAATAATCCTTTGCTAGATTCTTTGGAAGTTTTCTTGGGCTCTTCTTCTTAGATTCAACAGCTTGACTACGAATCTATTCCCTTCTAATGTCCCATTGGTCATGCATATGGTTATTTACAGTGTCAATGCCCTCAAGCCTCTAAAGGCAATGATACCCCTGGCAGGTTCCCTGGCCCAAGGATGGCCAATGATGGTAAGGGGAATGGTTAAACTGTTAGTACTGGAAAAGTGAATGTTCAGACTAATAGTACTAGTAAAGGGAAAGCTCAAATGAACACTTCAAGTCAAGGGCAAGGTCCATCCAATACTACTGATCCTGATAAAGAGTTTTTTCCTGCCTTGAAACTGTGCTAAGGGGTGGGGTCAGAAGTGATCTCATCTAGATCGACAAGTGGACTCAAGGTTCAATCGTTTTGAGGCGCCCAACAACATGGTCATAGAAGGCATTACTGCAGAGGCTCAGGGTGGGGCTACTAGCTTAGAAGGGAGAAGTTCTATTCTTAGTGGCAACTGGGATGTTGTAGTTCAACAGAAGCTGAAGACCTCTATTGGCCCTGAGTCTAGTGCCCTTATGGTTTCTCCTGCTCCATAGGAAAGGGATATTCTTATGGTAGATTTGGTTAAAGATGTGTTTGCCTCTAGTAAAGGAAAGGGATCTTCTCTTTCTTTGGGCCTGATGTGAAGACCATTTAAGAAAGTCTCATTTGCTACTCCCTCAAGAGTTGGGCAAAAGCAGGATCTGGAAAAATTAAACTTACAAGAGATTTACTTGTAGAGTTTGGGGTTGTAAGGACCATGGATGAAAGTTTTCCCCACTCTACTCAATGATTATTCTCTCATGGAATGTAAGGGGGTTGAATAGCATCCCCAAAAAAAAATCTATTCATGAGCTAGTGGCTAATCATCCTCCAAATATCCTTCGTATCCAAGAGACCAAGCTTTCAGTGGACTCCATGTTTAGATGTGCTCCTAAAATTTGGTTTCTAGGGAAATGTTAGTGTGTTGGTGCTTTGGGGAGCTCTAGTGGTCTTGTCATTTGTTGGGATCCTAGGAAAGTTACGCCACTCTACTGGGTCTCTTTCCTCTGGGCTCACATCCTCTTTGGAAACTGGAGAGATGATTCTTGTTACTAATTTGTATGCCTCTATTGATCTCCTTAGCAAGCTCAAGCTCTGGGACATATTAGGCATGTCAGAAGCTGTCACCCTTTCTTGCCTTGGATTGTGGCTGGAGATTTCAACTCTATTCTTAGTCTGGAGGAGAAGAGGGGTGGGTTGGCTCAGTTGGGTCCTTCTTCTAAGCTTCTTTAGGAAAATATAGATCTTGTACATCTCTCTGATGTAAAACCTCTTAACGGGCTCTTTACTTGGAACAATCGTAGGGTTGGAAATGATGCCATCTTGGAACACTTGGACAGGTTCCTAGTTTCTTTCTTTTGGAATTGTGGCTCTCTTTCATTCTCTTCTGAAATTCTTGATTGGAGAGGTTCTGACCACTAGCCTATCAAGCTCACGATTAGTTATGTTGTTGTCCCCAAGAAGCCTCCCTTTAAGTTCCAGCTAATGTGGCTTTGAGACTCTTCTCTTCATGATTTAATGGCTCATTGGTGGAAACAGAGAGGCCTTGTCTATGACATTGTTATGTTCTCCTTCTCTAAAAACTATAGTATGTTAAAAGGAAGTTGAAGCATTGGAATAGGAATTGTTTTGGTAATCTCCACATTATGAAGAAGAGGACTCAAGATAGTCTTGATGTTATTACTAGGCCAATTTCGGATTTGGGTTTTTCTGAAGCTCTTGGAATAGCAGAATCTCAAGCTTCTAGTGATTTAGTTGAGTGAGATCTTAGAAAAGAAATTATGAAAATAGAAGGCTCAAGTTGATTGGCTTCAAGAAGGGGACAAGAACACCACATTTTTCCATAAATATATGTTGGCTTGACGTAATAGGAGTTATATTTCTTCTCTTGTTAGTTCTGATGGGATACATCTAACCTCCTCTCAAGTTGTGTCTAGGGAAGCTATTCATTTTTACTCTGCTCTCTTTTCAAATGACTTGCCTCTAGCAGAGATTGGGGAGAATACAATCTTGTCCTATATTCTCTTTGTTGTCACCAGGGAGATGAATGACTCTCTTATGAGGCCAATTTGTATGTCTAACTTGGAGGGGGTGGTCTTTAGCTTGTGTAAAGGCAAAGCTTCGGGGCTTGTTGACTTCCCTATTGAATTCTTTTAGGAATTTTGGGATATTATCAATCATGACCTTTTGGATGTGGTTCAAGAGTCCTATTCCAACAAAGATATGCTTTGGGCCTTGAATGCTACTTTTTTAGTCCTTATTCTGAAGAAGGAAGAGGCTAATTAGCTGGACTTCTTTAGGCCCATTGCTCTTTGTAATGTGGTCTATAAAAACATTACTGAGCTCCTAGTGGAGAGCCTTGAAGTTTGGCTTCCCATGGTTATCTCTGAGGAAAAGGGGGGTTTTGTGGTAGGAAAGAAAATTTTGGATGTGGTGGTTATTGCTTTCGAAGCCATTCACTCTATGTGTACTTCTAGGGAATGCGCCATGTTCATCAAGCTTGATATGGCTAAGGCTTATGACAGGGTCAATTGGGGTTTCTTGTAGAAAGTCCTTCTAGTCGTTGGCTTTAGTCAAGAATGGGTTAGATGGATTTTGATTTGTATTACTACTCCTTCCTTCTCAGTCCTTCTTAATGGTGAACCGTCAGAGCTTTTTGGGTCATCTAGGGGTCTTCGCTAGGGAGACCTCGTCTCTCCTTATTTGTTTATCATTTGGTTGAGGGACTTGGTAGACTTATCAAGTCTCATGTTTCCCAAAATCTGATTCAAGTATGGCAATGGGGAAATGTTCTGCCCACTCTTTTCGACCTCCAATTTATTGATGATATGGCCCTTGCTGGGAGAGCTTAGATTCAGGAAGCTGAAGCCTTTCGGCTCAATGTGGATACATATTTGGTTGCCTCTGGGCAAAAAATTAATGACCACAAGTCCTTTTTTTCCAACACTCTTGAATTTATCTAGTGGAGGATTGCTAATATACTAATATTTTAGATTAAGTCTCTCCCTCTGACTTACTTGGGGGTCCCTATTGTGGTGGGAAGACAACCTAGGCTTTTCTGGTAGAGCTTGCTCGACAAGCTTTGACAAAAAGTCAATAATTGGACTCATAGGTGGATCTCTACTATTGGTAGGGTGACTCTCCTGCAATCTGTGATTTGGACCCTTCCCATATACAGAAGCATGATTCAGGCTACCATGATGTATTTTCTTAAGGAATTTGATGCTCTCTCTCACTAATTTCTTTGGAGCGGCAATTTGCAAAATACCAAATGGAGCCTCATCAATTGGAATACCATTTGCAAGCCAAAAAAGGAAGGAGGCCTCGACCTTCATTTTGCTATCTTGTGTAGTCAAGCTCTATTGGTGTTGGTATTCCAGTCAGTCTCAGCTTTGGGCCTATATCTTGGCACACAAGTATTTACTTGGTGTTGAACCTTCAAATATTTCCAAGTTTTCTCTTGAGGGAAGAGGCTCTATGGTGTGGAATTCCCTCAAGATTGGTGCTCACTTGGTGAAGAGAAGTGTATTTTGGATCTGTAATAAAGGCACTAAAGCTCTATTTTGGAGTGATTCCTAGAATGGGCATCCTCCTCTCTTGTCCTCTCATCCACACTTACAGCCTCTTTTGTGATTTTTTCCTTTCTACTAGATGGAATAAGGCGGCTCATTATAAGAAGGCTTATAACCTAGGCCTTGTTGTTGGTTATAGATGGAAGAATTCTTCTGATTGGCCCCGAGGTGGCTCTTTGGGTGATCATTTGGAAGTTTCAAATATTGGCTTCTAGGGAGTGCAACTCTCTAGAGGAACCTGATGTTTTGGCTTGTGGAGGTGCTTCTTCTGGCAAGTATTTTGTTTCTTCAATGTACCTTGCACTGACTAAGAAACTCTTTGGCAAGGTGGAGGTCTCTTGGTGGAAGAAATTTTGGAATAGCTTTTCTTGGCCTAAGTGTAATCTTTTCTTCTGGATTTTGGTTTACAATCATTCCCTTACTTGGGAGAATCTCTACAAGAGAGACTTCTAGGGGCCTTCCATCTATGTCTTATGCCGCAATAGTGAAGAGATTATTTTTTATCTTCTTTTCTAGTGCCCCTTTGTCAAGCAGATTTGGCACTTCTGGTGGAGTTTGTGGGGATGCACGTGCTAGCATGTCTCCTCCTTGTCTAATTTTTGGGACCGTTTGGGCCATCCCCCTTCCAAGACCTCTTTTCTTCAGGTTGCTTGGACTATTGGCCCTTCCCTTATTTTATGACATGTTTGGCTTGAGAGAAATAAGAGGATCTTTCATGATATGTAGTTTTAGATTAGGCACCTATGGGGGAAAATTGTAAATTCTCTTCATGAAACACTCCTAGCTAAATGTGACATTGGTGGAGGTTTGGATCCTAGAGATGCTGGTATTTACTCACGCCTTTCCTTTCCTCTTCAGGATGAAACTCCCTCGTTCCCCCATAGACACTTTGGGAATAGAGCTAGGTAGTGCTCTCAACATGTTAATCATAAGGGGCATTGGACTCCTCTCGAGGCTAGAGTTCTTAAAATCAACACTAATGGTTTTTCTTGGGGAAATTCTAGACCATTTGGTATTGGAGGAGTTAGGCGTGACAGCTCAGGTGATATTCAATTTTTGTTTTCCATAAACAAGTGTTAACATACAAATAACCTCATGGAAGCCCTTGCTATCTTGTTTGCAGTGGAACACTGCTATCAACGTGGTTGGAAAATAATTATCTATGAGATTGACTCACAGGTGGTTGTGAATTTATTGAATAGATAGAACCTTGTGGATGTGGATTGGCATTTGGCTTTGGTTATTTAGTAGAACAATCAATTATTTAATTCTCTAGATTTTGTGTCTTTTATGCATATCCCTCGTGAGTGGAACGGTGTGGCTGATTGTTTGGCTAAATGGGCCTCCGAGCATGTGCCAGATTGGAACATTATTGATCATAGGATGTTTCCCCTTGGTTTATCTTAGATGTTGGATCAACTTGTGGACTAGGATAAAGCTTTGTAGTTCTCTTTGTTTCTTCTGTTGTTATATTCTCTTTGGTATTCAATAAGATTTGTACCCCTCTTTTAGTTGAAAAAAAGTTATCTTTGTTTCAATTTTTGGCTAAAAATGAGGTGTTTCTATTTCCTTCTTGTTTGTTCATTATTTAAAACAAATTGAATGGTTGGAATATGATTTTTTATTTGGAAGGACAGATATAAGATGAAGTCCAAATAAGGAGGAATAAGTAGCAAAAATAACATTGTAAAAAATAATGTAAAAGTGGATGATAAAAGTGCATACATTAAGATATTTAGGATTCCAAATATTTAAGTATATTGGGGGATTTTGTGAAAGAGAATATAATGCTTTCAATAAAGGAAGGGAATTATAGAGGTGAGAGAGAATAGGAAATATTGGATTTTATGAATCTAGAAGAGTGGAACTAGGAATATCAAGTTGGGGGGCGGGGAGTGGGTGAGGTACTAGATAATGGAAATGGATGAAGTTGAAGGGCTTTGAATTTTTCAAGAATGGAGAGAAAGAGAAATTAAAATAAAATTGGGAGTGATATGGATAAAGGGACAATAGGAATGAGGATAATCCAAATCCTAATTGGGATCTCAAAAAAAAAAAGATGAAATGAAGGAAAGCGGGGGAATGAAGGGTCTTGTTAGGAATGGGGAATTGTGGAAACTGAGGAATTCCACTAAAAACCATGCATGCAATAGGATGACCAAAACTTTGAAGGGATCAGAAAGATAGACCAATATAAAGTGTTGAAGTGTAAAGGTTAGATGAATGACATGTCAAGATGAAAAGACTGAATACTTCAATAAGGATACTGGAAGAGGTCAAATTTTATGGAAAGACATGCTAAGAATGGTTTTTTTAAAACTTTGTTAAATTATATAACAGTTGAACAAAATACATCCATCTTTAAGATTTTCTTAGTGTTTTCAACTTCATACTTATGCTAGGAACATGGGGAATGAAGGAAAACAACAATTGGAAAAACTCAAAAAATGGACACCCATACAAATATTTCTCAAATTGGTTAATGCGATGGGTGAAGTACGACCTACATGCACAAAGGGGCCAAGGCTTGAGAATTATTTGCTATTCTTTAATTAAGTATCAATAGGTAGATGTAAGCATGCCTGGGATTTCAAACATTGTTATTACTTTTCTTATTTGGTAGTGTGATTTCATGCCATGCCCCCCATCTTGGCTCAAAATATGATATTCCACATCACCATTTGCACATTTTCATTTATCCCTATCAACCACCTAGTTAGAATCTTGTCCATACACCATGGACAACTCAAGATGATGTACATTATAGAAATGTCCACTTAAAGCACACTAGTCTTGTAAATTTCTAGAGTTGCAATGTTGTTGAGGCATAACATAGTGTAAGATATGATTCCACCACCCATTGATGCTCAAGTTCAACTTTGGCCATTATAATCCATTTTTCAAACTTATTTGTCTCCTCACACACTTATTGGTCACTCATAATCTTCTAATCAGATTTACAAGTTGAATGAGCTATTTTTGAAACCTATATCTGAGATATTGAATTCATGATGTTACTTTTGAATCTCTTTTCTCAAAGTGTGTGCATCAAAGACTTTACCTTCTAATCTATACAGTAATACAAAATGAAATGCTGGAGAAGTTATTGCTCTAAATGACCATCCTCATTAGTTTCCATAGTTCCTTTTTGTACGTATGTGACTTTCAAAAGCCCCTTTGCAATGCAATTCTCATGTAAAATTCAATTGTTTTAGCTTTTCTACCTTATTTTTTCAGCATTTACTTATTGGTCAATCTCTTAACAATTTCATTCAACACTCTGTCTAAACAACTTTTTGATTGTTTTCTTAATATTTGTATTACATTGTGATAACTTATTCACAATATCTTAACCATCCTTGCCTTCACTTCTTTTAGCCTTGGTTTTATTCCAATAAAGGAGAGTGTCTCACTTGATCTATTATTTTTGTTTTGGTAACATATCATAATTTTTGGATCATTCTCTTGTAACATCATTATCTTTATTGTCTATTTATTTGTCTTTATGATTATATATCACCATTTAAATCTCATCTATATTGGTTGTTGTGGAGGTGGGAACACCAAAATATGGATTTGATTGAGGGAGGTCTCTAAATAACTACCTAATGTTTTCCTTGTTTGCATGCGTATAGGTGCATTAGATGGAGAATTAGACAGATTTGTCAACAATTGTCGTGAGTATATTTTTTTGTATATCTACTTATATTATCTATATTTATGTTATTTAGTTTTTTTTCCAAGTTGTATCATTATTTTAACTTCATTTTAGTTAAAGAGATTAAATTTCCACAATCCATAGCAAATAAACTGATATATTTCTAGATTCGATTGTGTAAAGATTTTTTACCATCAACGTTTCGAATCACACCAAGTGATCCATCATCGGGATGAAGAGAGCAAGAGATGTCAAACATTCAAATATGTTTTTGCAACCCATTTTGTTTGACATCTCTTGCTCTCTTCATCCTGATGATGGATCACTTGGTGTGATTCGAAACGTTGATGGTAAAAAATCTTTACACAATCGAATCCAGAAATATATCAGTTTATTCATTTTAGTTATTACTAGCAATTGGTGCAATGTTTTAGCCGATAGCAAAATATATTTAATATTGGGGAAAAGACCAAGTGATTCAAGTGGCATATTAAAACTCTTCAAGAACCCCAAATAATGCATATATTTCAATGATCAACACAATTTCTTCAACATGATAGAGGCATTAACATGTGTCAAATAAACTCTATTTTGGTCATGAAAATACAGTCATAAATAGTCATCAATAAATATTTAAATATTAATAATAAAGCCAATCCCACCATTCATATTGTATAATGGGTAATTATATTTCATTTCTCCAATTTATAGCAAGATCCAATGGTACAATAAGAACTTATGATTGTTTTCCCAAAACTGGTCACTGTGAATTAGAGTTTTGGGCAGTTACAAATGATTTTCACCAAAACTTTGATAACTTCCTCAACATTGTATGAAATAATCTCAAACCAAAAGTAATGGAAATATTACTCAAAGTACTAAACTACTATAATAAAAATACACTTGTTTCCACATTGTACATGATCATACAAGACCTGAAAATAAGAGGAAAAACTTTCAAGACAACACAACAATAGATTTAAACAATGAAAAATATGATACCAAAATGCTTCCAATGCTTTCCAATCCTTCTCCAACTTTACATCATGCCTATGAACAACCATTGCAAAGGTTTTTTATAGGTTTAACAACTTCATGTGGAAATTACAACTACTCAACTTCCTCTTATGATCATCCAACTTCCCATTTTATCTTTTTACAATTTTTGAAAAGTTGCATTTCACAACTTCTACAATATTTGACTCAAATGACTTCACAAATTCACAAGAACATTCCAAACATATTATAATGGAATAATAATGTCTTTTATCACCATTTTACCACTTTATGGTTTATTCATATAAATTTTATCAAATAACCAAATGAAGACCATATTACAATAGGCTTTTTTAACCTTAAATATTGATTCATATTGACTCAAACTGACATTACTAATGCAAACATAATTTAATTAAATTATGAAAATTGTAGAATACTTTTATGCATTTTCTTGGTGCTCGTGCACCACCAAGTAAACTATGGGGAGTCTAATAACCATGATAGTTCCCAAAATACTTAGAACACTAAAACATTTTGAAGATAACATATTTTAACAATTTTTTGTTGAGGCAAGGCAAGAGCCTACAATACAACACTAAATTGCGAGCCTCTTATCGAGGAGGTCTTTGGTTCAAATATACTCAAAGTAAACATGTAATAATAACTAATCTTAACAATAATAAAAATGAATAATAAATAATCTAGGCTTCAGTTGATTACCTATCCAAAAAAAATTGTGGAGGCAAAATACTTAGAATTTTTTTTCTTAAGAATTTAAATATTTGATCTCTATTTTCACAATTACTATCATATCTAGAAAAATAGAAAACTAAAAAAAAACTAATGGCCTCTTATCGTCCACACAATTCCTAATCATCCACTCTATAGAGGTAAAACAAAAACCAAAAAAAAGTCACTATGATTCTATAGAGCCACCTTCTAGGTTAAATGGGCCCCACTATGTAGCTTTTAAAATCAAATATGTAGATTCATAATATATAGTATAATTGAATTTTAATAAAATATCATCATTTAATATACTAAAAGATTTGTCTTATCAAATAATTAAATTTCAATTTGAAAAAGATTTGCAAATATATTGTAATATTTATTTACAAATAAAATTTATCATAAAAAATTTGAAAATATTCTAAATCAAGAACAAATAGATTTTTATAATCGAAGAGATATTTGCAACTTGACGTTTCCAAATTCAATTATAAATTCTTATTAACATTATAAATATCATAATTTAATATACTAAAAGAATTTTCTTATCATAAAATGAAATATATTTAATCTAAAATGATATTTGTTTATACAAATATATTGTAATAAATATTTACAAGTAAAATTTATCATGAAATAATTCAAAGCATGATATATTATTATAAATAATTGTGGTTTATGATGTTTGCTTTCAATGAAGTACAAATGTTTAACAATAGGTTAATGCAACAAGATGAAAAAACATGACTTGAATATATTGTTTTTTACTAAGGAAAATAGGTTTGAATGGGGCCTTGAATTCCTTACACTTCTAAAAGTAAAGTATAGATAAAGTGCTTAAAGTATCAGATAAACTAAAAGCAACATTCCGAAACAGCCCCCAATAGGGAAACAAGATATAAACCAAACAAAAACAGGGGAGCAGAACAGAAAACCAGGAGAGGCCCAAAAGCCAAGAAGGCTACTTAGGTTATTTCTCTAAGTATTTTAGCAGCTCAAATTTCTAACTCAGACATTCTTCCAGCCACATCTTTCATATCAAACAGATCTTTATCAGAATCCTAGATATCCTTCTTCTTTGTGTTGGATTTAATTCTCTTTCTCGAGCCATCCTCAGGAGACCTATCTTTGGCATTGTTAGGAGAATGATAATCCTCTTTGTTGATCCTATGTTCTTTAATTTTTTTGATGAGCACCTTTATGTTCTCATTAGCCTCTTTGAGGATGTTCAAGCTTTGCTCAGCAATATTTGCATGGAGCCCTCCATGGTTTGAACCCTACTCTTCACTTCCTCTATTATCCATGTCTTTTTCCTCCTCTATTTTCATGTTCTACAAAATGTAATTCTCCCTCTCCAAACTGCTCACCCTGTATTTGAGCTCCTGAATTTTGTGGAAAATCCATTGAGTGGTTTGGTAGCTATCCATCACATTATTTTTTGGTTGTTAAGAACATCCATTTGAGGGTTTTCCTTTGTGATATCACTTAAAATCACAAGGGTTGAGTCAATCAGCTCCTCCATTTTAATTTTTCCCTCTTTATTCTCCTTGACCATTATTCTAATCATTTCTCTATTGATCCCCATCCTTGTAGAAACACTATCAAAATTCCTCCACACCACATTCCTATCTTTGCCTGTAATCATGCATTAGTAATGTTTGGATCCTAATTCCTCATAATCCTACTAGTGCTCTTCCCCACACCCTTGTTTCTTATCATCCTCATCATTATCCTTCCCCACCTCTTGATTTTCCTCATTGGATTCAAAATCTCTCCCTCTTTTCCCACCCCTAAAAATCTTGTCCTCATAATCCTCCTCTCTATTGGCAAGCATTTTTATGGTTATGTTTCTCTTATCATCGATCCTCTTTTTGTCCTCCCCTTCTCTGAGATTGGTCTCCTCTTCTCCATCAGTGATCTCATCCTCCATATCCATGCCCTCCGCCCTTTCATTGTAGTTCCTATCAGACGAAATCTCAAAGCTTTGTTTAGGTTCGGTTCTCACTTTTTTCTCCTTTCTCTCCATTTTGATACTTCTTTTTACCAATATTGTACTATGGGGTAGCATCCTCCTTTGTGTCCAAGTGTATCTCTTGGTTATCCTTAGTATCTGAAGGAGTTTAGTGCTCTCCCAGCTCATCTGATTCATCTCTACCCTTCTTCCCCACCTTCCTATTCTTAATTTGTTTCCCCATAGACCTAGCCTTAAAAAATTCATAGATTAACAACAAGAGCCCTTCATGGAAGGTTGGATTACTTAAGTGCTTCTCCTTATAGTCATTAATATTATCATTAATAGACGAATAAAGGAAAAAAGGAATAGATATCTTCACCCTATACCTGAAATGGTTAAGAAGCACGAAATGGTGGGTGCAAAGGTAGTCAAATCTCGTGTTGAGGGAAATGTACTTGATTATTACCCTCAGCACAAACCTCCAAAGTGGCTTAATAGAGCTCGATGGGTAGTAGATACTTTTCTTCACTAAGGCCTATGTTTCCTCCAAATCTTTGGTGAATTCAACCAGTGCCTGACTAGAAATCTTTATATCTCTGTAGAATTCCTTCCCCATGATGGGTATGTTAGTCATCGTTGAGATAACATCCTCCATAATCGTGAAATCCACACCATCAATCTTTACAATCCCCTCTTTCCAACTCTTAACCATGCCTCGCGTAACAAAGGGTTTCCATCCATGAAGTCATTCGATGAAATTGGTAACTTTTCCTTTTCGCGAGAGAAACCCTTTCAACAATAAGTTTACAATATATAGGGAGGAAGAGTGCTTAATTTTTCATTACCCTATAACTTCCCCTATTCAAAGTTATAAAAATATTCACACCTTAGAGCATCTACACCACTTCTGAGCTTCGTCCATAGGTTCCCTTCTATGTCTTTCCCCCACCATTATTTCTTCCTCTCTGCAAACTTTTATTCTGGTATTGATAATCTTCAAAGCCAAATTATTGTAAACACTAGTCATTTTCGCAAAACTTATTTTCACCTTGTGTACTTTATGCCCAAAATAGATCCTCAGAGTGAGATGATGGATATTATTGATGTGAAAAGTAAAATTGCTTTCATACTTACACATCATATTTCTGTACATTTCCCATAATTCATAAACTTTCATAATGCACCTTTTGTGATTCCTAATCTACCCGAGATCCTTTCCCTTTCTATTAGCTCAAGGATTTCTGACAAAAAAGTGTGTCCTTCATCCACGTAGCCACTTCATTATTCTTGATTGCCTAGTTGGCCAACTTGTCAGCCACTTGGTTGGCTTCCCTATACTCATGAGCCACATAAGTATTATCAAAAGTCTTAAGGTGTTGAATGCAGGCTTCAATGATATTCATGATTGTGCATGTTGGCTCATTCTTCTCATTAAGACAATCTATGATATTCTTATAGTCTCCTTCCAACCAAATATTTTTGACTCCCATGTCCCAAGCTAGATTGATTGTTTGATAAGTTGCAGTTGTCTCCGTATAATGGTTAGTTTACATGCCCAAAGGTACTGACAAAGCAACAATCCTTTTTCCACGTGCATTTTTTATGATACCTCCCACCCTAACCTTTCTCAAGTTGCCTTTGGTTGCCCCCATCAAAATTTTCTTTATGCCAACTCTCAAGTAGGAGACTCTATCTATAGTCTTTCCTCTTATTAGTTTCCATAACCTTTGTGCTGAGAGTTTAAGACCTTTAACAATAGAGTAGTTTTCTAACAAAGCGTTAAGGCTTTTGTGGAAGACAATTTTAGCATTTGTTTCTTTCTCCCTAAAAATTTTCTTGTTCTGCTCTTTCCACACTCCCCAATAGACATGAGGCAAGGTCCATAAGTCCTTGTTCCCATCCCCAAACAACCCATTGTGCCATTGTTCAAAGAGATCAGTAGTGTTGTTAGGAAAACACCAGGTCATATTGAAAAAAGACAAGAAATAAGACTAGATATCTCTGGTGAAGTGGCAATGGATAAAGATATGATCTACACTCTCACTATGATTTTGACATAGAATGCATATGTTGGGAAACATATTTCCCCTCTTGGTGAGGTTGTCCACAGTCAAAATACGATTTTGGAGCATAATCCAGAAAAAAAAATGTTAATTTTGGGGATAAGACCTAGATACCAAGCACTAGCCCAAATAGGGGTAATTCCATTGTTTTGCATGGTCTCATAGCCAGAGGCTATGATGTAGTTTCCATCCTTTGTATCCCCACATATAATGGCATCCTTTTTGTGGGAGAAAGGTATATGCCTAACCATGTCCATCAACGGCTTAAGTTCCTTGGATATCTTAGTTAGATTAACCCACTCATTATTATCCCTATAGTCACTTATTTTGCACCCAAATATTTTCGTACAAGAGTTTTCCCATCTACTCAATGGCTCTATGTTCCATAATGGCCCTTGTCTTAGCTAGTCATCATGCTAGAAATTAATGTTTTCACCATTACCCAATTTCCATTTTGCTTTCTCAAAAGCTATACTCTTCATCCTCATAATGACATTCAAGATGTTAGATCCCCTTGGGTCATGGTCCCTACTAATGAACTGTCTGAAATTGATATTAGTAGCATACTTGTCCTCCAAAATATCCCTCCATTCCCCTATGGTGTTGAAAATCCTCCATATTTGTTTAGCTTGGAGGGCTCTGTTGAACTTTTTCAAATTCCTAATCTCCAGCCCCACTTGCTTTTTGGATCTACAAATGATCTCCCAAGCGACTAACAGGTACTTCTTATTGCCATCAGTACCAACCCACATGAAATTCCTTTGAATATATTGTTATCTTGTCTATATATCTCAACTTTATAGAATCAAGGAATGGGTAACCACCTCTAACTTCAATGTTACAGTAGAAAATTATACAAAAATGACTACACATTTATATGCCTATTAAATAAAAGGTCTTATAGAAATGAAATTGCATTCACACTTATAAAATTAATTGAGGGCTTTAAAACCTTGCCACTACAAAATTGAAGTCGCATCCCCAAAAAAGACTAACCACCTAAAATTGATGTAGCAAAATTCATTTATGCTCTAAAATATGTTAAACCCACAAACAAAAGATAAAAGATTTTTCTTTCTTCTGACGGACAACAATTCCCTTGTTGCTAAGAATATATGGTTTGCAAAAACATCTCTATTTAAATATATAATACCAATATTATTTCAAATCAATAAATAAATACATATTTTGAAAATAGTTTCAATAGTGGTATCAACACAAAGGAATAAGAGTATCTCGTGAAATTATTCCAACCACTTATACAGTTGTAGTAGTTTAAGTTGGAGCAAAGGGTGCTAACTATTCCTTTCAACAAAATCTCACTAGGACAGGTGAAGTTCCAGCCATACGCATTAACAAAATGTTTTATTTTCTAAGAAAAGATGCTCAACTTCATAATATAATTTCAATATTTTCTAATGCAAAACTTTTTGATTGAAAGATTGAAACGTAGCTATGCACACAATAATGGCAATGCATAACAAGTGGAAAAGATTAAATAAGAAATTCATTGCAACAACCAAATGATCTAAAAATTTATCGAAGTGCATATCCTCCACTACAATGAAATTCTTGAATTCCCCAACACAATTAAATTTTTCCATCAATTAATACAAATACAAAATCACACAAACAATCTACAACAAAATGCAATAGAATTTCACAATAGCCGAGGTTGGAAATTGACATAGCCCCTTATATTTATTATAGTCTATCTTGATTGTTGCATTTAACAATATCAACTGATTAAATTACCTTCGGGTGTGCATTTATCGATGAAGAGAAAATTGATTTGTTCATCGTCATTTCCTAGCTCCGAGTGAGACATCACAGTTTTTCGTTGGTATGTTGTCACATGTCTTAGTCTATTGGCTTATAACTATTAGTCCCTGCCTTGTAGGTAGGAGACTATAGTTTTTGCTCTGCTTCTACTATTACTATTTTTTTCAAAAATTTGAAAACTTTATCAAATGTTAAATGTCTATCAATATTATTATTAAAATACATTTTTTACATTTAAATGCTATTTTTTGATTGGTTATTACTATTTTTACTAGTGGTTTAAACATTTTTAAAAATTCATTGAAATTCTTTTATTGCTATGTGAAATAAAAGTGGCTTAAATAAAAGACCGACATTTAATTTGGTCTTAGTGGTTGTATTATATTCATTAACTTGTCCCATATATGCATTTTATTGAGCAACCATATATGCATTTTATTGTGCATTACATTTCATGCCTAACTCTTGATTAAAACTTATTGTTTTTAGGAGTTTAAATTTATCATTTTCAAATTTAATTATAAAATGCATAATTCGATGCAAGTTTTTTAACTACATAATTTTAATTATATATTTTTTTGATAATTTGATTGGGTAAATCGTTTTGAGTCTTATATGTGGAGGATTGAAGTTAAATATTTTTATTTGTGAGTGAGTTAGTTTGAATGTTTAATTTTTTTCATTTAAGTAAAATATTTTTTAAAAAATTATCTATGTTTATATTATATAGTATTTTAAGAAACACTATTATATATTATTATTAAAATATTTTCTTTTTCATATTATAATTTATTTATAATATTATATATGATATACATGAATAGAATTTAACTATATAAGATTTGTGTTGATTAAAATATTTTATATACTATGATAAATTTATTATTTTAACATTAGAGTTATACTAAAAACTATTAAAACTAAGGCAAGTGCTAAGCCATTATATGGCACTTGTTTTATATTTCACACTTGCTTTCTAGAATACTCACAAAGCTTTGGTGTTTTTGGGTTGGGTTGGAGATAAGTAAAAGAAGTGTAGTTGTCTTTCTCCATTTTCTCCATTATATTCTATGGCTTATTTTGTCTTATGGCTTTCTTGTCTTTTATATTATTTGGGCTTTTTTTGTTCATATCACATCAATATTGGATTTCTATTATATTGCAACAACCTTATATGTTTTTATAAAGGGTTTGTATTTGTTGCAGGGATTCCATTCTCAAGAACACATCAAAATAGAGTTATACAAAGTTCATATTCTTCAAGTAATGAAAACCCCAAGTCAGAGTGGTATGTTATGTACTCCTTGGATAAAAATGGTGTTCAACATTATACTTTAGTAGAGGATGTCTACTCTCATTATGAAATTAATATTACATAGTTTTTGTCATTCTATGGAAGACTCTATACATCTTCATTCTTCTTCTTTCCATAATTCTCTATGTTTTGGGCATTTTTTTATGTTTTTTATTTACTAACTTTTAGTTTGTGCTACCATTCAATATGAAGCTCCTCCTTGGCCACATATCCATTCTCCTCCTTAGCCAAGTACATATTCTTTGACATTCTTTTTAAAGGAAATTTTTTTTTAAAGACAGGGCTTTGGTTTCATAGTGATATTCTAGTGTTTGGCCCATCTTGTAGTAAATTTCATAATTTCTTTCTGCTATCCGGTTAATCTTTTTTTTTTCCTTCAAATTTTTAGACTGATTGTTACATGTGATATTTTGAGGGACAAATTGGTGTATTCAGATATCTTTTCTCTAAAAGATCAAAACATGTTTAGTAAGAAAAAAGGTTTGATGGATTAAGCAAGAGTTAAGTAAGAGTCATGGTCATGAATAGGAAGTTTATCCACATACTAATCAACTTTTGTTGCATGCGCTAGGACAAAAATGCCTCAAGAATCTAGATGCAAAGATGAAGATGGGAATGGAAGTGATGGAAAGTTGATTAAAAATGAAAGCCCTTGTTCTTAGGTCTACTTTGAACAGTTCATCTTTCCACCTAGTCATCATAAAGGTCTTTTAATTAAGAAATAAATTTAAGAAGTTATCAAAAGAAATGATGCAAAGGTTGAGAGTTCTTTAGAAAAATATGTGAGTTTGGAAGATGTGAAAGTAGATGATCTTGCTAGCCAAATTGGCAATCTAGGGAGCATTTAAATAATGGAGAGGATATTTTCAAAGGCGTAAAGATTTTTCAGTTCTCATATACTATTAGGATCCAAAACTCATTTGAAACCCTCCATCAGGGTATAGAAAATATTAAAGGCACTGAATTTTTTTTTGAAAGTTAGATACATGTCTCTAAACAAATAAGTTTTTTGTAACCGTATAATCTAAGTGTTCTAGCATAATATAGAAAAAATATTTGTAGACTCCATGAAAGGCATTAATTGAACCCTTTTAAAGAACCCCATTAGAACCAAATACCTCCATAGTGCTAATCATTTTCTTGTGGATTTTAGAAATAACTTAAACACTAAAGGAGGTAACTATTAAACATCTATAAAAATCCATATTTTTAAGGCTCAAATTGTTGTTTGTGAAATGCATCTTCTTATGATGTGGCATTTTTGCACAAGAGGAATTTGTGAGACCAGGAATGATGAGACTTGCATATTTGTTTGCAAGTTGTGAAGAACTATAATATTCTAGATTCTATCCATGCCAATAGTGTGTGATGAGGCCAAATATTGCCTTTATTTCATGATAGTTTTAAAACACTTTGTTGATACTCTGTTTTATCTTTTTCAAAACATTTGTGGACCTATGTTTACCAAAACCTATGATAAACCTATGGGTAGATATTATGCCATCTTTTGCTACTATTATATATATTATACAGTATTTCATATAATTATCAAAATGCGTGTTCTTATATTTGAATTTAATTTGAAAATGCTTATTTGCAATTATCTATGTATTATAACTAACCTATTAGCAATGAAGCTGAAAGATAATTGGAATAATTCAAAGAAGAGTGCCAACAACATTCAAGGAGAAAAGAACGCTAAGGTGTAGCCATGGTGGAGGAAAATTATAACAGTTCCAAAGTACACGACAGTGAGTATGGAGGAGCTATCAAGAATTATTGCATTCTCTGCATTTATTCCTATGGCGAGCAGATGTTCAGACTTTATTATTCCTGCCTTAAACCGTTATCTCTTCTTCCCACCTTAAGCTGTTATTTTCCTTCTTTCTCTCCTGTGGATTTAAAGCTAGGTTATTTACTTTTTGGTTATGGGAATAAGTGTCGATCTCCTATATATAGGAATCGACCCAAGTGTGTTAGTTTAGCTAGTTAGAAGAAAGAGTTTATGAGAACATACTATTAACTTTTACAGTGAATTGTGCTTTTCCAGTTCTATGTGTTATGTAATGAATTTCTAAAATGCAAAGAAATAAGTTTTTGGCTTCTATCTTGTGTTAGTAGTTTAGTTGAAGCCGGCCAAGGGGGGCCACTTAGAAGGTGGATTAGATTAGGATACAATAGATTTATTTCTAAGAATTCTTAGTATTGTAAGTAGAAGTTGTAAGTCCCTTCCTGTAGCATTGCACTTCGTGAATGTTCATGTAGTATATGTGAGAACAGTTGTAGTGGATGAACTAAGTTGGAATATTTGTTAGCTTTTTTCATTGCATTTATAGTATTCATAGAGTTAAGTGTGTTAGTTTCCTATAGCAATAGTGTAATTTCTTTTCCTTGCATTTTACCTTCATGCAACATAAGCTTAGCGACTCATTAAGAGACCTAGTGCACATACTATGCTGACTATTTCAAGTATATGTCCCTGGGTTGACAAGATTAAATGCACCTCATAGTGGGAAAAATAGTCCTTAATTTGAATATATTATTCCTAAGTATGGCCTAGATCATGACTATGATACACCTATTGTGAGGCAGACCATTTTTGGCATCGTTTCTGGGGATGGTGTCAAGCTAGGAGCATTCTTAAGTCATAGTTCTTAGATAAAGAGTTTTTTACAAATTTCTAGTTTTGAAGCTTTTTTTACTAGTGTGAAAAGTTTAATTGCATGCATTGAAAAGGAAGATGATGAAATGAATATTGCAGATTTCTTCCACAGGAGTCTATTAATTTGAATGAAGAAATTGAAGAAGAAGAAGTTGAATAACCTTTTGAAGATGCAAGCCTTGTTCTTCCCACAACATCATCATCAAGAGCTAAACCAATAGATAAAAGTGGTCTTCAACCTTTTACTGAAGTTTTGGCCAGTTTTTTTGACAACACTGCTCTGAATCCACCAGTTGTTAGTCATCCAGTACCCAATGTCCCTTTTCCACAACAACTGCATCATCTAATACCTCTAGTCATGGCACAACCTACTTTTCCATTTCCTCTCCCAAGCCTTGTAAATACTAATAATCTCAAGAATATACCTGCAGCTACTCTTCCAAAGTTTTATGGCCTTGCAAATGAAGATCTTGATACTTTCTTGTTTGAGTTTGATATACTTTGTCATAGTTTTGACTACAACACTAATGCGCATAAGCTTAAATTGTTTCTAGCAACATTGAAAGAATTGACTCTATGATGGTTCATGGGCTTAGGATCCAATGCAACAGGAAGCTGGGATGAAATGCAAACCCTGTTTCTGGATAAGTACAAAGAGTATTGCAAAGAATCTAGTTCAAGAGGAGATGATGTCTTTAGGATATCATAGAAAGAGGAAGAAACATTAGAAGACTATGTTTCACATTTCTTATATACACTACAAAATAACCCCCAGCATATGTTGTCCGAGGATTCACAAAAGCTAGTCTTTCTAAGAGGTGTGAATGATGACTATCTAGAAGCACTAGACCTGATGGCTGGCACTAATATATATCAAGCTTCCTAGGAAGACCTCAAGAAGATTTGTCAGAACTATTTAAGGTCAACCATGAAGAAAGGCCGAGGACCTCGTTCCACAGTCATTAAAGGAATCTATCAAGACATTTCAAAGCTAGAGATATCTAACCTATTGTTAGATTTCAAACAAGACATCATTAACGATGTTGCTACACATATTGACATAATGACTGCAAGGAAGAAGTATGCAGAAGTTGAGTCACAACTAGCTGAATACTAACCTCATTGTCGGAAGCAAAAGAAGGATTGCCAATGTAAATTGGTCGTAAGTATGGAGAACCAACATCTTCCAACTGAGTACATCAAGATAGATGGAGATGATGAGAAAATATTATTTTTTCTCAATGTTGACCATGGGCCCAATGTCAAGGTATGCCTTAGGACCCTTTGCAAAATTCAAATTCATATGGTAATCAATGGCAATGTCGTAATCCCCAAGGTCCTCCACAATATCAACCTAAT
Organism: Cupressus sempervirens; assembly: GCA_028749045.1. NCBI lineage: Eukaryota > Viridiplantae > Streptophyta > Pinopsida > Cupressales > Cupressaceae > Cupressus > Cupressus sempervirens. Next base: position 729,646,918 of record CM053789.1, on the reverse strand, counting down.
TGGAACAATGCTGGGCAAAACAACCCACAACAGTCCCAATGGCCTCAGAATTCCCAACCACCCTATCCTAACCAACAGAGTAACTAATGACAGAACCAACAGAGCTACTAATAGAACTAGCAAAACCAATGGCAACCACCCCAAGGGAATTGGTAGTCTACGAACCAATGGAGGGGATCTCAACAATGGCCTAACCAAAATATTGGTACTCTACAATTAACACCTCTAGTTCAACAACCTACTCTAATGCCACCACCTACAAATCTTGGACCTCAAAAGCAAACATAATTACCTACACAACCTTAACCAAACCCAAATATGTTGGGTGATGTGATGCGCTCCCCTGCCCATAGGTGGTTAATTATGTGGTGTTCCATGTTCACTAACAGTCATGGCTTTTGGTGCAACGGTAAATGGGCCCTACAATTGGTATCAGAGCCTGGTTTTGGCCTGGTCATGGGTTCAAATCTCCCTAGTGCCTTTCCGACCCGCATAAGCACCTAGTATGTGCGTCGAGGGGGAGATTGTTGGGTGATGCGACGTGCTCCCCGACCCACAGGTGGTTAATTATGTGGTGTTCCATGTTCACTAACAGTCATGGCTTTTGGTGCAACGGCAAATGGGCCCTAAAATTTGTACCAGAGCCTAGTTTTGGCCTGGTCATGGGTTCAAGTAGGGCCCATTTTCCATTGCACCAAAAGTCATGACTCTTAGTGAACATGGAACACCACATAATTAACCACCTGTGGGTAGGGGAGCGTGTCGCATCACCCAACAATCTCCCCCTCAATGCGCATACCAGGTGCTTACGCGGGTCAGGAAGGCACCGGGGAGATTTGAACCCATGACCAGGCCAAAACCAGGCTCTGATACCAATTGTAGAGCTCTCCAAGAGCTTTTCATTGACTACACAAAGTCCAAAATTTGACTTCATATGCCCAAGTTATGCCCTAATCCGTGCTTAAAATAAACAAAATTTGACTTTAGGGCTCTTAAAAACCTGACAAAAATTTAAAATCATAGAACCAAACCTACACCATGTTGTAGTGCTCTGAATTAGCTTTCCAATGCCTGTAAGAACTCTGAAATTCGATATTTTGAGAGAAAGTTATGGTCATTTTACTAAGACAGTCTTTTTACCATTTTCACTGCGATTTTTCATTTTTTTTTCTATGACGAAAATTCTGATGGGATTAAATTTGACAGCCATCATGGGCTAAAAACCAAAAAACTCTTTCATTTCCTCTGAACATGGCCAAACTAGCGCATATTATATATCAAAATTTATGGAAATGTTTACTCGGATCCAATGGTGAGGTCTATTTTTACCTAGGAGGTCATTTATGCAAGCTACCCCCCAAAACCCTCATTTTAAATGCAACATCCGAAAAAATCCTTTTGTCCAAAAAAATTCACATGCCCAAATCCACCAACATCCCATCATAACAACAAACCCAAAACCCTCAGATTTGCAATAAATCATTCATATATATTGCCCTTTTCTTTTATCCTCTCATGCATTCCCATGGATTCAATCTAGGGTTACAAATAATAAAACCATAGCTGAAATAGCACCCACAGCAAAGTGCCAAACCCATCCAACTATCCATACCTCAAAGGTATAACAAGTGAATCTCATATCATCAACATATCTAATCTATAACCTGCAATCACAAGTCTCAAGAGCAATACCTACCACATATATACCAAGAAGCTCCCATTGCAAAAGATAATGTCAAATCTATAACCAATCCACTCACAACATCTCAAATAAGTGAATCCAAGTAGTATAAAGGACGTCCACAATACATAAACTAACATCCTGCAAGAACAACTCTCATAACAATTCTCCAACAGTCTCCCAAGTTCTCCACAACCAACAGAGGAAAGAGATAAAGGAATAACCATATCATCTCTCACATGAAATACATGAGCACAAACTAGTGATCACAATCTCTAACCAATCTCAAATCTAATCTAGGAAAAACTGAACATCCAGGAAGATAACAAAGACCAGAGAAACCATGCAAATCATAACTTGTATCATGTCCTTCTACACACACCTCTAGATGTAAACTGTGCAAGTATGATCTCCTCCATAAAACCCCAACAAGAGACCTCAACAACACCCAAACCAAACCATATAACTAATCATGGATGTAAGCCTCTCACAAGAAGATCAAACTCATAAACCATTCCTAAACCAAAGAATATGCCCAATAGAAAACCATCTCCCAAACTCAACCAGCATAACAACATATGCACATGGAGATAACTAATGCTAAACCATCTCTCAAATGAACCCTCCAGAACTAACTCATGCACTATAGCTCAAGATTCATATCCATGAAAGACAAGCATAAATATAATGCAACTAAGAAAAATAATGGGCTATACCTCTCAAGTAGCAAACTGCCGAGTAGACCAAGAGTGGGGAATGAGAATGCTCATCAAGATACCCAAGCTTTCAACCAAGACTCATCTAAGAACAATCTCCTCTCAAGTCCATATCCAGTGATTTCCCCTCGGACTTCCTGCTAAAACCATCAACTATCCCAACAAATACTTCTCTAATCCAAGAGAAATCAGCATCACCACTATCTCTAAGTATCCATGAGCACCTGTAACCAATCAATCCATGCAAACTCCAAATGCAACATAGCAATATTATGAAGTATCCAGCTTATGATTAGTGTACTCAATACCAAGAAACTAAACCAAGATCAATGTCAAAGTTCCAACCATGGCCTCAAGAACATAAACATGACAACATGATCTAACCATCTCAACCAAAGAGATAACATGCTCTATCTGAACATACCATAACATGTCACAACTCTAAATGTGTATCAAGAGTATACCATGACTTAATAATGAAACCATCCTCATACCAAGGATAACATGCCAAATAAAAGCATAAACCACACCTTTTCCAAGAACCCCATAAGTCCTCAAGATGCAACCATCTCCATACACCATGAAGAAAACCATCTCCACATACCATGAAGAACCATCTCTAAACACCATGAAGATAACCAAGAACTCCATGAGTCCTCAAGATCTAACCATCTTCACACACCATGAAGATAACAAGTGCACCATGCAAATGTCAAAGATGCTTCTGCAACAATAGGATCTAAGACAAACCTCCAACATTTGCAAACACTCAATAAATATATCAATGCCAACAACTCCCACTCAACCGTGGTACCAAGTCTCCCATGGCATCATAAAATCCATCTCCTACATGAAGATCCAAACCAAACTAGGAACTAATCCTGCACTATCACCCCATCACTATCACAAGCTCCCACTAAACCATGTATCGAAGCTATCCATGACATCATGATGAAAACCATCCTCTGACCATGAGAATCAACCAAGGCATAAAACCATCAAAGAACTCAAAGTGCACATTATGAGCTCCTTAAAAGAAATCAAATAACCATGATCCTCAACCAAAAAGATATACCACCATAACTAAATCATAAATCCAAGGTAATGAACATCAAGGATGTACTTGTATATCCAATCATGTCATGCCAAAATTCATGACACCATGATCACATCCATGAACCAAGCATTTGACTCACAATATGTCCAACCTGTTAGCATAAAATAGTCAACCACAATCCTCCACCATGACTATACCTGGTAACAACATCTCATCCCTTCTACATGAAGAATAAAATCAAAAAATTATGTGACTCAGGGCATAGACAACCCAAATCCAAGCCACCAATATGAATATGCATCAATAATGAAAGATCAATGGGCAAAGACAACCCATAACCAAGCTATAAATGCAACCTGTAAGTATAGACCACTTACAACACTGCACAACTTGTAGATCCAACAAGTCATCATACATATCCAAACCAAACACTGATAACCATATCACCATGAGACCAATCTAAAATATGAACTGAGTATACAATGACATCAAACCTTAAATCTCCAATGCCATAAACTCACAATGTTACCATACTCAAAATATACCATAAACTATTCAGATAAATATATCAACAAATAAATCATGCCAAACTTGCACCAAATTTGAACCAATGGAGTGGCTGAATGCATGAACAGGACTATAATGGAGCACGCAAGGAGGATGAGGTTGCATGCTAGGTTGCCCTTACACATGTGGGCAGAGGCTATCAATACGGCAGTATATTTGATTAATAGAGGTCCCTCTACTCCTTTGGGCTGTGGTATTCCAGAGGAAGCACGGACTGGTAAGAAGGTGAGTTATTCTTTTCGCAAGACTTTTGATTGTGAAGCTTTTGCTCATATAGACTCTGAAAATAGAACCAAGCTAGAAGCTAAATCAAAGAAATGTGTCTTTGTTGGATATGGAATTAATAAATTTGGTTATAGGCTTTGGGATTTTGAAAATCTTAAAATTGTTAGAAGTCGAGATGTCATATTCAATGAGAAAGTGTTGTACAAAGATCTATTGCAACAACATGAGAAGAAAGAAGATGATTATGTAGTGTACCCATACTTTTCTAGTTGTGTCATCAATAAATGTAACATAATAATGAGAGCCACCAAGGGAAGATACCTGAGCTGGTCCCCATACATCTGTATGCACAAGCTCTAATTTCTCCTTTTTGTTTTCCTTCCCTATCTTTACAAAACTCACTCTCTTTTGTTTTCCATACACACAACTTTCACAGAAATCCATATTCACACATTTTAGACCTCATAAAACTTTCTTTGAATGAAGTACTTTCATACCTTTCTCACTCATGTGCCCAAGTCTATTGTGCCACAGTGCTATATCAGAATCTACAGCAGCTATTTGTTCTCCTTGCTCAACTGCAACAATTGTTCCTGAACATTCATTTTTCTCTGAAACAATCAAAGTAGAAGGAACAATAGGACTTGTACAAAGATATAAGGTGCCTACTTTCACACCTTTTGCTACTACAAGGGAATCTTTTGAAACCTTCCAATTTTTATCATTAAAAGTAACTACACAACCCTCATCACCAAGTTGCCCTGCTGAAATTAAATTCCTACTTAGTTTTGGAACATGTCTTACCTCATGTAGTAGCTAATGATTCCCATTCTGCAACTTAATCTTAATTTTTCCCTTTTCAACAATCTGACAGGGTTCATTATCCCCCAAATAAACAAGGCCAAAATCCCCTTGGACATAATCAATGAAATAACTTCTATGAGGTGTAGCATGAAATGAAGCACCAGAATCTAAAACCCATGAATCATCAACACTCTCTAAAGATAGAAGCAAAGCATCCTCTTCAGATTTGTTACTTACCACATTTGCCTCCTTGTCTCCATCTGATTTATCTGGTAGACCAAGAGTGGGGATTGAGAATGCTCATCAAGATACCCAAGCTTTCAACCAAGACTCATCTAAGAACAATCTCCTTTCAAGTCCATATCAGGTGATTGCCCCTCGGAGTTCCTGCTGAAACCATCAACTATCCCAACAAATACTTCTCTAATCCAATATACATCAGCATCACCACTATCTCTAAGTATCCATGAGCACCTGTAACCAATCAATCCATGTGAACTCCAAATGCAACATAGCAATATCATGAAGTATCCAGCTTATGATCAGTGTACTCAATACCAAGAAACTAAACCAAGATCGACGTGCATACTAGGTGCTTACACAGGTCGGGAAGGCACCGGGGAGATTTGAACCCATGACCAGGCCAAAACTAGGCTCTGATACCAATTGTAGGGCCCATTTTCCATTGCACCAAAAGCCATGACTGTTAGTGAACATGGAACACCACATAAATAACCACCTATGGGTAGGGGAGTGCATCGCATCACCCAACAATCTCCCCCTCGACATGCATACCAGGTGCTTATGTAGGTCGAGAAGGCACCGAGGAGATTTGAACCCATGACCAGGCCAAAACCAAGCTCTGATACCAATTGTAGGGCCCATTTATCGTTGCACCAAAAGCCATGACTGTTAGTGAACATGGAACACCACATAATTAACCACCTATGGGCAAGGGAGCGCATCTCATCACCCAACAATCTCCCCCTCAATGTGCATACCAGGTGCTTATGCGGGTCAGGAAGGCACCGGGGAGATTTGAACCATGACTAGGCCAAAACCAGGTTCTGATACCAATTGTTGGGCCCACTTGCCGTTGCACCAAAAGCCATGACTGTTAGTGAACATGGAACACCACATAATTAACCACTTATGGGCAGGGGAGCGCGTCACGTCACCCAAAAAAATAGCCAACAACCACAGCAGCCCATGTAAAGTGTTGATGCTCAGCAGTATCCTACTTATGCTTTGGGTGTTGCAGATATACATCTGAGATCTGGTAAAACTTTACCAGTGCCTAAACCGCCTCTTATAACTGAAATACCAGACCCTCCTAGAGCATCAGAACCCTCAGTTGTTGAAATAGTTGACCCAACCAATGTTACCATGTCAACCCAAGTTCAACCAACAGTGGAACCTCCTTTTTCTAGAAAATTTTATACAAAGCAAACCTATACAAGCAGAGGAATAGCCTTTTGATATTGTTGATCAATTGAAGAACATACATGTCCAAATACCCCTATTTCAAACCATTAAGGATGTCCCAATTTATGGAAAAGCCATTAGATATGCTTGCCTAAAGAAGCCTAGAAGGAAGAAAAAGGACCCCACCACAGTCCATGTTGTGAGACAATTAGCTAACATCATGTTAGGGAAATTGATCACACCAAAATATTCTGATCCAAGAAGTCTGATAGTGAATGTCAATATAAATGGTCAGTTTGTTAAAAATTCTTTAATAGATCTTGTTGTTGTTATAAATGTCATGACCAAGGATACTATGAAGAAGTTGAAAATAGAAGGACTAAGGGCTACACCAACAATTCTGCAACTTGTAGATACTTCTACTGTTACCCCTAATGGGATGATAGAAAACATAGTTGTAACCTTAGGTTCTCTAGAATAGCATGCAGACTTCATGATTTTATCCCCCAAAGCTAATCTATCTGGTTACCCTGTCATCCTAGGTTGACCATGGTTAGCCACAGCTAATGCAAATATAAGTTGTAGATCAGGGAATATGACCATATCAAATGGCCAAGCAACACAGAAATTTAATTTATATCCTATAGCCCAACCATTACCAAATTTAAGCACATCTATTTGGCCAGATTTAGGGGATGAAGAAGGAGAGTTAAATTCTATAGTACAACTCATGATGTTGCATAGACAATCTTTTCTAAAATTGCAAGAGGAAGATTCAGTACTTCAGAGTATCCTCACTAACAGTTGTTTGGTAGAAAAAGACGTATCTAAAAGTTCTGTGTTGGAACTAATCACATATGAAGAATGTGATAAGAATTCTATTTTTCTCAAAGAACTTGATATTCTTCATCCACTCTTACTGTGTGAATTAGAAGCAAGTCCAATCTCTGAAGCTGCTATGATAGAGTCCACCACTATTGTTGAACTTACTAAAAGTCATAATCTCCATGTTAATCCTAAATTAACACCCATGCATATGGAACAGTTAAAAGAATTTCTTTAAAAAAAAAAAAGGCCTTTGCATGGGAATATAGTGATATGAAAGGGTTGAGTCCTACACTATGCATCCATAGGATATACATCAATGAAGGTTGTCTACCACTTCGTCAACCCCAGAGAAGGATAAATCCAAGCCTTAGAGAGATAGTTAAAACTGAATTGCAAAAATTGCTTGACACTGGTTTTATTTATCCTATATCTGATAGTAGATGGGTGTTACCCTAGGTCATAGTGCCTAAAAAGGGAGGAAAATGGAGAATTTGTGTAGATTACAAAGAATTGAATAAGGCCACCAAAAAGGATCACTTTCTTTTACCATTTATAGACCAGGTTATGGACACTCTAGCTGGAAAGAAGTATTTTTCTTTTTTAGATGGGTATAGTGGTTATAACCAAATCAGTATTGCTCCTTAAGATCAAGACAAAACCACATTTACATGTCCATGGGGTACTTTTACATACTTTGTTTTACCATTTGATCTAAGTAATGCTCCTACAACATTCCAATGAGCGGTTATTAGCATTTTTGTTGATATATCACATGATTATATAGAAATATACATGGATGACTTCACAACATTTGGAGTCACTTTTGAGGAAGCAATGATGAATCTTGAAAAGGTTTTGGTAAGATGTCAAAAACATAATTTGGCACTTAATAGTGAAAAGTGTTTCATGCTCATGCAAGAAGGTGTGGTACTTGGTCATTTCATATCAGCTACAAGAATACAAGTGGATCTAGCTAAGATAGAGGTAATTCAAACATTGCCCATACCTAAAAAAATCAAAAGATGTAAGATCTTTTCTAGGTCATGCTGGATATTATAGACATTTCATAAAATATTTCAGCAAAATAGCTAGTCCCTTGTATAAGTTACTCACAAAAGAAGCTAAATTTAGTTGGACATCTGAATGTGATGAAGCCTTCCTGTAGCTTAAGAAACTTCTCACTACAGCCCCAATTTTACAAGGTCCTAATTGGAATTTACCTTTTCACATATATATAGATGCCTCTGATTATACCATAGGTGCAGTCCTAGCACATCAATCCCAAAATCTTGAAAATTCAATCTACTATATCAACAAGAGCCTTCATGGACTAGAATTAAACTACATAGTAACAGAAAAAGAACTGCTAGTAGTAGTTTATGCCCTAAACAAATTTTGGCATTACATAACTGGCTATTCCATATTTGTTAATACTGATCATGCAGCAATCAAATATCTCATGAATAAACCTGTTATAATCGACAGATTAGCAAGATGGTTACTATTGTTGCAAGAATTTGATATAACTATTGTTGATAAGCTTGGAAAAGCCAATTTTGTAGCTAATTATTTATTAAAAATCCATCATGATGATACTCACACTACTTTGATAGATGATGCATTTTTGGATTAGCATTTATTTCATATTGTTGTTCAAACTCCATGGTATGCAGACATTGCTAACTACATTGTAGTTAATAAAATACCATAACACTTTTCTTACAAGGAAAAGAAGTTGCTTGTAGAGAAAAGCTTTCATTTCTCTTGGATAGATAATCTCTTATTTTACACAGGACCTGATCAAGTTATGAGAATATGTGTGAGAGAGGATGAGACATATGATATTCTACTGCATATCATAATGAATCATGCAGAGGACACTTTGCAGCAAAAAAAATAGCCTTAAAAATCTTGAGAACTAGTTATTATTGTCCTACACTTCGCAAAGATGCAGCCAACTATACACGAAAGTGTGACAAGTGTTAAAAGATGGGCCGAGCAACAAGAACATATGAAATGCCTCTTAATCCTCAGATGGCATTAACATCATTTGACAAATGGGGCATGGACTTTATTGGTACAGTTGATCCTCCATCTAATGGGAAATTCTATATTCTTGTGTGCATTGATTACCTGACAAAATGGGTTGAAGTCAAGGCCATGGAGCATGCTCGTGATGAAAAATTTGTTGAATTTCTATATGAAGAAATTTTTACCCACTATGGTGTACCCAAAGAGCTAGTCACTGACCAAGATGCGCAATTTAGCTCTAATCTGATCTCAAAGTTGATGAAACAGAATAACATCAAGCACCAGAAATCTAGTCCTTATCACCCTCAAGCTAATGGGCAAGCAAAGGTCGCAAACCATGAACTGAAGAACATCCCACCAAAAATGGTTCATCTACATCGTAGGGATTGGACCAATAGATTACAAGAAGTTGTTTGGGCTTACAGAACAACCTAAAAGACTACTATATGATTCACACCATTTGAGCTCCTATATGGAAAGGTAGCAATGCTTCCAATTTAATTTGAACATAAAACTCTAAGGACAACATTGGCATTGGATATTGAACTTCCTGTAGCACAAAGAGAATGTCTTCTACATTTTAACTCTCTAGATTAAATGCACAAAGCTACTTTGGAACACACTGAACTTATACAAAAACAAAGGAAACAATGGCATGACTCTCATATTATCAGTAAACAATTTCAAGTTGGTGACCGGGCACTACTATATGATTCCAAATTTAAAGATATGCTAGGAAAGTTGCAGACAAGATGGCTGGGACCATATGAAATTAGTTATGTCTTTGATAATGGAGTTGTTCAATTAACTACCATTGATTTAGTACCTTTCAAATTATTAGTCAATGGTCACAGACTCAAATTATATAAACGGCCTTAAACAAAAGAAGACTTCCTGCAGCAGTTCTAGCGGCCCAATTCAAATACAAACAAGGTAACTCTTCTTGTAGCTAAAGGTGTCAACCTTCTACCTGTTGCTCTTCAACATTAATTTCTTTGTGCATGTTCATAATAAAGACTTTATTTCCACATAAAGTTCACTTTTTCATTCACTTTCTCATTCCATCTCATCTCTTTACCTTCCACCCATCCACCTCATCTCATTTCTTTACCTTTCATCCACCCACTTTCCATGTCATCAATTTCTCATCTTTTCAATAAACTCTATGAGATGCGGACAGATGATGTCGTTGATATCACTTCTACCACCTTTTTTTTGGTATATGCAATGATCACTTAATAGGTATAAGGTTTTCAAATTATAATTCATTTATAGTCCACAGATTTTGTTAATTATACTTAATACTACATTCTTTGTATGATGGCAACGTTATGCCAGTCCCTTACCTGTACTAGGTCTAACAAGTGTGGACACTTGTCCATATTTAGCAGGGGCTAGGGAAGGTCACTAATATCCAATGACATTTCTATTTATCCATAAAGATTTTTTCAAATCTTCATATTTTCTTCATTGATGGAATTTAATTATCATAAGTACACAAGTGAGGTGTTGTACCCCTTATTTTTGAATGATTTTATTGTCAGGCTATGATGTGACTTGTGTTTAAATTTTATGCAATTTGAACCCCATTTTCGAACAATTCTCACACATATTCATGATTTACCTTCATTAAAGCCATATTATTGTACATAACAATTTGTTATGACATTAATTGCCTATTAAAATAAAGAAATGTGAGTTGAGTTTGTAAAACAACAAAGCAACTTGAATTCAAAAGGGGGAAAATAGAGCAGATAGAGAAAGTGTTAAGAAAATGGGTGGACAATTGCAGAGGAGAGAACCAGTGGAACATATTGTGTTGCTTTTAGATGTAGAGGCCATAAGAAGGTTTAATACATGTGGATGGTTAGGGTATTTCCTGAGTATGACTACATTTGATGAGGAGGCAGCCATAGAATTCACAAGGACATTTGATGAAGGTGAAGCTTTCGTTTGGGGTTTAACAGTGATTGCAATAAAGGAATGCATTGTTGAAGTAACTGGGTTGCCTGCAATTGGAGAATATCATCCCAACACACATGATGCAAGGTCAACAAGAGCTCAATTTACTAGACCGATTGATCCTCAAATGGACATTACAAAGCAAGGTTGCAAGAGAATGTCACTGTTGCCATCATACAATGAATTAGCCATGCATATTATTAGGTATCTTACATGCGAAGGTAGATTCTCATACTTACATGCACATCATTTTAAATTACTTAGTTGTATAAGGCATAATCTTTCAGTAAACATACCAAATTTCTTATACAATATGCTCTATATTAGTGCGGAAGAAACTCAGAAAGGAAAAGATAATTTCGTTACCCATCATGCCCTAATTAAATTACTGATAGAAAGGTCACTTAGGGATGTGTCCCCCATGACATGGGATGAATTTGTAGAAGCCAAAACTCTACAACCCCAAGCTGCCCCTAGTGAACAACCCAGTGAGGAAAATGTGGTCCCCCCTAATGAGCCTACTGGACAAAATACCCAAGAGGCTGAAGCTGAAAGTACCCAAGAAAATGTGCAAGAAACTATCCCTATTCAAGAGACTATGCCTTCACCTGTTCAAGAAACCCCAAAACCTACTTCTAGCAGAGCAAAGAGGAAACAAAAACTACAAGAAAAAATTGTTGTTCAAGAAAAGGAGCCAAACCCTACAGTTGTGAGACAGAAGAGAACCAAGAAAAACCTTGTAGCAACTACTCGTACAGTAGAGACACCAAAAGGGAAAGGTAGACAAAATTTTGTGATACAAGAAGAAACCCCTGTAAGGAGAAGCCCTAGGATGAGAGGGCAAGTTTCTACAGATTCTACTTTGTCCAAAACATCTACTAAGGAATCCCTTGTGCAAATTGTCTTTGATCACTTTCCTCCCCATCTTGAAATTACAAGCATTCCCAAAAATCCTAATGAGGAATGTAGGGATGAAATCAAAGAAAATCCAAATGATACCCCAGCAGACCAACTAGGTACTTTGAGTTGTAGGGATGAAGCAGTTCTTGAGCAAGTTGATCCAAACACTACCCTAGTTCCCTATAAATTGACATGGTTTATTGATGTTGTAGAAAAATTATGGAGGGAGCAGAGGAAGAGGAAAAGAAATCATGAAGAAGACAGTGGTTCTATTACACTGCAGAAACTCCTCTTTCAGTTTTTTGGGTAGCATATGTTTGTTGAGGCTTTATGGGAAGAAGAGAGGAAAAAGATGAATAAAGTCATAGCATCTCAAGGTGAAGAAATCATATATTTAAAGGAACAATTAGCAAGTCAAAAGAAATGGATGGATCATGCCCTCAAGTTGGCCAATCAGGCACTTCCTTATAGACCATTGCCAAGAGTTTATGCTCTTTGTTTAAAAGAACAATTTCTTTTATTTCAACTTTAATATTAACTCTTAAGAATATTAATGCAGAGTTCAAATCAGCACAAGAATTTTATGGATTATATCAAACTCTACCACCCTGGCAGCAAAATTTGCTTTGTGAATTATATGTTCATAATTTTGCTATCCTTTTGGAGACTAAATGGAATCCCTTGCTCTATATAGGGGATATACATTTAAGAGCCCTCATGTCCTGGATGTCCAATGAAGCAAACTATGATAAGCAGTTGAATAATTACAAAGATGAGGAAAGGACAGAGCCCTTGCTTTTAAGAGTTGAGAGTAGCAAGCTAGACAAAGTTCTTAGGGATTAGTTCACATTAACTTATGGAAAGAAGAATCTAAAAGTAAGGGATAGGATCTTTGCTGCTAGAGCTAAGGCTTATGCTGATTATGAAAAATTTTCCTACTTTGCTTTCCAAAGAGCTATGACTGGTGCTAGGAGTAGATGGGTCACATTGCCTGAATCACTTAAAAAATTAGAACCACATAGTCCCATAAACTTGGAGGTAGCACTTCATAGGGTTCCAAAGTATCTAGAGTTAGGGAAGTAGGCCAGACCAAAATTGTGGTGTCCCCTAACCATGTAGCCTCCAATGCTTCTGTGGCCTTTATATGACATTAATGTTGATAGACTCGACAAACTATAGGAAGATCACAGAAGGGAAGTGTGGGAAAGAACAAGAGGAGTTTACTATACCTTCAAGAGCAGTAGGAAAGGAAGGACTGAGATTGGAGAGTTTAGGCCATTAACAAGAAAGTGCAATGCTTGAGGACAAGCATTAGTTTAGCAGGGGGCAAATGATGAGGCCAAATATTGCCTTTATTTCATGATATTTTTTAAACACTTTATTGATACTCTATTTTATCTTTGTCAAAACATTTGTGGACCTATGTTTACCAAAACTTATGATAAACCTATGGGTAGATACTATGCCATCTTTTGCTAGTGTTATATATATTATACAGTTTTCATATAATGATCAAAATGTGTGTTCTTATATTTGAATTTAATTTGAAAATGCTTATTTGCAATTATCTCTGTATTATAACTTACCTGTTAGCAATGAAGCTGAAAGATGATTGGAAGAATTCAAAGATGAGCGCCAACATCATTCAAGGAGAAAAGAATGTTAAGGTGTAGCCACAATGGAGGAAAGTTGTAACGGTTCCAAAGGACACGGCAATGAGTATGGAGGAGCTATCAAGACTTATTGCATTCTCTGCATTTATTCCTATGGTGAGAAGATGTTCAGACTTTATTATTCCTACCTTAAACTATTATCTCTTCTTCCTACCTTGAGTTGTTATTTTCCTTCTTTCTCTCCTACGGATTTAAAGCTAGGTTATTTACTTTTTTGTTATGGGAATAAGTGTCAATCTCCTATATATAGGAATTGACCCAAGTGTGTTAGTCTAGCTAGTTAGAAAAAAGAGTTTATGGGAACAGACTGTTAACTTTATAGTGAGTTGTATTTTTACATTTGTGTTATATAATGAATTTATGAAATGCAATGAAATGAGTTTTTGGCTTCTACCTTGTGTTAGTAGTTTAGTTGAAGCCAATGAAGCAGGCCCACTTGGAAGGTGGATTAGATTAGGATAGAATAGATTTATTTCCAAGCACTCTGCAAGTCCCTTCCTGTAGCATCGCACTTCATGAATGTTCTTGTAGCATATGTAAGAACAATTGTAGTGGATGAACTGAGTTAGAATATTTGTTAGCCTTTCATTGTGTTTCCAGTATTCGTAGAGTTAAGTGTGTTAGTTTCCTGTAGCAATAGTGTAGGTTCTTTTCCTTGCATTTTACTTTCCTACAACATAAGCATAGTGACTCATTAAGAGACCTAGTGCACATACTATGCCAACCATTTCAAGTATACGTCCCTGAGTTAACAAGATTAAATGCACCTCATAGTGGGAAAAATAGTCCTTAGTTTGAATATATTATTCCTAAGCATGGACCAAAGCATGATTATGATACACCTATTGTGAGGTGGATCACTGTGGCTAGTTTTGATCACTTTGATGCCTCTATTATTGGTGGGGGGCCTTTGGATTGTTAGGATTATCTCCTGCTCTTTTAACTATATTTGATATTCCTCCTTGTCGATCTATCACACTTTCTCTAAATCTTGCCTCACAGTTTGAAAACAATAGGCCCTTACAATAGCTAGAATATTGGTATTTCATGCAATGTACTATGCAGTGATTTTCTGGAACATTTAGAATACTCAAATAAATAAATCTTGAGCCCTATTATTTATATTAGATTATGATTCAAATAACTCGATTTGTCACACACAATGTTACATTTCATTTCATTATCATCAATCTTCCTCAACATACATGACACCGGCCATAATAAATTTTCAAAGGATTTTTTGTTTTAGCATTATTCAGTTCGCAATAATCATATTCCCCATCCAACTCGATAATTGCTTCATGAAATAGTCAAAACATTCCTTTCAAAATATTTCCCTTTTTAATAAACAGTACTTGTTAAAATAATTTTTCATGTACCTTTTAAGTTAATTTTGTTTTACACCCACAATAAGTTCTTTTTTACAAACTCTTACTAGTTTATTACAATGGGTGATGTATTGTCTAGTCTTGTCTTCTCACTGACTCATAGTATTTGTTTACTAATAATGAATTTCTTTGGCTACAAGTAATAAATAGTTAGTTTTGGTTACATTTTTTAGGTCATGGAAATAGCGTATGTTTTAGTGTAGTTAACTAGTTGTATGACCTTAATTGAAAGTATTTAATATATATTTTTTATGTTTATTTTAAAAATTTGTTCATTTAAGTTTAAATAATTGTTCATGGTGTTTCTCCCTTTTCGATTCTTTCCACAATGATTTTCAAGTAGATATTAATTTTTAAAAGGTTTTGTAGCTTCCTGTTTAGATGTTAACAATGCCTTCAAAAATAATATATAAAAGTCCCTCATTCTATTTTATTTATGTGAGCACAAGCAACAACAATGGTCTTAACTATCTTTTGTCTAATTGTTTTGGGATTTACCAATACACAACTAAAATATTTTTGCTCTTCATTTTAGGAAACATATGGAGGTGTTTCGATGCATTTCTTTGCTATTTTCCCTCTTAATAAATGGAGAATATTGTTGCTACCATCCTTAAAATATTGTGGCCTATATTGCATATTCCTTTCAATATTGTTGATTTTATTTCAACTAAAAAATTTAGATTTCTTCCAAGTTCAAACATTATTATAAATGTTGTTTATTTATTGGATTCTATTTTGCAATGAAATATGAATTTTTCTTAACAAACAAATATGATTATTGTTTCTTTTTGCACATAGCATAGCTTGCCTTTTCTATTCAACATTAATTTCCCCAACAATTTCAACTACGAACATATATATTGAAATAAGTCTATACAATTATTTTATTATTGTCTATCTTAAAATAAATTTCTTTACAATAACTAGTATTAATTTTGTTGCCATAAAAGTATTTGCAAGAAATGCATTGGATCTTATGCACACTATATATTTGTACATTGTGTTCTAATTACATACTTATGTATATGTGTGTGTGTGTGTGTGTGTGTGTGTGTGTGTGTGTGTGTGTGTGTGTGTGTGTGTGTGATTAATACAAAATTTGATAAATCAATCACTAAAAAAATCATCTATTTTTTCACCAAAAGGCAAGGACTCTAGCTCTTGCAGAGCCCTTGTTTTTGTAGTTTTTTATTAGTTTATCTATACTCTATCCATGTAGATGATTGCTTGTCATGTAGATGTCCTATATTTGTGTTGTCATCATTGGCATGTATGGGTTTCTAGGGTAGTGGATTTGTAGAGTTAAGTAATCAATTATAATTATTTTCTTTTCAAGCACAGTAACTAGAATTTTTTAATCTATTTTTAGTTGGTAATCGTATAGTCTTAAAAATTTAGTACCCATTAATTTGGAATCTCTAGGACCTATTAGACCTCATTTTAGTGCTCTTCTCAAATTTGGATCCATTTGCACTTTGATTTTCTAACTCATCTTCTTATTTTCCTCTGAGACTTTAAATGCTTCTCAAGCCTTGCAAAATTTACCTCAAAATTTACATCAAAATTAACCCTTTAATTTTGGTGAGTTTCAAGGCCAAGTGCAAATTAGTTTTTTCCTAGTACAGTAGAGTCAACCTTTGTGAAAATTAACCCCATAATCAATATAAAAGAGGATTAATCTCTTCATTTTCACATCCACTCTCAAGCAAGACATTGTGCATTCATAAAGTTCAAGAAAGAAAAAAAGCATTCATTGAAGGAATTCCATCAATCCATCTATCATTTTTTTTCCTTCCATAGATCTAGCTTGTTTCTTCATAGTAGACAAAGCAGTTGGCCATCAAGGGAGGAGTCTTGTATCTTTCTTGCTCTTTATCTCCATTCAAGCATATCAAGCATTCATACATCCATGATCTATGATTTGTACAAATATTAACCTATTGCATAAGTGAAGACATCCTATATTTGACTACATTCCAATAGTCAATATATATTCAAACAACTATATATCTTTGTGGAAATAGCAGTCCTAGATCTATCCACAAGGGTTTGACAAGCAAGGTAATACTTACATTTTATCTTGTTTTAGATGTTTTTTCTTATCTTATTTCAAGGCTAATTACTATATAGGGGACTGATAAGACAAGCCTCTTCCCCTAATAATCTCCCCTTTTCTTGTGTGTAAGTGCATATTCATAGAATTTCAAATTCAAAGTTGTAGTTACAGTTAGAGTCTTGAGACATTTAGGTTCAACCCTCCTAGGTATAGGTTGAACCACATTTGACCTATACTGGTATAGAATCAAACCAAGTTTCACCCATATTTAACAATAGAAAGGTTCAATATTCAAGTTTACAGATCATGGTCTTTTCTAAACTGCAATATCATCTAACATGATTTCTATATTTCTAAAGTTTCTTTCTCTACTGACCTTCAAGTTAAGTACATCTTCTTCATTTTCCTTTCATGGAATTGTTTTGATACACCATATCTAACATATATTTTCCTATTATTGTATGAGATTTCACTTTACTTTACTTGTGTAGGCACTTGTATCCATCTACACATTTCTTTCTATACATTTTGGCACATGAAACAAAAAAGAACATAAGGGGTCCTAGAATCAACACTTTCTACTAGGTGTGGTAGTGTTTAAGATATGGTTAATTACTAGAAATGAATATTCTCTTACTCAAGATTTGGAAATCTTAAGGGACAATTATACAATAATTGAAGACATCATTCAAAAATTAACCCAGGGATATTAGACATGAAATGGTTATGCACAATATATGCACAAAGTTCTTCCTTTAGACATGGAATCTAACTTAAAGTATATCATATTGGAATGTAAATTTTGGAAATGAAACTAATCTAACTCCTATACAAATGAGTAAAACCAATGCTTAGTTTTGAGGCAAATTTTACTATGTTCTTAGTGGATGCAAGAACAAAAGACAACTTTGTGTCTCTATCAGCTGCAAGACCAGTCACATTGAGGTCCTTATGAAAACAATATAGAAATCATGAATGAAAAAAATTAACAACTAACTTACTTCCTAAAAATGAAAGGAATATGACTCCCTCAGTGGGCCCCCTTAGGTAGTTTCCAAGTGAACACACCAGATTAAGAGAAATGCTTCATAAGTTTTATTGACAATAAATTGCATAGTACATAAAGCTTTGCTCACAACTTGTTAACAATAAAATTATGAATTATAAACTTTGAATGAACAAGACCTATTTATTGATACTAATTTCTAACTAACTAACCAATTGTTCCCAAATAATAGGGAAACATTTATTACAATCCTATCTCTTTACAATGAAGAAGAGTCATGGTGAGAAGAAGGAATAAGTTAGAACAATTAAAGGAGTTATTGAAGCATCATCCTAGATTGTTGGATCATAAAAGACTACTATCACTGGATATATACAGATAGCCAAGATTCCCTTTGTAGATTCAATGTATTCCACTAGCTGGTAGACATTCTTTAGTTGCTTCTTTGTATACCATTTGAAGGAACCCTTGTTTGACACAGTCATGCATCATTCTCTAAAGTACATTTACATCTCCTTCTCATCTAGTGGAACCTGCACGATCTAACAGATAATCCTCTAGTAGTAGCTTAGAAAAAAAAATTCATTTATGGCATATCACTCTATCTATATGTAAATCCATTGTTAAATTGAGTTAAAGTAGTAATTCCCATATCTATTGCAGGACTCATGATCATAATGGCTATAGGAAACACTTTCATCTCATGGTCTTAAGATAAACATATTTCGTACTACTTTCAAAATAACAAGCATTTAAACCATGAAATAATATAAAGACATAGCATATTAGAATATAATACTAATTCTAAAAGTCCACATATTATTAGACAAGAGACTACAATGCATCAGTAAATTATAAGCCTCTCATCAGGGAGGTGTTGGGTTCAAATCTACTCGAGATTAACACATAATAATAATTAATCTAATAATAATAATAATAATGAATGTTAAATAATCTAGGCTTCGGCCAATTACCTATCAAAAAAAAATTCCACATATTATCCAAAATTTAGTACTTAAAATCTATTCAGTGGTAAAAAGCATTTTAAAACAATTCTAAAATTATAAGAAAAGTGCCCTAACTATGAGTATAATAATGCCAAAATTGGAGCTCATTGTTCCCCTTAACTAATTCCTCTTTGGTGCCTTCATCAGCTAGAGTTCTTTCTTCTAGAAAATTCACTCATATCAAAATTCAATTTTTGTCCACACTCGTTGTTGGAAAATCTCCAAAAGTGTCCTTTAATGTCTTCAAGTTCACAACAATGTCTTTCCTCTAAATCCATATCATACATACTTTATTCACCCCTCAGGGCAAGTAACAATGATTTAGAAGAATACCGGGTTGCATGAACAACGGGAGCCAATTTTATTTTATGCCCAAACCATTTTGCATATAACAATTGGCTTTGATAGTAGCAACATGTAGAAGACTGGGAGAGTGTAATCAAGCCATCCATACCACCAAAATTTTAGAAAGTATTGAGCATCTTATAATAACATGTAATGATTTATAGGCTCATGTATGATAGGCAAACCATCCATCCTCAAAATTTCCAAATTCTTATGGTAATTCTGCTAAAAACCCTTTGACACAATCTTATTTATATGATTCACCCTTCTTCATTAAGCCCCTTCTTCAAATTAACCAAAACAACAAAAAGAACTTTTGCAAATTCTAGACTACCCCTCCCCTCAACCTTAATTGGTGAGTGACTTTCAATAGAATATTAAAGGTGAAATAGATTGAGAACATAGGCTAGAATTCCATAGTTTCATTGTGTTTATGCAATAGGAAGGGCATTAAGGAGTGTAAAAACTATAATTGTGGGGAAAAGTTGATAGGAAAACTTTTTTAATTTAAAATCTTCAAATTTGATGGGAAAATATAAGGAGGATAGTACATTTAATAATGATAAGGATTACTGGCATCTAAAAGGAAGAAATGGAAAATACCAAGAAGTGCAAGTATGTGCAGAATTATGAAAAAGACTGCAACAAAAATTGTACTATCTTTAAACACTAAATGTGAAAAATTAAAATAGAATAAATGAAAATAATAAAACATATTGAATTAAATGTGAGAATACCTAATATTGCAACCACCCATTGGCCTTCTAGGATCACCACAATGGTCAGTTAATGCATGCAAAATCCTAAGTTTGGAATGTCCTGATTGTAATTCCTATTAATTATTTTAAAAATGTCATTTTAAGGGTATTTAAATTCCCTGTACTTTTAAAAAGTATAGGGAATTTTTAAAATTTCCTATACTAAAATAAAATACCCCCATTTTAGCAATTTTATGATGATGTTATCATTCTATACCTTTGGTCTTTTTTCTCATGTTTTCTAAAAAAAATTGTCTATTTTTTCTACCTTATGTATGGCTGCCCCAAATACCATTGATGTGACCTTTATCCTTCATGTGTCATTCATTGCAAAGAGTGACTTAAAAAGAAAGAAAGATGATATGACGATGAGATGGAAATGGGTAACGTGGAAGAGGAAGAAAAATGGGGTGAATGAATACAAAGTATGAGGTTGAATGAACAGAGAGAAGGTTTAAAAGGTAACCTTTTTATTATGACAAGTGTAACATACCTTTATTCCATGTTGAGGGAACTAAGCTCAGGCTCAATTCATTTGGCTATAGGAGCTGCCACATCCTAAAATTCTTGAAATTTACTTAGAAATTCCTCCCTGTTAGTGGACTTTTGATAAGGATTTAATCTATCTCCATTAACCAACAACTTAAATCTGACATCATCAATTGCGTGCAGTTGCACACCACCATTTTCAAACACCTCAGCTATCTCATAGAGATCCATCCATCTTGTCTACAATTTCCCCTAGGTATCCTTATATCTTGAATCATACAAGAGAGCCCAATTGCTAGCCATAAAAAATTTATCCTTGATATACATATCATTTCATTTCACTCTTTGAATATGAATCATCTCAATGTGTTGGAGGGCATCCTCCCTTAGTTCATCTAATGCATTGAGTTGCATGATTCGCTCCCTTTGGGTTGTAGTCAAGTCCATATCTAACTGAAAAATTATCCTTGGAGTTTTATGTTCAAACTCTATAGGAATGACAACTTTTTTTCTCTACACAATCTTAAATGGGGTGAATCATGTTGTAGTTTCCTAGTAGTTCTCTAAGACCAAATGGCTTTTGGCAATTTATAGGGTATACATCTCTATTGGTAATTTATGCATGTACATTGGCTTGACGATGGTATCGTATACACTCCATATGCCTCAAGCTATATTTAATGACTAAGGTTTTGACTAATTTGGAAGTAAACTATGTTCCTTGATCTATTTCTATCTCCCTAGGAACTCCAAATCTAGTAAATATTTCCTCATAGAGGAATTCTACTACTTTGTTATCCCTAGCATGCTTCATATGTCTAATCGCTACCCATTTAGTAACATACTTAGTACACACAAGTATGGAGGACTTACCATTAGGTGGTGGATCTATAGGATCTACAAATTCCAAACCCCATTTGTCAAAACGCATGGTAATAGCTTGTGGAAACAAAAGAATATCATCAAATCTAGTAGGCCTACACATCCTTTGGAATCTATCACAACATATGGTATACTTGATTGCATCTTTATGTAATGTTGGCAATAATAGTTGGCATTCAAGATCTTCATTGTTGTCCATTTGATAGAAAAGGGTCCACCACATGGTTCATTGTGACTTGCATGCAAGATGTCATAAAATTCCTCCTCTCTTATACACCTCCTCATAATTTGATCTAGTTCAGTATAAAACATATAGTTTGTAATCCAAGAAAAGTTAACAAAATTCACTACCTGTAACCTCTTCTCTTTTAGTTAGAAGTGGGGAGGAGTCCTTCCTGTAGCTAAATAGTTAGCAATATCTACATACCATGGTTGAATTGCTTGGATTGCAAATAAATTATCATCAAAAAATAAATCTTCTATGACTGTAGGATCATCTTTCCTTTGAAGTCTAGAAATGAAATATGCAACTACATTGGCCTTACCTAGTTTATCCACTATT
This sequence comes from Cupressus sempervirens, assembly GCA_028749045.1. NCBI lineage: Eukaryota > Viridiplantae > Streptophyta > Pinopsida > Cupressales > Cupressaceae > Cupressus > Cupressus sempervirens. Next base: position 729,624,553 of record CM053789.1, on the reverse strand, counting down.
TTTATATCAAACTCTTGCATTAAAAACAACCATCTTGCCATACAACCTATGACCAAACTCTTTTTCATGAGTTACCATATTGTTGCATGATCAATATGAAAAATAAATAGGATAGCCTATAATGTAGTGTCTAAACTTATTAAGTCTATATATAATGGCCAACATTTCTTTCTTTGTTTAAGTATGATCCAATTCTTCTCCTTGTAGATTCTTATTCACATAGTAGATAACATGCTCTATCAAACCACTTTTCTACCCCAAAACAACACCTACTACATAATTTGATGCATCTGTGTGAATATGAAAAGGTAATGACTAATCTGGACCTTTCAAAACAAGTGCATGAAATAGATCAAATTTGCAATCAAGAAATTCTTATTCACATTCTTGTGTCCAAATGAATTCTTCCTCTTTCTTGATCAAAGTATATAAAGATGTTGCTATTTGACTAGAATCTTAGTTGAATCTTTTGTAATAAATAGCATGACCTAATAAATGCCTAAGCTCTTTTTTCTTGGTAGGAGAAGGTAGATTGGAAATTACTTCAATTTAGAAGGGTCTACCTATGTTCCTATAACAAAGAGATATATTATGCTCCTTACATAGTTGTAACACTTTATCTAGATTATTCTTGGCCTCTTCAAATGTAGAACCATAAATAGTAAAATCATCCATATAAACTCCATAAAATTATATGAAATTTCTTCAAAGATGCTAAGAACAACTCTTTGGAAAGTTGATGGGGCATTACAAAGACCATAAGGCAAGACTCAATAAGAAGATGTACCACAAGGGTGTAATGTCCCCATTTTGGCGGTAATTTGATTTAATTAATTTAATTAATTAAGTTGTCCAAAATAATGAATATTTTATTAGGATGACTAATTAATTATTTTAACTAAATAAATAAGTGGTATTAAGTTAATTATTTATAAAGTTATCAAATAAATAAATATTAAAAAGGTAACTTTATATTTAATTAATTAAATAATGTTACTTGAAAAATATCTTATAAAGTCACTTAATACATAAAATAAAAATAATGTTCTAGAAGTTTTTAGTAACTTCTTAGGAAAGTAGATAAATAGAGGACTTGGGCTCCCATTTGTATACATGGGATTTGGTAACTCACCACATCTTCTATGAGCATTTTTGGAGCTTGATAGTCTGTAAATATTTAGCATAATCCTTGAGAATGATACCTCTCGAGAGATTGCATAATTGAGGAAGTGAAAGACCTTCTGAAGGGTTGCACTTTGGAAGTGGTATTCAGTCATTTCAAGTTGAGCTTAATTTGTATACTTAGACTACCTAAGGGTTTGAGTTTTTGGAAGCAGTCTGAAAAAGCAGTCCAAAAAAGCAGGTTCGAAAAAGCAGTCCGAAAAAATAGATCCGAAAAAGTAATTTGAAAAAGTAGATCCGAAAAAAGTAGTTCGAAAAAGCAAAGCGAAAAAGTAGATCTGAAAAAAAGCAAGTGAAAAAGTAGAACAAAAAAAAAAAGCAAAGCAGAAAGGCAGCATTAGAGAAAATTATTATAGCCATCTACAACTAGGTTCCTTTGTTAGCATTGCATTTTAGGTGTTATAAGTTTCAGCTATAGGTGTGCATTATACCAACATTATCATTTTTGTAATCCATGTAAATGCCAAAAGTCTTGGCCATATTTCATGAGCATTGTATTAGAAATTTCATTGCAATTAAGGAGATAATAGTTGTTGGTGTCATTTGAGCAATTCAATATCATTATTTATCAGCTAGTTAGTTTGCATACCAACTGTTATAAAAATGCCAATTGGTTGTAGGTGTTCATTTCTCATGCTTAGATCATATATATGCATTGTATATTGCCAAAATTAGTTGCACATTCATGTTAGGTCATTGTTTAGTCAATTTAGAGTCTACTTGCAAGCATTCTTATTGATGCTCAGTGAAGGAAAGAGCCATAACCCTCCTATAATTGCTTGACCTCAAGCAATCCAACAACAAAATGAACTCCAACCTCCACCTGGATCCCAAATGAAGTAGCATGTGACATCCTTGTGGACATTAAACCAACTACAAATCAACAACATCAAGTATAGAAGTCAGAATGACAATAAAAGGAAACTTCGTAGTAGATCTAAGAAATCTCTTCTTCTCTGTATCCACCCACATAATATATATTGGACTGGAATCTTGGTCATCACCAACATGCATTGAAAAAGATGTAGCTATAGGCAAACCATATGCACTCATGCTAATTGTATCAACAATAGGTGTAGCCATATCAAAATATATGCATATAGGAACAACATACAAATCATCAATATTGATGCCCATCTGTCTAGCCATAAGTTGCAACATCATATCCATTCGTCTATTATGCTCATGTTGCATCATATCCATCTACCTATTTTGCTCCTCTAATGTATCCAGTAACCTGAACATTATACTTTCTTGATCTGGACTAATATACATTTTGTCAAACATTTTTCTCTCTATCTGGCTATTCCAAATTTCCAATAAGACCTCCACAGGATGGCAGGACTTATAGCTCTGATACCACTGTAATGACCGTGCTCAAATCTGATCCAAAATGCTGATAAAGGTTCAAGAAAACACTTTTCAAATCTGATCTCAAAATGCTGATAAAGGTTCAAGAAAACACTTTGCATACAAGGGTCATATGACTGATATAAAATTTCAATTTGCTTTTATGGCTCTTTCCTTCACTTAGCATCAATAAGAATGCTTGCAAGAAGACTTTGAATTGACTAACAATGACCTAACATGAATGTGCAACTTATTTTGGCAATATTCAATGCTTATATGTAACTAAAACTTCTTGCAATATGCAACTACAACAACTAGTAATTTTGACAAACACTTGGGATGCAAAATTATAACATTATTTATGCCAAAAAAGAGAACCTACAGCCACTTGACATTTTGTCAAAAAATTGGCATGCAAAAAAATAAGTTGATCATGAATGATAAATACATATTCAATTACACTATATTAGACCAACAACTTATGTCTCCTTCATTGCACATTAAATTTCAACTACAATGCTAGTATGAAATGGCCAAGACTCTTGGTTTACATCCGCATGAATAATGCTTAAATCTGTTACAACTTTCACCTACAGCCTTACCTCCTAATATGCATCTAAATGATAAGAACAATGCATGTAATATCCAAAGGAACCTGATTGTAGATGGCTGTAATAATTTTCTCCAATGTTGCCTTTTTGCTTTGCTTTTTCTGATCTGCTTTTTCACTTTCTTTTTTTGGATCTGCTTTTTCACTTTGCTTTTTTGAACTACTTTTTCAGATCTATTTTTTCGAACTACTTTTTTAGACCTACTTTTTTGGACTACTTTTTTCGGACCTGCTTTTTCAGACTGCTTTCAAAAACTCAAACCCTCAATTAGTCTTTGTATACAAATTAAGTTCAACTTGAAATGGCTGAATACCACTTCCAAAGTGCAACCCTTTAGAAGGTCTTTCACTTCCTCAATTATGCAATCTCTTAAGAGGTATGGTTCTCAAGGATTATGTTGAATATTTGCAGACTATCAAGCTCCACAAATGCTCATAGAAGATGTAGTGAGTTACCAAATCTCGTGTATACAAATGGGAGCCCAAGTCCTCTATTTATCTACTTTCCTAAGAAGTTACTAAGAACTTCTAGAAACATGCTTTTCTAAGAAGTTACTAAGAACTTCTAGAACATTATTTTTATTTTATGTATTAAGTGACTTTATAAGATATTTTTTCAAGTCACTTTATTAAATTAATTAAATATAAAGTTACCTTTTTAATATTTATTTTTTTGATAACTTTATAAATAATTAACTTAATACCACTTATTTATTTAATTAAAATAATTAATTGGTCATCCTCATAAAATATTCATTATTTTGGACAACTTAATTAATTAAATTAATTAAATCAAATTACTACCAAAACAGGGACATTACAGTTTGCCCCTCCTGTAATTGCTTGACCTCAAGCAATCCAACAACACAATGAACTTCAACCTCCACCTAGATCCCAAATGAAGTAGTATGTGACATCCTTGTGGACATTAAACCAACTGCAAATCAACAACATCAAGACCAACAACATGTATTGTAACATAGCACCCAAAACTTGTGTGGGTGATGTAGAAGTCAAAATGACACCAAAAGGAAACTCCATAGAAGATCTAAGAAATCCCTTCTTCCCTATATCCACCCACATAATATACATGGGATCGAAATCCTGGTCATCACCAACATGCATTGAAAAAGATGTAGCTACAGGTGAACCATATGCACTCATGCTAATTGTATCAACAATAAGTGTAGCCATATCAAAATATATGGACATAGGAACAACACTAATAGTTGCAATAGAAAACTTAACCGAATCTGGAATTGATGAAATCTCATAATCAACATGTGTGTCATCATTAGAACACACATCAACCACTACATGCATACTACTAAACTCCTCATTGGATGGTTCAACCGACATAGAAGTGGATGCTGATATGACAGTATCCTCGCATTCTCCTAGTCCCACTGTTGATGCATCATCATCTACTGACAAAGCTTCATATGTGGACTCCTGACTTTGCACATATGACTCAATGCTAGATTGTGAATCAATTATACTAGAGTGTAAACCCACATTGACTGACTCCACTAAAACACCAACATCATAGCTGGGTGGCTCTATACGTGTCTTGATCCCACCTGAGGAATCAACTCCCTCCTACATTGGAGCAACATACAAATCATCAATATTGATGCTCATCTATCTAGCCATAAGCTGCAACATCATATCCATTCACCTATTCTGCTCATGTTGCATCGTATCCATCTACCTATTTTGCTCCTCTAATGTATCCAATAACCTGAACATTATATTTTCCTGATCTGGACTGATATACATTTTGTCAAACATTTTTCTCTCTATCTGGCTATTCCAAATTCCCATAAGACCTCCACACGATGGCAGGACTTATAGCTCTAATACCACTTAAAGGTTCAAGAAACACTTTGCATACAAGGGTCATATGACTAATATAAAATTTCAGTTTTTTTTTATGGCTCTTTCCTTCACTAAGCGTCAATAAGAATGCTTGCAAGTAGACTTTGAATTGAATAAACAATGACCTAACATGAATGTGCAACTAATTTTGACAATATACAATGCATACATATGATCTAAGGATGAGAAATGAACACCTACAGCCAACTGGCATTTTTACAAACAGTTGGTATGCAAACTAACTAGCTGATAAATAATGATATTGAATTGCTCAAATGACACTAGCAACTATTATCTCCTTAATTGCAATGAAATTTCTAATACAATGCTCATGAAATATGGCCAAGACTTTTGGCATTTACATGGATTACAAAAATGATAATGTTGGTATAATGCACACCTATAGCTGAAACTTATAACACCTAAAATGCAATGCTAACAAAGGAACTTGGTTATAGATGGCTGTAATAATTTTCTCCAATGTTGCCTTTCTGCTTTGCTTTTTTTTATGTTCTACTTTTTCACTTGCTTTTTTTAGATCTACTTTTTCGCTTTTCTTTTTTGAACTACTTTTTCGAATCTTCTTTTTCAGACTGCTTTTTTAGATATGCTTTTTCAGACTACTTTTTTGGACCTGCTTTTTCGGAGTGCTTTTTCAAACTGCTTCCAAAAACTCAAACCCTCGGGTAGTCTAAGTATACAAATTAAGCTCAACTTGAAATGGTTGAATACCACTTCCAAAGTGCAACCCTTCAGAAGGTCTTTCACTTCCTCAGTTATACAATCTCTTGAGAGGTATCGTTCTCAAGGATTATGCGAAATATTTGTAGACTATCAAGCTCCACAAATGCTCATAGAAGATGTAGTGAGTTACCAAATCCCGTGTATACAAATGGGAGCCCAACTCCTCTATTTATCTACTTTCATAAGAAGTTACTAAGAACTTCTAGAAACATCCTTTTCTAAGAAGTTACTAAGAACTTCTAGAACATTATTTTTATTTTATGTATTAAGTGACTTTATAAGATATTTTTTCAAGTCACTTTATTAAATTAATTAAATATAAAGTTAGCTTTTTAATATTTGTTTATTTGATAACTTTATAAATAATTAACTCAATACCACTTATTTATTTAATTAAAATAATTAATTGGTCATCCTCATAAAATATTCATTATTTTGGACAACTTAATTAATTAAATTAATTAAATCAAATTACTGCCAAAACAGGGACATTACAAAGGGCATGTGAATGTGGTCTTTTCTTGGTCCCCTGGTGCAATCTTTATTTGATTATAGCCCTTGAAAACATGAAGGAAAGATAAATAGTTTTTCCTTGATAGGTTATCTAGGACTTGATTAATAAAGGGAAGAGGGAAATAAATGGAAGAGGGAAATGGTCCTTTGTTGCTAAATTTTATTCTCTGTAATCTACACATACTTTCCACTTGTCCCCTTTCTTTGGTACAATAACCAATGGGGGAAGCCACTGGTTGTCTAAGATAAGGTAAATGAAACTAGCATGAAGTAGTTTCTGCAACTCTTCTTTGACTATTTCCCTTAAAGATGAGTTAACTCTCCTTTGTGGATGTCTAATAGGTTTGAACTCATTATTGATGAATATTCTATGGGTGCAAAACTTAGGATCCAATCCTTTCATGTTACTATAGTCCCAAGCAAAGGTTGTTTTATGGGTAGTATATATTTGAATAACAAGTTTTTGTTGATCATGAGAAAGTTCACTATTTATGTTTAGTCTTTTACCCTTAGATACCTCTACTTGTGAAGTTGAGTCAAGCATCGACACTTTAGAGAGAAAGGGAATCTCTACTTCGTAAAGTAACAATGTGTGTAAATAATCAAAAGTTGTATGCTAATGAATTTCTGTTGGAGAAGGAAGAATAGTATGTAAGGAAAATGTGTTATGCTCACATTGAGGGTTTTCTAGACCATAATTATTCTGAAGTACAATTGACAAGACTTCTTTGTCTTCTTGTTTTTTGATGAATGGTGCTCTAGTAATCATCATCAAATTAGAAAAATATTTGACTTCTATTCCTTCAAAATTACCTAAATCAAACCATACTACTTCTAATTTGAGTTGAGGTTGGGCTAGTGCATATAGGTTTAATTTCTTTGTATTGTACCCATCTAAAATGGTCATTTTACCTAACCTACAACCTATATAAGCATATGCAGTAGCCAACCAAGGTCTCCCTAGGATTATTGGGTATCCCCCTAATGCAGCTTTAGGAGACAAGATGATAAATTCAGTAGGGTATTTGCATGAGTCCAAGGTAACTACAGTTCTTCAACTACTCCATCAAGCTTAACACTTGAACTATCAGCAAGTGCAAGACTGTAGGTGTAGTTCTTAGCTTTAAGATGCTTAATTGAGACAAGAGATATGTTGTTATGATATTTGTTGTTGTAGCAAGGTTAACTAGAGTGTTATTGATCATTACTCCTTAATCACAATTTCCACCATGGAACTACCATGATCTAAGTATTTTGGGATGGTAAGCTTCCCTAACATTAAATCAAAAAGCTAACCTAGGACATTCACAGTCTAAGGATATTTCTTTTTCCTACCTAGATTTTTAAGACATAATTCCTTTATAGCTTTACTATAGATAGGAATCTCTTTGAGGGCTTGGAACAAAGCTATGTTGACACAAATGTGCTCCATCCAATCTAGGAGATCAATAGTAAATGCATTAACCTTTTGAACAACATCACTTTCCAACCTTTCTGGAAAGGGAGGAGAAGTTTTATTGTTCAATGTAGTTGAACAGACTTCTAGGTTGGAATATCCCTATCATCATCCCTTAACTCATTTTCTTCAATAGACATTTCTATGATTATGGGTGGATTAGGAGAAGGTAATATCGTGCTTGGCCTTAAGTTGATATTTCAAAAATTGATAGAGTAGGAAAGCTACTTATTAGGATCAATAGAGTAAACTTATTGTTGCTATTGTGGTTGATTATTTGGATTAGGGGTACATTGCCTTGGGATTATTTACTTGATTGGTTGTAGGAGGTGGCATTATTGATTGCTATTGGGGTTACTAAAGGAACCTAACATGTTGATTAGACCATTGCTGGTTTCCTCTCCACTTGTTTTACTTCTACCAATTCCCTTGAGGAGGGTGCCAGTGGTTTTGATTTTTCCATTGTTTATGAGGAGGGTTCCATTGGCTATTCCAGTAAGGTGGGGCTTGAGGATCAAAATATTGGGATATTGATTTGTCACAGATTATTATTTGAACCAAAATTTTGCAAGGATCCCTAAGGCATACCTTCACGTTGGACCCATGGCCTACATTGTGCAACAAATAAGACCTCCTCGTCTCCATTGATTGCCTTGAATTCAGTAGGTAGATTTTGAGTCTCCACGTTGATCACCATTTTGTATATACAATCACGCTTCTTTTATCTATAGTATGAGAAATATTCTGCTAGGATTACTTCAACCTCTTCTTGTTTCCTTTTATCCACCATAGTATTCAACTAGGTAGCAACATTATTGATGATGTCTTGCTTAAAATTAAATAAGAAGTGAGAAATCTCTCTTGTAGATATTGTGTTATCATTTGATCTGTTTACTAAAGGCCTAAACCCTCTTCCCTTTTTCACTGATTCTCTTGAGTAATTAAGACATATCTTTTTGATATCTTCCTAACTACTCTTAGTAATATCACCACCTGCTATAAAGTCCAAGGTCTAAATACAAGTATCATTAACACCTTTTAAGAAAAAATAAATTTGAGACTCTTCATTCAATTAATGTTGACTATTCTTTTGTAGATTGAACAAGAACCTTGAGACATAATTGTCCAAGGTTTCATCCTCCTTTTGTGACATCTTAACTTGATGTCATCTCCTTTTATATCATTCCTCCTATAATACTCCCTATATTTTGTTAAGAATAAATTCTTCATTTCATTCGAATTATTTGTGACATTGGCACCTAGTCCCATAAACCATCTCAAGGCTTCTTCTTTTAGAGTACATGGAAAAAACTTCAACTTCTAAGCATTTTTTGATTAATCATAACTCCTATAGAGGATATCAAACTAAAAGAGGAAGGTTTCAAGATCTTTAGTGACCAAGACATAAAAATTTGAAAGTGAAAAGGTAGGAATGTTCTTAAAATTATTTTTGTCATGTATATTGGGAATGGAAATGGAAAAAGGAGGTTGTGCCATCCTTGGTGGTGGTGGTGGTCTCAATTTTCCTGACTAATAGATGATAATAGAATAATGATTATCTTGATATTCTAGTTCAACAAAGAGGTCATTTAGGTTCAATGACCCTTGTGAGGATGGGGTAAAGGAGATTTTTGTTGGGCATCAACAAATGGATTTTCAAATGGTTGTTCTTCTTCTTGGGGAATCTCTCACTCATGTCCAAGAATTTCTTTTATTTGAAAGGGGTCATTCTAAGGAAGGAATCTCCCAAAGAAATCCATTCTTCTATGCATAGAGTAAAAATAAGCCTATCTTATCACAGGAATTCAAGAATTCTTGTTTAAAATCAAAATCAAAATTGTAACTATCATGTCTGAGACATGCTCTTAGTTTGACACCATCCATAGTAATGGCACCAAAAATGTAGTGTTTAGGATATAGTTAATAACTAGGAATGGATATTATCTTACTCAGGGATTGGACATCTCAACTGGAAGTTATACCACAACCTAAGACATCATGTAACTATCAACCCAAGGATGTTAGACTTGAAATGGGGTTGCACAATTTATGCACTAACTTCCTCCTTTATTCATGGAATCTAGCTTAAATTCTATCATTATAAAATGTAAATGATGGAAATGAAGCTTTTCTAAATTCTATTGCAATAAGTAAAACCTATGCTTATTTTTGAGAAAAATGTTACTCTGTTTCTAGTGGCTACAAGAACAATAGACAAATTTGTTTCTTTATCAGTTGTAGGAACAGTCACATTGAGGTTCTAACAAAAGTAGTATAGAATGAATGAATGGAAAACATTAATATCTAACTTAATTGCTAAAAATGAAAGGAAGATAATGCCATAATTAGGATCCCATAGGTAGTTTCAAAATCAACACACATGATTAGGAGAGAATTTTCATAAATTTTATTGACAATAAATTGCACAATACATAAAGCTTTGCTCACAACTTGATAACACTAAACTTATGAATTACAAAATTCATCTTTGTTCTTCCAAGAATAAAAAAGACCTATTTATCGATACATATTCCTAACTAACCAACCATTCCCAAATAATAGGGAAACATTTATTACAATCACATCTCTTTACAATGAAGAAGAGTTGTGGTGAGAAGAAGGAATGAGGCAAAATGCTTAAAGGAGTTATTAAACCATATTCCTAGATTGTTGGATCATAAAAGACCACCACTACTAGATCTGTGGAGATAACAAAGACTCCCTTTGCAGATTCAATGTATTCCACCCAGGTGGCAAACATTCTTCAACTACTTCTTTGTCTATTGTTTGAAGGAAACCTTGTTTGACATTATCCTGCATCATGTTTGAAATGACAACAAAACCTCCTTTTCATAAATTAGAACCTGCATGATTTAACATATAATCTTGCAACAAAGGTTAGATCAAAACATAACTTCATTTATGACTTATTCCATCCATATGTACAGTCAACATTAAATAGAGTTAAAGTAGTAATTTACATATCATCTGCATGACTTGTGATCATAATGGTTGTAGGAAATACTTTCATGTCATGGTCTCATGACTTAGCATATTTCATACTACTTTTAAAGCAACAAGCATTTAAACCATGAAATAATATAAAGACATATCATATTAGAATAGAATATTAGTTATAAAAGTCCACATATTGTCCACAATTTAGTACTTAAAGTTTTTTTAGTAGTACAAAAGGTTTTAAAAGATCTCTTTAAAATACAAGAAAAACCTCCTAACTATGAGCTTAGTTATGCCAAAATTGGGGCTCATTAGTGTGATTCTTGCATTGGCATCCCTACATCTACTTGTGTTATGTTAATATGATTTTCACCTAAAAGGAGACTTTTTTTTTGAATCTCCCCCTCTTTTCCAAATGTATTAGGTGTAAAGTAGGAGTTTATCATTAATAACCATTTTCCATTGCATGGTGATTGTTTTAGTTTTTTTCATTTTATGTCTTAGTTACTTTAAGTCTCCTTATCAACTGATTTGGCTTGTTCTTTCAGCTCACTATAGTGCTAGTCAATGTGAGTTGGTACAAAATATAGTTCATCCCTTGATACTTTGATGAGTCTTAAGGTTATAATTTTTTTCTTTTCTATATTTTGGTAGACCACACGTGAGCTAGGCTTCTCTAAAACAAACCTCCCACTATCCAAGTGATAGTACCTTTCTAGAGATGGTGATTATTACTCCTAGTTGGCCAACTTCCAAGAGGATGTCTAAAATTAATATCTCTTTCATCCATCTAAATGAATCATACAACAAAGAACTATGTCCCCTCTGTATCATTGTATTAACTAATGGAATCCATGTTAGAGGTATCTTGGTTGACCCCATGTGTTAGGTTAAGCTTATCACTTAGAATGTCCTCTTCAGCAATGATTTAAATCATATGAGATATGATAATTTGTCTTCCACCATCAATATGTGTGATGGCATGTCACTTCACCCTTTAGGGTCCCCCAACTTGGTGGTCCAAATACAACTAAGGTGTTTGTCTTGATAGCCACTTTCACTCCTAAACTAAAACTCTTTAGGGTCAAGTTAAGTATACCTAGGCTAGAATACATGGGATCCATCCCTTTGGTCAAGAAAAAGTACATAAAGATTCCTCACAAGGGTACCATTCACACGATCTGAGACACTAGTTATGACCCTTTGGTGCCATATGTAGGCTTTCTTCTTGCTCATATCTAATCTAGTCTGGTAGGGTGCCTATGTCCTTGATAAGATGTGTCATTCCTAAATTTTCAAAATTATAAGGATAGGGGAATGAACTTTAAATCTATACCACCTATCCCCACTCCTCCTATCTAGCTCTCCCATGAGGCTTAAAGTGTTTCATACTTTGTCCATTTTTTACTGGGGGCTCAAGGAAAGCACATGTCTTATGGGAAGCCTCATAATATTCCTTGAGTTGTGTAACCTTCAATAGTGTCTTTTGTTCCTCCATCTACATGCACTTTAGACAAAGGAAAGACACCCATATTGCCTAAACCCAAGGTATTCTTGTTGTTTCCAATCTTGATCATCATAGACATACCTCGCACTACCATCTATGGAAAGGGTAAGAGGTCTTTGAAGACTACACCCTCTCCCTTAGCACCTTTCCCTCAACCTTTGTGAGTATCCTCAATTCCTCCTTCCACCTGTAGGCCAAAAAGGAAGGAATCTAGTGACCAAGATGTTAGTTGTTATATTAATATCATCTCCTACTCTATCAACTAACTCCTCCCCTTTGTTGATAGTGTCATTAAAAACCACTCCTATGGAGAAGGATTTCAGTAAACCCTTATAGGTTTCTCAATAAGGCTAAAATTAATGTTGGAATCAATGCATAAGTGTAAGATCATTGGCAAGAGAGACCCTTGGCATGTGAGTTCATCACAAGGTGCATGTTTTGAGCTTATGTCTATTTCATCTACCCCTATCCCTAGTCTCACTTATCTTAGCTAGTCCATCCTTTCACCATGGATCTCCTTCATCCTTAATCCACCTACATAAGGAGTGACCATTGAGCCTCATGCTAATTGGGTCCAAGTATTCATGTCTCCATCATGAGCCATCACTCATTACATTTTTGTCAGATATCCTACCATTCTCCATACTTATGAACATGTTACATACCCATGTGGTGTCTAGTATAGTAATGCCCACCTAAATTGCACTATCCCCATCTCCTAATAATGACCCTAGATTCTTTGGAGTACTCCTTCTATAATGGATCAAAGTGCTTAACCTTCATCTTTTAAGAGGAATCTTTAGGAAGGCCTTATATCAAAGTTCCATCATTGTAAGTACACTCTAGTGAATCCTCTTTCTATTTTTGATATCATAGTTTGGTAAGATTTGACTTTGCCTTTGGCCCTTTTCTAGAGGTTGGTGAGGCATATTTTCCATCTTCACGTCAACATGTGTCACTTGCAATCTATAGGCTTGTTTGTTTGAAAATTTTGAGAAAATTCTAGTGTTGACATTATTTTTCACATGATCCCTCTCAATTACCTCAATAGAGTTGATGGATGAGAATGTTAATGCAACCTCATCATTTGCTCTAACTATTTGTGAGGCACCTAGGGTTGTCATCACAATCATACCTATGCAATCTCAACATTTCTTTCCATGTGATAAATATTGGGAGGATGACGATCTATTGGTAGATAAACTATAAAGGTATAACCTACTTCTACATCTTTCGATTAGATCATGCTTTCATGTGTTCCTTAGTGCTTGTATTTTAATGTTGTTCCCTATTAGAGAACCCCTCATCTATGTTGGTACTTGGAAATAGGAGGTTCTCAGTTTTGAAACTTATTATATGTGTTGTCTTATTCTTCTATTTGTCATATCTTGGTTTTCAACATTTGGGGACAATGAAAAGTGTTGTGGACATTTAGGATTCCCTTCTATGTTGACCCAATTTATTATTATTATTTGTCTTCTTCTACTAATATTTAAATTTAAGCAATTATTAGTCATCATGATGAATCCATGCATATCATTATTCTATGCTTTGATGCTAATTCTTTATATCTCCTTGTCTTTGTTTAGATGTTGTGGAGATCACGTGTCATCTATCAAGAAGTGGCATTCCATTAAAAAATCTCATATGCTGACATGTCACAATATCTACATCTCTCCTTAGAATTTCTCAAGCTCCCCTCTAAGCAACATTTTCCATTGTAAGGGGGTTTTTATATCTATTTTATCTAATTGTCTTTTTCTTTGTTTTGTCGCGTGACTATCTCTTTCATTATATTATATTTTCATGTCAGTATTTTTTCTCAAAAAAATAATCTTCATGACTATCTTTATGGATATGAATCCACTATCACATTTTCCTTTATGGTGGCCAATTTAATAGCTTACCAAATACTTTTGTATCATACAAAAAAAAAATTTGTGTACCATCATGATCTAAGTTTCAGAATCACACACCTATTCAACTTTCACCATTTGTGTCTATGCATGTTTAAGTTATCCTATCATGTGGCTATCTAGCTTTTTTAACTCACATCGATGCACTATCAAAAGCCTCCCTATCATATGAATATATAGCTTTTGCATCTTACAGTAAATTTATCTATTGTATAGATGTATGGCATACCATAAGTTTCCACCCATATTGGTGGGCCATCAATGATCTTTATCCATAGTTTATCTTCATCAATCTAGCATGGTTGCATGTAGCTTGTGTTCTAGAAGTGGCTCAACAACATATTAAGAACATCTCATTGGGAGCCACCCTATGTAGATGAAATCCTTGCGAGTAAGTCAAGTAAATTCTCTCTACTTTAGCTCACATTCTTTCATCTTGATATGTGCACTAAAGTGGTGTCAAATATTATGCATTTGCACCCTTGTGTAATCTACCATTATATCATGCCTCCACCTTAAAATATGAAATTCTATGACCCTGTTCATACCTCTTCATTTTTCCTTTTCAACTACCTCCTTAGAATCCCATCCATGTAGTCAAGAAGGCCCAAGACATCTGCATGCTTTACATCAATGTAGTGCACACTCATTTTCCAATTTGGCAGACATATAGAGTGTCGTTGAGGTGTTACAAACTACCACCCTTGTAGTTGAACATCCAATTCCTTTGCGTACCAATGCCAAAATTTGAATTGGCTGTTATAATCTCATTTTCAAACCTTATTTGTCTTCCAATACACTTCTTGCACTAGTAAATTTAGGCCTAAATTTTGATGTGAAAAGGTCAAAATTTTGACAAGAGTAGGTCGAATAGGTGACTAAACTTGTTGTCAGTGTTTTTTAGTCAGTTTTTCGACGTAGACATTTTGCATCAAAATTTTGACTTCATAAAGGTGGACTTACTGACGCAAATTTTGTCGATTTCCTTAGTCCAACCTAAACTGTTATTTTTCCATTTGCGGGCATCGCTGGTCAAAATTTTGATGTAAACCATGCCTAATTTGGCATCAAAATTATGACCAACACTCCTTAATTTTCTACACCGGTGCCATACAAGTGACGTCAAAGTGCAGACATGTCGTCAAAATTGTAACCAACACTCCTTAATTTTCTACATGGGTACCATACAAGCAACGTCAAAGTGCAGACATGTGCATTGAAATTGAGACCAATTATAGGTAGAAATTTTGATGAGCTATGCCAATTATTGTAAAAGCTTTGCTCTCATATGAGCCTTCTAAACTGCACAAAATTTGATTCTAAAGTGTAATTGCTCGGTGCATGAGAGTTAGGGTATCGTGCACATTTCTACCTCCACACCATTGTTTCATTCATCACATGATTTATTTCATACAAAAAAAAGGGAAGGAGGAAGAAATGTGCACGATATCCTGAGTCTTCATCGAGCAATTATGCTTTACAACTCAAATATTGTTCAATTTAAAAGGCTCCTATAAGAGCAAAGCCTTTGCAATAATATTGGCACAGCTCGTCTAAATTTTGGTTCCTGTAGGGAAAAATAAAATTAGGAAAGAATTATTTATCAGGAATGAAAGCCAATAATTTCACTAACGAATCTCTATTTTTTAAATAGATAAACGTGAAAAAAACTTACAGTCCCAATCACATATATAACTATAACTATAACTATGTCTAAAACCAACATAATTTACAAATATCCATAGTTAAAATATTACCCCTTGATGTTTTCTTTAATGCAAAGTTTTAAGTCAACTATCTTATCACCCTAGATGTAATACCAAACTATCATTAGGCTAAAGACTACAGCAATATTTACAAATGCAAGGAGAACTACCCAACCAAAGTAGAAAATGACATGAAAAGTTAACAATCTATCAATTGATGCCTCTAGATGAAATATTTCTAGCAATTGAAATGTACATTATAGAAACAAAAAATTGACTTAAAATTGACACCTCGCCAGTTGTTCATTTGCATCCGTAATGGCTTTACAACAGTTGAAAGCTTATAATTTTTCAAGAACAAAAAAGCCACTTGTAGTTCAACTGCATCAATAAAAGTAAAGTAGTTCAATTGCATGGTGAGGGCAAGAGACTGTCAATATCGATTGTGGAGTTGTAGCTAGGTAAGTGATAAACATAAAAAGGTAGTACAAGGCACCATTTTCCATGTTCTAATATGATGAACTACCTTGGAGCTGGTTCTAAACTTTGATTGCTTAATGTTGGATTTGATCCAATGGTACCATTATCTAGAGGAGGTCCCACACCCCACTTTCATATTGATTCTAAAGGCGCTAGTAGAGCATCTTTGCTAGCTGATCGCCCTTGCAAGCTCTCAACTGAAAGAGAATTCCTGATTAAAGAATGTCGAAGATAGTCACAATGTGCCTATTAGCCGAAGATAGTCGCGATGTGCCTATTGCTAAAGGCGCTAGCAGAGCATCTTTGCTAGCTAATCGCCCTTGCAAGCTCTCAACTGAAAGAGAATTCCTAATTAAAGAATGTCAAAGATAGTCACAATGTGCCTATTAGCCAAAGATAGTCATGATGTGCCTATTGCTAATAGGCACATCGCGACTATCTTCGACATTCTCCAATGGCTCTTGTGGTTCTAATATTATAACATGAGGCTTCCTCTTTTTTTTTCGAGCATAAGGATGATGCTTGAAAAAAGAAGAGGAAGCCTCATGTTATAATATTTTAACATGAGGCTTCCTCTTCTTTTTTTGAGCATAAGGTTGATGTGGCCCTATAATAAGAAATAAATGGGTTTAATTTTGATTATGTACAACACAAAGAAAACCAAAATGTAATAGCAATTTTTAATAGAAAATGAACTATATAAACTTATAAAGCTCATAATAATAATAGGCCATAAACTTGGACAAATTTGTTGTAGATTTCTAGGATGATTGGGGTGTACTTATCATCAGGATCTAAATTCTGTAAGAGATTAGCATGTGTAATTTCAGCAAAGATAACTGCCTGAGAGAAATGATCACATGTTGGTGATTGTTCACTTTAACTAATCTAGTATTTTCTTGCTAGGTTTCAAATTATTAATTTATATAATCTGTTAACCAATCCAAGCTTTCCTATTATCCCTATTTTGTTAAGTTAATCATGGCCTAATCTTTGCTTCAAAGCTAAAGTCGAAGATTTACTCTCATTGGTATTCAGCTTCCATTAATGCTTGTGAGATTCCTATTTTGTTTAATAGCTACATTATAACTTTCCATTCATTATATTTTGTCCTCATAGCTAAAAAAATGTCACTATTATTTTCTTCCCATTCCCTATATCTTATTCACATAGTAATGGAAATGTCGTTCTTATTTTGAAATCTATGAATTCAAAAAAAAAAAAAGTTCAAGGGAAACTAGCATATAATATGATGTCAAATGGGCATCTCAAAACTTGTATGAACAACAGTCTCATAAACATACCATGCTTCATCCAAAAGAGCTACAATTCCCCCTGGTTTCTGCATATACAAAATACAGTTGTATTTAAGATCCTAGCCCTCAATTTCAAAAGTTTGTGCTATAATAAACACAAATTTCTGATAAAGCACTACAAGTTAAATTGAGAAAGGGATCATTCATTCTAAAATATTTAGTCCATAAGATACTCAATTCTATAGAAAAAAATATTATTTGAAGTTATGAATAAGTGTTAACCCCACTAATTTACCTATAACCAGGATGTTTATTGAGAACCTTAATTAAAATGATATATTTTGTGTATGTTTAACTATGCAATTTGCATCTACATCTAATTAGAAAAGGAAATGGATATCAAAAAAGACCTTTTCAATCATATCCAAAACATCTTGATTGTCAACAAATTCAATGTAGCTCCAATCAATTTCTTCTCTTTTGTATTTATCCTATTCCATCTAAAGACATGTTGCACAGCATATACAAAAATCCATAGAAAAAAGTAAATATTAGACACAACAAAATAATATTAAAATAGTTAAGCAAATATACCCTGAGCAAAGAGCAAAAACAAAATGTATAAAAAATATATTTCTTTCAAAAATTATGATAATTTAATAGATATGGAACTTTTTGACCTAATCAAAGTGTTGTTGTAGCTTCTCATTTGTAAGATTAATACCGAATAGTTCAAAACTACAATGAAGAAAAAAAATAGGTTTTCCTTAGCTCACCAAAGAGTAATATGTAAACATTTCATATTATGAAAGCTTTCAAATATAGCTCGCTAAATTGTAGTGACTATAGCTACAAGGCATGATTTAAAATATGCAGTCTAAGGTTGCAACGTTTATAATGACTACAGAAAAAATATAAATTAAAACAAGCAATATTATCATCAATGTTTTTAAATGTAGAATGAAATGGTTGTAAGTATGCATTTCTACCACATGCAAATGATTTTGAGATACAGACTTGTGTAATCCAATCTCCCAAGGAATAGACAGCACTACTTATTGCCATCTTTGCCAAAACAAGATTTTCCATAAAGCCATGTTAGAATAGTTACTTAAATGGTCATAAATTATGTTATTATAGTAAAAGAATACTTTAACTTAAGAAAAAAAACTATACAATATTAAAACATGACATTGTGCTTTAAAAATTAAAAAGGTACCTGTAACAAAGAACTTCATTTCGACTTGCTAATTGGTTATCACTATTAACTATAAGCTTATCTTTAAAGTTTGAGCTTCACTTTTTGAGAATAGTTAAATATTCTTTACTAAACAGGGCCAACTACGTGAAGGTGGAAGCTCATTTGGCCCCTCCCCCTCCCCCCCCAACATCACTCTAAATTCCCCATTAACATTTAATAACATTCATTCATTCATCCATTTTTGAAATATAACATTCAATCATTATAATCACATGATAACATTCATTAATACATAAAATTCATTAACACACAACATTCATGAATAATTCATTAACACAAAATTCATCAACACACAACATTCAAGAGTAAGTCATTCATGAATAATTCATTAATGCAATATTCATTAACACCCAACATTAATGAATAATATTCATTAACAATATTCAAGAGTAAGTCATTCATGAATAATCATTTCTTTTTGGCTTTCTTGTTGTTTCTTTTTTTCATAAAATTTCTAAGAGGAACATCAATGTCCTTGTCATCCCCCTCCTCTACTAGTTCTAACACATGTCTCCTCCTCATCCATTTAGGAACATCATGAGGCTGCTGCACCAAAGGGGGACCCGCTACAATAACAAGTACTTCGTGAGTTAAATTTGCACTATTTTATATTAGTGAATTACGAGTTTTTATTTAAGTAAAAGAACTATAAATCAAAAAAATAATTTAAAAGAACAAAACATAGATTTTATTTACTTGAATGTGCGACATGATCTACTTATTGATTAGTCTGAACATCCTCCCGCACTTGTTCAACACAACATGATTATACATCCTCAACACAAAAAGGTTACACCAAGTTCAATTAAAGATGTTAAATTGTATTAATAATTACATAATTAGTTTTAAATAACAAATGAGCACCTCCATCGACAATACGATGCACATCAGGGGCTTCATGATGCTTCGTATGATTTGTGTCACGGTTAATAAGTTGCATTGCAATGTCATGCACATTATTAACAAATAAATTTTTGCTCAAGTATTCAATTTCTAATATATTTTTTGGCATATTTACCTATGCACATGATGCAGGAGACTGTTCGGTTGGGGCAATGGAAGCTTGTCGTAGGTGTTCAGCCACCATTGCATAGCCTTGCTTCAAGGCAATTTTTTTGTGTTCTTCCGTGGCCTCCAAATTAAAATCAACGCCCTGCATTTTTTATTAATTAACAAAATTATTTTCATTTTATAAATAATTTTTCTTTGCAATTCATTTACTGCTACTTACAACGCACGCTTTGATTTTCGAATATCCCCCAGAGCCAAGTTTGTGCTGCCCAAGCTTTTCTAGCCTGACCTTTGTTGCCTTTGATGTGTCCTACAACCTATGAAAAGTTTGAAATATGTTATATGATATATATATATATAAAGATCATTACTAATTAGTGGATTATTATATATTGGTATGAAGGTTTTAGCATAAAGTAGCATGGTCCACCAAAAATATGAAAAAGGGGAAGAAATTATAGCATCGTACCTTTAATTATAAAATAGCTTCTAAAACTAAACAACATCACATATATGCCTCTTAAATTGATCTTTAATTACCCATTATTCACAATAGATTCAAAAATTTAAAATAACAAATTCAAATATTTTCTTATGTCATCATGTTGAGCTTGCAGGGAGCAGTGCACATATTTCAATAAGAGAGAGCACATGACTGTCAAAGTATGGTAGAAGACACTAGATGAAAAAATAATTTTTTTTCACTGACTATATGAGTAGGGATATATAATACAATAAATGTATATTGTGGACAATTCAAGATTAAATTTATAGGGAAATCTAGGTATGTTAGTAGTTTTCAAGTTAAAGATATCAGCCACATTGATGAGCTAGTCTCAATTCTTTCAATTTTTCTATCCTTTCTCATGACATTCATTTCTAGTGAGATGTGTAATCATGTTATTTATCCATGGAGTTCATGACATATAGGGGATAATTTTTAGAACATTCTATAATACTCAAGTTAGCTTGGTTGAATTTCTTGTAGAGGCTTAATGTATTAGTCATTGTAATAGGGATGATAAGGGAAAATAAGGTGGACTAAAATAGTCTAGGGATAATTACATGTGTACTTCTTTCAAGATAGGTATTTCTTGAATTATCATTATTTTCTTCACAAAATTCTGTTGTGAATATGTTGTTTTTGGTGGAAAAGATTTATGGGAGATCAAATAAGAAGTCTAAGTTGAAAAGAATGAGAAGATTAGAGTTAGTGAAGATGATTTTGTCATACTTAGTGAGCTACCATAGCTTGTGTTTATTGTAATTCCATTCATTAGTCAAAATAACATTGCCATGCTCTTCCCATTTTCGGAAATCTCAACAACAAATATCTATATTTGTAGGCACACAACATCTCTAGACCACCCTTTCATGCAAGGCACTCTTAATGCCTAAATGACAAATGATAACTTATAAGGTGGCCTGGTATAATCCAAAATAGTTGGAAAGAGCTAGTACCCGCAAACAAATATGAAGGATAATGAGATTTCCACTTTCAATCCATGGGAATTCATCAAAGGGTTTTTACAGTATAGTTGTATGTGTTAGAGGTTCTAGGGCCATGGGAATTCATCAAAGGGTTTTTATAGTATGGTTTATGAGAACTTAAACAAAACAAAACAAACATATAAATAGAAAATTAACAACTATCATCTACATATCATTTCTCATCTTGATAATGAATTTGATAGATCACAAAAAGTGAACCAAAACATTCATGTCAAAATCATATTCAGTTATTTTCTAATAGCCTTTTTTGCCACCATATGAATTACAAACAATGTTAGTTCTTCTCTTGCCATCTACCCTAATGATGAATCATAGAATTTGATCTAAAACGTAGGCAAAAAAAAAATCTAGACAGTCTAATACAAAAGGGAAAAAACTCTTCAAATCATAAGGACTGTGGAAACTTCACAAATTCGATATTAACTCTTACCCATTATTTATCTCTATTGCACATAACTATATGATTGGTAGACCATCAATTAGATAGTATGCATCTTAGTAGATATTAGGTACTAGTGTAGCCAGACAAAATACATCTTAGACACCTACAGGTACAATACCAGTTTAGCGTCCTATAACTTAACTACACTATACTATCAGGAGAGTGCTCAGTTGTCATTAACTTGTGTTTCTGGCATTGAACATGATTCTTATTACTTTTAGGAGAGTGACCATTAGTAAAATTCTTGCAAATTTTTTCAAAAAAATTGTACTTGTCATTACACTGACTGAATATCATTTATCACCTATACTGCTAACACATACAACTATGGTACATGTAGTTGAGCATTACTATATTTTCAAGACATTAATCCTAGTAGTTGTTATGAGTGAAAAGGTTCATAGAATAACAAAGCAATAAAATAAGATTCAAGTCAGAGAGTTGAGCCATGGGAAATGCACAAAGATTAATGGCTCAAGTTTTCTAGTAGTTTAGAATCATTTTCATGTTGTTTCCAGCCAATAATTTTCCTACATTTCACTGTTTTTAGATTAAAACTCTTTAGGCTAAACAAATACATTGCTCAACATATTTGTTATATTTCTTTGATCTACATCATGGTTCCTAAAATGTAGATACTCAACTGGTCTCTAATATATGTGGTGTCAAATCTCTACTCCACAAAAAGGTAATGACTCCCAGATTAATAACTTTAGAAAGTTAGGGCATATGTTAGGAAAATAAGAGGTAGGAGTACATAATATAGCTATATGTGAAGTTATAAGCGCACTATTTATATCTTATGTAGGATTTATGCCTAGATTGAGATATTTACAGTTGTATTTAGGCATTATATGTGCAATCAACCACCACAGTTTATTAGATGCCCAAATTTTAGAGAGCATCCATAACAGGGTGAACACAATTGTGTCAACATATGAATTACATACCTTTCATCAATAGATAGATTAAATTGAGCTAGTTGAAATTGTTGATACTGAAGTTGAACCCTAAATTTGCTCATTAATGTACTAGTAGTTAATACTATTGCATACTTTTTTGGATTTGCCGGTGTACTTTCTTTTGGACATTCCCCTTTCTCCTTTGCATCCAAAATGAACTCATTCCAGTCCCTCACTAAAACAAAGGGAGGACGCTCGTACTTTGGGTTTAGGACGAGACTCTTTCTATATGAGTCCCTCACAACCTTAAGATGTCTGGAAGCTTTTTGTAACAATTTCTTATGGTCAAAAATATTACTACCAAACTCATGCTCTATATCTTTGATGAGCTCATCTTTTAAATTTTGATCTTGGAAGTTCCACCTTTTAAGAAAAAACACAAAATTGTTAGATATAGCTAGTATAAGAAAGGACTCGAATGAAAGGAAAAATGGTGCACCAACTAATGATATGAAAAAAACAGTGGGATAAAATTAGTTCAGTTATGATGTTCCACCTTTTATGTATGGTGGGCTCGAATCTTCGCAGCATGAGGTCATAAAGCCTCCCATAAAATGTATCATTTCTTGCAAAAAATGTCATGGGATAATTAATAGTAAGAACCATTGAAATGAATCATGCGAAGAATACTTTTCACAGTGAATAAAAAATACATAAAATGAGATACATTTCATCTGTTTAGTGATCTATTTTAGGGTTGGAGGGTCAACTTGACCAAAATTGACCAAAAAAGAAGTTTGGAAAAAAAATTAAAATGTCTAAAACCAGTCAAACTCTACCAGGGCTTTGTTGTTGATGTTCTGAAAGTAAAAAATGTATTGTGACTATATTAATCAGTATACCTTGAAAAAAAATATAGTTCATAATATATATAACTTGCCATGACCTTCATTTTTTGTCATTCTTAATTGATGTTGTCACTAATCATACTTGGGATATTATGGAAAACAAATATTACTAAAATAGACAGTGAAGCTAAAAGTGAGCACTCTAAAACTCTAACAGGTAAAAGCAATGATGTTGGAAATCATTGAAAACTGAACATTGAATATAAAAGAAGACTCCCACTTTTGGTTCTCTGTAGAAAAATTGGTTAATATCTTCTGCTGAAAGCATGAAATTGCAATGTACCAAATCACTAAACTAGAGAATTATTGGTATAGACAAAAGGTCATTGATATTTCAGATGATCCTACCAAACCCCTAATAAAAAGGAATTCTAGAATAATTAAACAACTTGCAAAATATGACATACTAAAGAAGGTCATGAGGCATCACTCCACATCAAAAGCCCTTGCATTCACCACTTCCTATCATGTTTACGTCTTGCAAGAAAATCCTTCTTACAATATAAAAAATAATTATTTAAAGTACTTGGAATCTTGGGACATTTCAAAGGCATTGATTCACTATCGTCAATCAACAACGATGTTTGCATAGCTCTCGTGCTAGAAACACGGGTAGCTCCAGGAAATGACGAGGAATTATCATCGATACATGCACTATGATCTGCATCTGGCAGTGTACCAGATGATGCATCTCCTACCACAAAAAAAAAATACACTATGTGATGCACCCAAGATTAAAGTACAAATTATCAACTCATAATTAACACAAAACCAAATATAGCAAAACAAGGATTTACCAGCTGGCCCTCCCCTTCTTGCCAACATTGCAGTCAACAATCTCGTACAGGCATCCATCAACCTCATAGGAGTCTCCTGCATTAGATGACCTGAACAATACATTGTTAGCAAAGACATTCTGAAATAATAAAACTAAGAGTTAAGTTAAGAAGTTTTGAATGTTTGAAATAAAAAATTTCTTCTAATTTCTCAACTAAAAGATTTTTTTACCAGTGGCAGTTGGAGCTCTACTACTACCGGCCTCACCACGTTGTCCTTCAAGTTGTGGATCAATTGCCAAAAAATCTTGTATAACAAGAATTTAGTAGTTAAAGTTTCTTACAACTCTTTAAAAAAATTGCATCAATAAAGTATTTTTGCACATATTACATATTTTACTTCACAACATAAAAGATTATAAAATATAAATCTTTATTGAACTTTTGTTATAACTAAAGATTCATTACTGCTTACTTCATAATGACGAGCTTGTGCTCTCAAATTTGATAACCTCTTCATCATCTCCTTGGATTCCATATTTGCCTCGTCCAAAAATTTCATAATTTCTAAATAATTTTTTTAAATATTTCTCTTCAACATTTTTGTTACATTGGGAGTTTTAGCAATATCCTCATCAAAAGGTGTAGCTAGTGGTTCTGTACTTACTACTAGTGCTTTACCCTTATCTTGAACATCAAATTGTGAGAGGAATATCAGTAAAACTATCATAAAAACTCAAAAATCATAAATAAAATAACGTAATAATATAACATTTTTCAACTATCTAATTTTTACAATTTCAATAAGGTTTACCCTCACTGAAGAAGGGGTGGGAGTAGCATCGTGGTGGCCTCTATCATCTCTCGAATCCATATTGTCCTGTCATAAAGATTAAACATAAAAATTTAGCTAATTGAAAGCAATAGACAACAAAAAAGAACTTATTAACAAAATGGTATATAGTACTTACAACCCTCATGATAGTAACTTTCTTTGTATCTATGTGATTTAAATGTTAATCTATTAGTAGTTCTTCCCCTACACTTATTGATTTTATTGCACAAACAAAAACTTCATTCCCCTCACGTGCCTCAAATATGCAATTGGGTTGCTTACAAGTTGAGGAAGGTCTCGTACTATTTACAAAACCTGTAATATTACCTATTGCTTTTGGTCTCCCATCAATGTACATAGCAAATCTTTTACTTTGATCATTTTCTTTCCATTGTATATAATTAGCTGATAGTGCATACCTACGCATACTTTTTTTATGTCAAACAATCCACATCCAATCATTGTAATTGTAACATGGACCGACATACTTGAACAATTCGACAACTTTGTTGTAACATACCTTTATCCCATCCATGGAAAATAGGCCCAAACCATGTAATGAGGATGGAGCAATGCGATATATCCTCTCATTAACACAAAAATCTATGTTAATTGGAGGTAGCTCATTGGGTACCCATTCTTTCTCAATGTGTGTGTACCGAAAGGGCACCTTGATGTCACCTTTGGTCTTATCATCATAAGAACATGACCCCCCATTAGCAAGGAAAAATTGCATACGTTTATCATTTTTTTTTCTAATCTTTTGACCTCTAGTTGATCTCCCTATTTTAGCCATACTACATGTAGAGCTTTCATCTACCATTTCCTCATTTCCCTCATTCAATGTAGATAGATCTAACAAGTACCTATTTGGTGGGTCCTGCAATCCATCAAATGGAAAGTGAAAGTGACAAATATAAAATGTAGTAAGTTGAAAGTGATTACACAATTATATTTCTATACGGACCTTCTTTGTCTATATATACATTATATGATTATATAATGTCTATTTATAACATACGTGCTCAATGATAAACAAGAAGAATATAAGAAAATTATGTCTATTTATTGACTTATACCTGTTGATCCATGTCATTATGCACGATCCACACCAAATGGGTCAAATTTCCTACATATATTAATCATTTATCTTAAGTTAGCTAAAAATTTACATGATACACATATGTTGTAATCATTAGAAATGAACACAATAAATATGCAATCAAATTTCTTGCATATGTTAATCATTTACCTTAAGTTAGCTAAAAATTACATGATATGTGTATGCTACAAATAACTTAGAAGACACATGAACAATAGGCAACATCATAAACATGAACAAATTTCTCTTATATATGGAATGCAAGATTGTCAACAGAAGGGGTGATGATGTACCTGTACTCAATTGACTATTTGCAAAAAGGGTCATAATCAAACACAACATAAACACTGGTAACTATAAATAACATATGTTGTAATCATTAGAAATGAACACAATAAATATGTAATCAAATTTCCTACATATGTTAATCATTTATCTTAAGTTAGCCAAAAATTAGATGATACGTGTATGCTAGAAATAACTTAGAAGACAACATGAACAATATGCAACATCGTAAATATGAACAAATTTACCTTATATATGGAATGCAAGATCATCAACAGAAGGGGTGATGACGTTTGTAGTCATTGATTATCACCTTCTTCTTCTTCATCATCATCATCATCATCATCATCATCATCATCATCATCATCACCATCATCATCACCATCATCGCCATCATCACCATTACCATCATCATCATCATCACCATCATCATCATCATCATCATCATCACAACCATCACCATCATCATCATCACCATCATCGTCATCACCATCATCTTGATCTTCATCATCTGCTTCTTCATCATCTTCAATATCTTCTTCTTCCATAACGTTATACTTTATTGGTCTTCCTCTTGGATCATGTCTAACAACAAATGACCAACCCTATTTATGTGGAACCTCTGAGTAAAACACTTGCTCGCATTGACTTGGAAGAACATAGGGCTCATCTCCAACTAGCTCAAGTAACCTTGTATTGATCATTGTAAATCCATTATCATGTTGAATAACTGTTCTATCTGGATCATTTTGATTTAGTCATAACCTGTACCATTTGACGACAAATAGAACTACTTTGAAAGTGTTAAATTCACACTCAATTATATCATCCAAGATGCCATAGTATTGATTTTGAGATTTTTGAGGATTTATGTCATTTCTAGATGATATATTAGTGACCTTGAAAACTACAGTTATCCCAAAATCACAAGTTTTCTTTGTGTCATCCAACCTTTTTATGCAAAATTTGTGGCCATGATAGTACTTAGCTTTGTGGTGCTTGACCTGCAATTTTTGAAGTGTGTGTAAATTATTTGCATCATGAGTTGATACGAAACATACGTTGAGTTATGATCATTAATAAATTTCTACATACCTCTCCACCTCTTAAACCCTTTACTAGATCAACTACCATCGGCATAACATTAGAATCTCCATTATGATGAGCCTCTATAACCAATGAAGAAACACCTTCCCATGTTAATGAGCAACCATTTCATTGACATCATTGAATCCATTCCATCATCCAGTCAAGATTGTTCGCAATCTACAAATGTATTGCATCCCACTCTCGACCACCTGTTTCAAAAAAAAATACCAATTAAAAATAACTTATATTGAAGATTTATAAGAATTAATTAACTATAATAACATCTTAGATTTACCTCTCACTTTCCTCAATCTACCTTTGCCCATCAAGTACTCCCCTTTGAATTTGTTAATTGAGTTGGGATCCCAAATACGATCTACATGGATCTTTGTTGCAAACTTAGGAAGATATTCACTAATGTACACCACGGTTTGGTATACCATATATCCCTCCACCATAGAACCCTCAGGATGTGCTCTCTGTCAAAGCAAGCCTTTCAAAAATTTCAAGTGCCTCTCAACCATCCACATTGACCTGGTTGGTACAAGTCCACACAATTCAATCTCCTCAACTTGATGTATGAGGTAGTGTTCTTATGCATTGAAAAAACTTGGAGGTAGATACTTTTGCATTTCACACATCAGAAGAGGAATTTTTCTCTTTCAATATTTTATATCTTTTTTATTGATTTCTTTAGATGACAGCCACCTCATGTATTTTCCAAGATCATATATAACTTGTTTGACATTGTTGACGAAGTGGTGTGGGAGAGATAGAGGTGGAACATACTGCAATATTTGTAAAATAATCTTGTCAATATTTTATAAAAGAATGCAATTAAAACTACATGTAGTATATAAATATATAGTGAATACAAAATAACATGAATTACCTTAATAAATGTATGCCAATCGTGTGTTTTCAACCCTGGCCCAAATTCACTATTCTTTGATATGAGATTGTTTATGTTCGCAACAAATCCTGTGGGAAATCATTTTTTTTTTATGACTTCTTTTATAGCATTGCTCTGCTACTCTGACAATAACCAAGGAAGGGCACTTGTATCAATCTGGTCTCCATTGTTATTTGATCGAATGCCATTTTTCATTGCATGGTTGGATTCTTCAATATCACTACAAGTTTTGACAATTTGATCTTTGTCACGCCTTCCATCCAAGATTTTCCATAATGTCGTCGTTACATTCTTTCCAATATGCATAGGATCAAACAAATGCACAATTGGGAGTTAATCATAGTATGGCAACTAGTAAACTGTGTAGGATAAATTTTTAGTCCTTTTGGAAGTTGGTCATTGATGCCTTGACGACCTTCACAAGCATCAATCACATCATTAGTAAACAAAACACAATATCAAAATATAAATTTGAAACAAAAACCATCAGATGGAATGACATTACCTCGACGATTTATTTTATTGTATGCCAACTTCCATAAGTGAGGTGTTATTCTCTGTGGCTTTGATGTAGTCTCTTCTTTTCCATTGAAAATATGTTTTTCGATAATTCGGTACTTATGATTTTTGTGCAGAAAGTGTCTATTCTCATCGAACACCTACTTTCTTAAACTTTTTGAATGACGAGATTTCATCTTTGAACCACAAAATGGACATGAAAATTTTCCCTTTATCTGAAGACCTACAAGGTCATGTATAATTGGATTAAATGCATTAACTTTGACATACCAAAAAAGAGGTGTCAAGAAGAGAACATACCACAAAAATGTGTTAGCCCAGGGGCATAGTGTATTGTCCATACACGCATTGCATGAAATTGAAATTGTCTTTGTCCTATTGGTCTACAGATGTCATACATAGTAACCCCATTCCATAACACCATCAACTCGTCGATAAGGGGTTCAATATATACGTTGATATCTTTAACTTGGTACTTACCTAGTTGAATGAACAAAAACATTACATAATTATTATGACCATTTGACGGATTAGTAATAATAAATTAATTTAGATGACCACTAAATCAAAAAATACCTGGAACAATCAATGTCAACATTATGTGCTCTCTCTTTATGAACAACCAAGGAGGTATGTTATTGTTGATAAGAAAAACAAGCCACACCGAGTAAGTAGATCTCATCTCTCCAAAAGGATTGACATCGTCTGCTGCCAATGAAAGCTTGAGATTACGAGGTTCTTCTTTAAAGTGTGGCCATTTTTCCTCTATTTCCTTAAATGATGAACCATCTGCAAGCATTTGCATAATGTCATCTTGACTTCTATTTCGTGCATGGTAATCCATAAATTGCGCCAAGCTATTGCACCTGAATAACCATTGCATACGTGGAATAATGAGAATATATCAAAGAACCTTGCAAGGCACCTTTTTTTGTTAATCGATCTAATTGATATCTATTGATATGACAAGGCATTGTGTTGCAAATTCATGTTGTTTATGATATATAATATGATCGTTTGGACATGCATGTATTATTTGATACTCAATTCCAATATCTTTCATGATGGCAGATAATTCTCGGTATGAGCGAGGTAGAATGTTTGATGGTGGTAACAAACACTCACTTATCAACCTACAATCAAAAATATAATTTGTTAATTTAAAGAATATTAATTGCTACACGAACCAAATGTTAATTATAAGGGAACTACGAGTAAAATAATGAAAGAAGATGGCATACCTTAACATACGTGTCATTGCTATGTTGGATAAACCATTCATAACCTTCAAGTTCACCAACAACAATACAACGACAAGAAGAGTTGTTTTCGAGCCTTCATATAGGGACTAGTGTGCCTTCTCAAGTAAAGTTACATCAAGCTCTGCATCTACATCATCATCATCATCATCTTGATCATTGTGATCATCTTGATCATTGTGATCTTCATCATCCTGGTCTTCTTCCATGGTATCATTACCTTCTACTTCAATATTCACACCTCCATGTTCCCTCATTTGGAAATTCGCATTCTCTGAATTGTCATGGTCCATAACATGAAACTCAAGGATGTTGACCTATATGAAAATGATGACCTTATATTAACCATGACCATGATGTCATCATCAAATCATGTCTAATGTAATTTATAAACTATTAAAATACATACCAATGGACAATATTCGTTTCCCTCTTCAATGTGACCATGTTGTCTACAATGTTGCTCAGCTGTTGTGATTAGATATCTTTGAGTCTTTAAGCCCTTACACATTTTGCAAGAACAATAACATTTTCCATCACCTTTTCTTTTTAAGTTAGACCATAGTCTGGCAATTGTCTCCCTATTTTTTTGTGCATTGATATTGTCAGACATGGTCTTTCTTGAATGGAATGACTTGTTGGTGGAAGAAGGATGATTTGTTTGCAACTTACAGATGGAGTAGTAAGAGGAAGACACATATAGAAAGGAGTTAGGTTTTTGAACCAAGTAGGAGTTAGGACATGCTAGAGTGGAGTCAGCCCAAGATATTTTGGAATCTTGAAGAACCTGGTAAAGGGTATTTGGAAAGGTGAAAATAAACAAGTATTTTTACAGCTACAAGGAGGAATCTAGAGCATTATAAATAACTAAGAAGAAACTTAAATCCATACAGCTTCACCTCTATTTACAATTTGACCTTTCTACATGTGAAATATGACAATATACAAAATTTTCAGTCACATTTTCACTTTAAAAAGAACACCAAATATACCTTTGCTACAATATCTTCTTCAAATTCTTCGCTATCAGATTCTTTAGAACTGCAAGCTCCTGTGCAGAAAAAAGATGAGATGTACTAAGTGATTTTTGATAGGCAATATTTAAACAAATCAACTATTAAAAAAACAATTTATGAAATTTAGTTGCTTTATTATGTACTGAAGACTTGGCAAGATGTTCACATGTCTATCTATAGAATACCTATCTGCATGGTTGTTTGCAATAGTCTAGTATGGTGCCGCTTTTGAACAACAACAAATGTCATTGGGGTTGGTAATTTGGCTCAAGAATTGCACAAGCCTTTTGACACCACAGAACTTTTAGTTCATATAGCATTCAGTTGTCTTCTTTAACAAAATCCAAAGAGAATACAAACAAACTAATGAGTCGTGTCTGTCTCAATTGAATAGCAAGTACTATAGTGAGTATTAGGAAACTGACATTGGGAATAGCATCTAGTTCATAAAGTAGAACTTGGTAAAATTGTCCTTCACTTTCACCATCTCTAAATATATACCAAAGCTGTCACTAAGGAGACATAAGAAATTCAAAACTAAATCTCACCACAAAAACCAATCAAAATGAAATAAATTACCTATAAAATATGATTCGCAGAGGCTTTTGTCCTATTGCTCTGTGAAAAGAAATCAGTAGCTCCTTGCAAAGAATCAAAGTTAAATAATCATTCGAATTTCCTAATATCATACTTTAAATTTCGAGTAGCAAGTGAATTTTTGAAAAGCATATTTTTAATTTTGAGAAGCAGTAACTTGTCTAAGAATTTTCAATTTCATTGGTTGGTTCAGTATTAATAAAATGCATAATAATCAAGGCAGAAATTGTGCTCAAGAGGGTTTTCTCTTCTTCATCATTTAGTAATTCAGAACACATCCCTAATCCATGGTGTGTGAAGTTGTAAAAGTTTTCCCCAAGTTAATTCTTTGTGACTTTAGGCCAGTCTTGAGATGCAACCACCTGACATTTGCACCAAACCCAAAATATTAAGATAAGCATTTCTCATATGAATTGTGTGAACCAGAACAACATCAAACAATGATCTATATCGAAAACCTACTACTGTTGTTGATGGACTAGAATCTTCTCCAGGGTGTGTATGTGTAACATCTGCCCCACACGAATCTAAAAAACATTGTGAACTTTTTAATCAAGTAATGTT
The DNA here is from genome assembly GCA_028749045.1 of Cupressus sempervirens. Taxonomy (NCBI): domain Eukaryota; kingdom Viridiplantae; phylum Streptophyta; class Pinopsida; order Cupressales; family Cupressaceae; genus Cupressus; species Cupressus sempervirens. The sequence continues at coordinate 729,592,006 of CM053789.1, read as the reverse complement.
TCTTACTTGTAAGAAAACCTCAGAAACATAAAAGTCGATAATCTAAAAATTTCTCCATAATTGCACATTAAATAAATAGCAACAGATCTACAAAATAATAAAAAAGAAACTCGACACCAACTTGTATCGAGAATAATTGATCAAACTCGGATCACCTCAATGTGAAAATTCATTTAAGATATGGTGATTAAAAGTTAGGTTTTTTCTCAAAATCATTGCAACTCAAAGGACCAAATCTTTGCTGATTAGTTTAGCATAGATTGGTGAACAGAAAATTCATACTAAAATTTTTTTTTTTTTTCCACACTTGTTCAAACCATATAATGAATGACAAAAAATGAATTGTATACGAGTCACTCCAAATCCTTAGCTTTTAATATGCTTCATAGATGAGATTGCATTATATGGTTTGAACAAGATGTGGAAAAAAATGAAATGATAGAGTCACTCCAAATCCTTAGCTTTTAATATGCTTCATAGATGAAAACATTTAATCTTCAAAGCCACCCAAATGAAAACACACAATATTTTGGTCTTTTTGTTTCAATAATCTGCTTATCCAATGTGCAATCATATCATTAAAAGCTTCATTACAATATTTATAAAAGGTCTTAAATTTTGTCAATTATAGTCTTCCATAAAAAGAAAAGAAGTTACCAATTGCCCAGCCTGGATAATTTTGTTGAAGGAGTTCTATGTTGTGGAACACTTCCAAGAAATGCAAGTTACACTTAAAAAAAAAACAAAGAAACACAAAGTTAGATGGTACTTTCTACTTCTATAAATTCCATTTAATCCTAATATTAACATAAAATAGAATGAGTTTAAATGACCATAAACAAATTGGCTTTAGAAACTTTCATTAATTCTTGGAAATTTTTGAAACATTTAAATTGAAACCCAAAGTAACATGAATATTTGGACTTAGTTATCAAACCTTATTTTAGTAGCATATTGAGGACTCCAAGAGCCTTAAAGCAACCAAGGAGGGTGGAAGTAATCCACCGCTGGTAAGAAATAAAGATTGTATGTGCATATATCCTCAATCAGAGAGGATGATCTTAACAAGAACACATAAGAAATAAGATTAAATATTAGAAACAGTGATAAAAAACTTCAGACTGGCCATTATATCAAGCCATCATTTGGATAAAAAAGTGGACCATCACATACACAAAATTGATGAACATCAGAAACAGTGATGAGCATATTACTTTCAGATTGATTTAAGTTCTATATTTGATTGATACAATATAGAAATAATATTCAACAATATAAAACCCTTTGCCAATCAGCAGTAAAAACTTCAAGAGATGATACCAAACCCTGTTGTAGCCCTAGGCTTCTTATAATTTTTGTTGATTTTTTTTGTGTTCAGATTCAATTAGGGTTCAAATACACTTTTCTATTTTAGTGTTAGTTGTCACTCTAAGAATGATGCCATCAATAATTGCAGTCAATTTCATGAATCTCTCTTATCAGTGACTTGAAAACCTCACTTTTCTTTTACAGATGCCTCTCATGTTGTTGAAGTTTACCTAAAAATGTTGTCCTTAAAATAACAATTTTCTTGACATCTCACTTCTATTTGATCAATAATTGATTGTCTCATACATCTTTCTTTGCAAATTTTTAGAAAATTTATGTGATCTATTTTGCATGGTGCTTCCAAATTTGATAGTCTACACATACAATAGTCGACACATACATGTTCAAACTATCAATGATTATACGTTAAAAAAATGTGTCACAAAACCACCTTAAAAGTGCATATAAACATAATAGTCAATTAAACCTACCTGATGTACCTAAGAAGAGCAAAGTCATCAATCCTTAGGCTCAAATTTTAAAGATCAAAAGAAATTTTTATTTTATGCAAAGTCTTGCCTCAAGAAAGTCTGCCATTATTTCCTTAGAATGCTTCAGCAAGAGAAATGGCTCAAACAATGAGTGGTTCATAAGATGTATAGACTATCAACAATTGATAAATAACATGATTACACATGTCACTAGAAATGAATGTCATGAGAAAGGATAGAAAAATTGAAAGAATTGAGACTAGCTCATCAGTGTGGCTGATATCTTTAACTTGAAAACTACTAACATACCTAGATTTCCCTATAAATTTAATCTTGAATTGTCCACAATATATGTTTCTTGTATTATATATCCCAAATCGTATTAATGCTAAAACCTATAATATAATTCAATTGGAATTATAACTACCTACTCAATCATTAACATTGGAGAAATCTAAAAAATTCCTTAAATGCTCCATGAAAATGAAATCTGCTAGAGAATAATGATTTAGAAGGTAACCAAGTACACAAAAATAAGGTAATGTCTCCAACGGGAATAGGAAAGAAGATTCCAAGGTCACTCTAGTCCCAAAAAAACATAAGAGGGGCACAAAGAGGCCAAAAAAATCTCAAGATAACAATAGTCTTCCCCAAAAACACATCAACATAAAAAAAAACTACGAATAAACCATGAATGTGTTGGATGTGAATTCCAACTGTCATGTCTATTCACTTCATATTCTTCTTATTTGTCTCTTCATCTTTTCTTGAAGACTAATGTATAAATATAAGGGCAAAGCCCTATGTATGTAAGTTACAATGTATGAATAAATGATTTTTTCTTCTCTCAGTGTGGATGTGGCCACAGTTGTGGTGAACTATGATAAATCTTATCTCTTGTTTCTATTTGTGTATTCTCAATTGGTGTTTTAAATTAACAATTAATATCAAAACTATGTTGTTCAATCTAGGAAAGCAGAAAAGTTCTTACTGATGTCATACAAGCATATTCTGATTGTATTTCATTTCTGGAAAAGGGCCAAATATTGTCTTTGGAATTCTTGATCTTGAAGGGGCCTCATTTTACTGTTGTCTTTGGAATTCCTGATCTCAAAGGGGCTTCCTTTTATTTTTTAAATGAATCCCATAAAAATAATGAAGAGAGAGTCACTAATGTGAAACTCAAAAAGGAGAGATTGTTCAAATGTTATGAATCCACAACAGTAGCTAGGAGCTGAGAATATCCAAGCTAGTTAGCATAGGGGCTTCCCTCTATATAGTTGTTGTAATTGAGTGTTTGGCTACCAAGGTGTCTGAATTGGAAAGTGTTTGACAAAATAGAAAAATTATAGAGGAGAGCACTAAGGACATGATGAATCAGCAAAGCATAATAGTTTTATAAAAAAATGATAGATGCATAAATTTGTGGAAATCTTGGGAACAGTTATTACACTAAGATCAAAATGTGTTTGACTTGATAAAAAAGTGTGAGTTTGTTCTAGAAGATCACGGTTTATTAATTGTTAGTGTAATGAAAATTATCAAACAAGGGAGTTAGATACATTGTTCAATGATGTGTATTTTAGTCACATATTTCAGATTGCACAAGTCTTAATAGAAGATTATAACTTTTCTTAACTTTGTTCCTTCCTATGGCTTACATGCACTAAAAAGAGTTCATAAATGTTAAATTTTTTTTTTAAAGATTAATAAAAAAAAAAAAATCTTTGACTCTTTTCTTAGGGAATATTGCTTTCTTAACTATTCTGACCAGCATGGCCCTTGAGGCCTTGGTGATTTTTCCTAGTGATATGAAGAGATGGATGTAGATCATGGTGGTTTTTTTTGTTGGTCTCTTGGGTATGTCTTTTCTAAAACCTTTTATTGTTATACTTCTTTCTTTCTTTTTTTGATGGGTCCCTATCTTTATTTTCTCATGACTTACAATTTACAGTTTAGCACTAGACTCTATAGTTGGATTTTGGTTTCCTATTATATTCGTATGGGTTGGATATCACCATCCCCTTTCTATTTAGAGGATAAATATTTCTCTTTATTGGAATTCTTTTACTCAATATATTTTGGGGCTGACCAAATACCTCTTTTGGGGTGACAAATTATGCCCTATTTGTTTAGTTAACATTTGTGATTTCTCTAGCTGAAATGAAAGTTGTTGTCTTCATCTTAATAGGGTTTTAATTAAATGTTGCCAGGAAAATCAGAATTTGCAATTGAAACTTGGCCTTATTCATGTAATGCTTCAATGTCATGGAAAATAGCCAGGTTGTGTTCATATATTGAAGGTCTTGTTGCTTGCAATAGATAGGAAAAAGCTAATACATACAATGATAGAGAAACCTACTGGTGAACCCACCCTCGAGCGGGTTGGGCTATACAATGATGAATTTGTGTCCATTAATTAAAGCTATTTCTGACAAACATGCATATAAAATGTCAAAGCATTTACAAAGCACATAAAAATTTGTAAGCGGATCCCTCGAAGAAAAATTTTACGTTACAATGGTCCCTACACAATGCCGAGTTTGGCCCTACATGATGTTGTTTTTAGCTGACACGAGTCCTCATGCGAAATGTTGTGTCTCCCTTGGCCGCGCCCTATTTCGGCGCTACTCTGCCAGTGGCATTCTCAGCTCCGCCACACTTGAGTGGCCTGTTTCCTATTCTTAGAACTTTGCCCCCAGCTAGCTCAGCTACCAAACAACCCTTCTCAAATGCTCTGGAACCCCCGACACCGACTTCTCAAATGAATGTGATATTTTTGCCCTCTTTTTTCTTTTTCTTTTATGCTGCCTTGTGCATCACAATTGAGACCAAAATAATTGGTCGTAATTGCGACCAACATGGGCATGTTAATAAAAAAAAAAAGAAAATTTTTCTTTATAAATCAACCAACCAATCCATCTAAAAGACTAGGTCAAAATTTTTGGTTGAAATTTAGGGTTAAATGCACTAGTATTGGTCACTTTCTCTTGGAAATTTTGTTTCACTTTCCATCTACAAAACTTTTTCACTGCTCTCTTGAGCTTTGTATTGTATTGGGACAACTTGCTTGAAATCTCCCAACCATCCTTGCCTTGACTTTGTCAAGCCTTGGTTTTGTTGTAGTGAATGGGAGTCTCTCAATTGATCTTCTTTTTGCATTTTAATAACATATCACTTTTTTATTGATCATGATTTTGCAATATTATTATCTTCTCATATATCTATATGTCTTTACAATTATATATTATTGTTTGTCTTATCTATATTGATCTTTATGGAGGTGGAAACACTTAAACATAGATCTGACTAAAGTTGATCTTTAAACATCCACCCAAAATATTCCCTCATGTTCATGTTTGCAAGTGCTTTTACTAGAGAAGTGGAGTGATTAGTCAACATTTATTGTTATTGAGTTTGTTTTCTTTATATCTACTTATACTATATTTATCTTTGGGATTTAGTTATTTTCATTCACTTTCATGAGCTTAACTTCCTTTCATTTATTCATTTACATGGTTTTTTATTACTTTATTTTTGCTTTACACATACAAGATAATTAATGCACATATAGTTGTTAGAGGAAAATAAATATAATTCATTATTTTGTATAGTTATTATCTTCGATGATTTTTTTCATAAACTTCATATAGAGGCTCATATATGTTTTCTAAGTAGGCAATGACTTGATTTGCTCAGTAAAGTTCATTTAAAAAAATCATATTAACTATTAGTTAACTATTAGGGTTGTTTCATGATAAAATGTTGTTGTAAGGTGTAGTATCCTTATGGGAAGTATTGTCGTAAATATAGGTCATGTTTTTTTACATTACAACTTGAACATTGTAAGATGTCATTTATGGCTCATTAAATTTTGTATGATTGTGTCTAGATTTGAATATTGAAGTGGTTTTTGGTAGAGCGTTATAATGGCTCATTAAATCTTGTATGATTGTGTCTAGATTTGTATATTGAAGTGGTTTTTGGTAGCGTATTATAATTGCTCGATAAATTTTGTATGATTGTGTCTAGATTTGTACATTGAAGTGGTTTTTGGTAGAGTATTTTATTGGCTCGATAAATTTTGTATAATTGTGTCTAGATTTGCATATTGAGGTGGTTTTTGGTAGAGTATTTTAGTGGCTCAATAAATTTTGTATGATTGTCTAGATTTGTATATTGAGGTGGTTTTTGGTAGAGTATTTTAATGGTTCATTAAAGTTTGCATGATTGTGTCTAGATTTGTATATTAAAGTGGTTTTTTATAGCATATTTTATGGCTCATTAAATTTTGTATGATTGTGTCTAAATTTGTATATTGAAGTGGTTTTTGGTAGAGTATTTTAATGGCTTGTTAAATTTTGTATGATTGCTTCTAGATTTCTATATTGAAGTGTTTTTTGGTAGAGTATTTTAATGGTTCATTAAATTTTGTATCATTGTGTCTAGATTTGTATATTGAAGTGGTTTTTGATAGAGTATTTTAATCACTGATTAAATTTTGTATGGTTGTGTCTAGATTTGTATATTGAAGTGGTTTTTGGTAGAGTATATTAATGGCTCGTTAAATTTTGTATAATTGCATCCATATTTGTATATTGAAGTAGTTTTTAGAAGAGCACTTTGTAGTGATTTATTTTTAGATAATGAGTTTAACCTTGAGATGTAACTGAAAGCTCATGAATGGTGGCTACCAAATATTTTTGTTTTCTTAAATTTTCGTCAACTTTTTCTATATGATTATATGTGGATATTTATTATTTTTTGCATAAAAAATTGAATTAAAATTAATTGCAAAATTAATTGAAAAAAGAAAATCTATTGGCTCATAGTTGCACGCACAAAAGCACGCTACTGCTAGTGCAATTTTCTATGGAGAATAGTTATGTCCTCGATGGACTATCAATTATTTTAAAAATAATAATTTAAAGAAGAAAATATTTGGGACATTGTTATTAAAATTGAGATGTGTAATTTTTGAGTCAAACTCAATCCCCCCATGTTTCACAATTAGTAGTTCCCAAGAACTCATCTCTCATGTCCATTAATAGACACTTTGACTCAAGCATGCTTAACCAGAAAGTTCCTCCAAGATTAAACCAATTTAATTTACCACCTCATATGCAAAATCTTCTCAAATATTATGACGATGGTTAGAGGGGAAAGCATCTAATCTTCCACAAAGGCACCCATCCTAGTACTACTTTGACTCAAGCATGCTTAACTACAAAGTTCCTCCAAGATTAAACCAACTTAATTTACCACCTCATATGCAAAATCCTCTCAAATATTATGACAATGATTAGAGGGGAAAGCATGTAATCTTCCCACAAAGGCACCCATCCTTAGTACTACTTTGACTTAAGCATGCTTAACCATAAAGTTCCTCCAAGATTAAACCAACTTAATTTATTACCTCATATGCAAAATCTTCTCAAATATTATGACGATGGTTATTCCCACAAAGACACCCATCCTAGTACTACTTTGACTCAAGCATGCTTAACCACAAAGTTCCTCCAAGACTAAACCAACATAATTTACGAGACACCCCATTTGCAATATTGTCTCAAATATTATGTCCTCTAAACTATTTAATGTGGAATCCTTTTAGATTATAACTTAATAAATAGGGGAAAAAATTAACAACAATCAAACTCAAGATAGGCACCTATCATTAAGAAAAAGAAAATTCTTCTTACTAGAAAAGAAAGAAAGAAAGGAAGATGACCCCTCTACCTAGTTGCAAACAAATAAACCCAATCAGGCAAGATATCCTGTCAAAAATGGGTAGTCCAGCCCACAGACCATTCGTGTGGTGGAAGGAACCGAAAGAATGGGGGCGGCTAGATTCGAACCTATGAGCGGCGTCCCCATCGGACAGCAGAGAGTCATGCAATTTGTGGACGGCAGGCACTAGAGACCAAAATTCTCTTACGGAAACCGCCATAAATGGCCTTACATGCACACAAGACGGTGCTGTGAAGAAACCCTAGAAACCCTAGCTGGCAAAGCTGAAACCCCCATGGCCTGGTAGGTTACAGTATCTATCGTTATGGAGATCCTGCGATGGGCTTTCTTGGTCGGATACGAACGCAGGACCTGGCTTCTCACGGCGGCTCTGGCGGGGCTCTGTGTGGTGGTCTTTCTGGTGGCCCTGTGTGCAAAGTCAGTGGTAAGTAAGAGGGAGGTCGCGGGTTCGAACCCCAGCGGCCGATGGAAGGCCATGCGGAGCAAAATGCTGAGCGCCGTCAGAAAGGGAGGGTTTGGAAGAAGTTTGAAGGATGAAGAAGGCGAGGTTTCGTTTCTGGGCGAGGCGGAGGAAGGAAGGAGGGTTTCTGTTGCTACGCCGCCGCCGTTGTGGCAGAAGAAGATCATCATGGGCGAGCGTTGCGAGCTTCCCAGCTTCAGCGGCCTCATTCTTTACGATGAGAAGGGAAATAAACTTCCTCATGCCAGTAGAAAGACTACGGATTTCCGTTAACTTTAAGTACTTTGAAACTAGGGTTTCAAACTCACTGTGTGGCTAGGGTTTTGAACCTGGGACTGATTTCTTCGCGCGCCGAATCACCGTGCGGTTAGGGTTTTGAAATTATTTTGTGTATTTTATTCGCCTGTACCTCTTGCCGAGAAGCAGAATCCTTCGACGCTAATGTATGTTTAACTTCTTTATCTTCATGTAATTCAAAATTCTTAATCTTTTCAGAGCATCAGATCTGGAGGTGTGTAGAAAATAGTGTTATAAGTATTTGAGAAATTAATAATTTAGCAGACTGGAATACATTTTTAGTTTCTTGTAACTTTTTCTTATTGTCTGGGAACGATAAGGAAATGTGTTTTTGGTTTATGCCTACTTCCATGAAGTTTCGAAAGCCCACAACTTAAGCTTGATGGAAGGCGGAACTCAGATTTATCATTTTTCTGCTACTTATCTCAAATTCATTCTCTAAAGCTGTTTTTTTCCCCCTTTTTAATAGGAATCTGTATTCAGATTTGTAGAGAGACAGGTGAGCTTTCTTGGAGGTTGTTTGGTTGATGAGTTCAAACTAATATTTACAGTATCAATTATGGATCTTCATAAGTTATGGTGTCAATCGGTTGTCGATTTTCATGATTTGAACCTAGATTCCATTTGGGCAAACACTGAACTGTCGGTCTAATCTTAGCTCAGAGATATTAGATTTTCATAGTTCATAATGATTATTGTGTTGTGTTTCTGAATTAATGGGAGATATTATATTCATGTATATTAGCTCAGAGATAGTTCATAGTGGTTAATGTAGTGTCTTTCTAGATTTATCGTAGAGATATTAGGTTTCCACAATGTATTGCATTTCTGAATTTGCACAATGCTTCGGAATTTAAAACTGCATAGATTTAACTGCTATGTTCAACTTTATAGAATTTCTCTGTGCTTCTGAACTCAAAACTGCAGAATTTTTTTTGTTATATTAGCATGATCATTACAGGAGCATCTGCAAAGCACGCTAGTTCTTTTCTTTCTGATGCAGAGAAGGGACTTTTTAGTCTTCTGGGCTCATAATTGCAGATAGCCTGCTTGTTTTGTCATGCTGGAATGGTTAAAATTTGGAAGTTTTAACGCCATGTCAAGCCAAGACAAATGGCATACTAAATATTTGAATAAAATTATTTGCTCATTTGTGATGGATATTGATTTTTTTTTAAAAATAGCTTATGGTCTTTGAATATTTTAGAGCTTTTAGTATCAACCTTAAGGATCACACTCCATGATTCACACATCATGAAATTATGTGAAATTGCTTGGGCCGAGATGCTTTCTACACTGGCAGCAATCTTCAATGTATACATTTTTATTTTTAAAAAAAAATTGACGTTTATTTACATGTTAGAAAAATAAAATAGAAATAGAGTAAATATAATTATAATCAAAATCGCAAAAATTGCAAAGGAAATGGAAGTAAAAATGAGGTAGATCAAGAGTCTCAAATCATTTCCATAAATATGGGATGATGAAAATTAAGGGATTATGAAAATAGATGCCTCAAGAAGGATATTTCTCGGCTTATTTTATATATATAATATATATAAGTTATTTAAAATGTTTGATCGAGACATTTTCCATTTTGAAAAAAAATTGACATTTATTTACATGTGAGAAAAACAAAATAGAAATAGACTAAATATAAGTATAATTAAAATCATGAAAACTGTTGAGAGGAAATGGAAGTGAAAATGAGGCAGATCAAGAGTCTCGAATCATTTCCTCACCTCTTTTAGGCTCACATAAATATGGGATGACGAAAACTATGGGATTAGGAAAATAGAGGCTTCAAGAAGGATATCTCTCGGCTTATTTTATATATATATATAAGAGCTAGTTTTATAAATTGGGTGATCACACTATGTGATTCACACCATGAAATAATGTGAAATTTTTTAATATTTATAAATTTATTTTAGACACTGGGTGAATTTATGTAAAGAGTTTTAGTTTATATTTATGACTTATCTTCCTTTCAAAGGAAGAAAAAGAAATGTTTTGGTGAAAATTGTTATATTTTTCTTGTATTTAAGTTCTATTTTTATGAGTTGGAGTTTGATTACACCGTTGGCATTCCTTATTTGAATGTGAGAAGTTCAGTTTGACATCCAATGGTTGACAGCCATGGAGAGCAAATGACTACCATTGGAACGCTTTGAACCATAGATCTTCTTAGTTTTTTAGTCCTCACCAAAGAGGAAAGTCCACACAATTTCACATCAACCAACCCATACCTAACATTGTCGATCTAAGTGGTAGCTGAGAGAACAATCAAATAACATCTTGAGAAATTGTATCATCGCCTTGAAGAAGCTATTATGTCATGAGACCTTCATTATCCATGGCTTGCATCGATATTTTGTTGATTGCTTTGTTCATTTTGCTAAAATGTCCAAAATAGGTTTATTTTCCAAGGCCTTCCATCCCAACAAAACTTGTTATCGATGGAGTTAGTGAATCCAATTGAGTGAACCTACCGGAGATGCTTTTGCTTGAGTTGAAAAGCCTCATTCGCATAAACAGACACAATCACAACATAAAATAGTGCTCATAGCGTTTCAGATTCAAATCTCCAAGAAAGCCTTGATTCCAATTGCTAGATTAATCTTTTGTTGTTGAGGATCATAGACGTGTATGTAAGTTAAAGACGAAATCCATGTCTCTTCATCATAATTCTCCACAAATCTAAATTCTTATTCGATACAAAATTCATAATATAGATGAGCATCCATCAATGTCGTCTTCTCTACCCTACTCTCCCCCATCAAACATGTCAACACACCTAGCTTGAATGTCCTCATGCTCACATCATGTAGTGACTAAAGTCGGTTTCCTGTGAGTCCTTGTTGTTTCAATTCCTACACAATTTCAATTACCATTACTAGGATGTCCCGAAAAGAAAACAATCACTCAAGTACTGATCATGGTTTATGGTTATTTTCGCATAAAGAATGGAGTGGGAGTGGGCACATGAGCATATACCTCGGGCATGTCGACGAAGTAATTAACTTTGTGGAAGGCCATGGAGAGAGGTTGGAAGGGAAAAACCATTTCTTTCTTGCTAGCCTCATGGGCACTCCTTTCATTTTCACATTAATGTAAATCCTTTGAATTATGAGGTCCTCCCAAGATTCTCTTGTTGACAACCATTCGCACAAGTATATTGGGTGAGAGATTAGGAAACCTGGATTTCATGTTAATCAGCTTTGAACAACTCTCAAAAGAGAACTGATGAGAGCATTAAGTTCCTCTATTTTAGGCGTTTGATTGAATTGATTTTGTTGGTTGTGAAGATCTCCACTGTGCAAATCTTTTGAACATCTCTCTGATCGATTTTCATCTATCTGGACTCTGCTGCATTAGTTTGAGGTGAATTTTAGTTAGATTTTATAGGTAGATTGTATGAATATCGATATTTAACATAAATGCCCAAATTAGACAACGACTCAGTGTTTTTAGAAATTATAAAACAATCTCACTCTTTGTCTTTGATTGCATCTATAAACCCACATGCTTTGAACTTAAAGATTCAAGGACTGAAATATTGAATGGAGAAGCTCGATGTAAGACAACTGCCATTAATTTTTGTTTTCTTTGAACTTTGAACACAACCAAATCTACACATAAAATTGTCTTGTGAAATGTATATTCTAAAGAATGTTTGAATTCGATTGGAAGATGAAGAATATTTGAATAAATTCAACCATGAAATGAGGAATATTTGACTATTTCAGATTTGGAAATCCATTTGTTATAAAGTTTAAGGTAAATATTGGGTCTGAGAGTTTAAGAAATGTCATCAATTTCTATTACCATATGCTTTTTCAATACTTTAAAAAGAGATAGAGGAAGGGCACAGTTAGAAAATAGTTAGGAATCTTACATCTATATGGTAGAAAATAATTTTTTTGTTTTTATTGATTTTAGATTTCTGAAATTTGTGGTAAGAGATAGAAAATGATAGATACATAAAGGGAGAAAGTAGAGGTACTAGGATAGAGATGGAGAGAGAGAAATGGAGTGAAGTGGGAAGGAAGAGAGGGAAGATAGGAGAGATATTGAATGCGACTGATACTAAGATAGAGATAGAGAGAGAAATAGATAGAGATGAGAAGACAAAGAGATATACCAAAGAAGAGAGAGAAGTGGAGAGAAAGGGAGAGATATGTCGAGATAGGGAGAGGTGTAGAGGGAAGAAAAAAGAGAGAGACATATATCTAAATGGAGATTGAGAAGCAAATGGGTATAGAGAGAAGGAAATATAGAGGGAGAGAATAGAGATGGAAGATATTAACATATAAAGAAGAGAAAATGAGTAAGCAATATATATAAAGATAAAGATAGAGGCAGAAACATATATTTAGAGACTGAGGTAGAGATGGGGAAATATATAGGATAGAGAGTCATGGAAAGATAATAAACATATACATATCTAGATAGATATAGAGATAGAGGGAGGATATAGAGAGAGATGGGGGAAGAAATATGGAGGTGTGAATATTTAAAGGTATAGGAAGGAGGTGATGGAGAGATGAATAAAGAATGAGAGGGTGAGAGAAAAGTAGATAGAGAGATATAAAGGTATAGATAGAAAGAAATCAGAAGAGATAATGTCGAAGATGGTATAGAAAGAGGTATAATTGTGAGATAGACTAATAGAGAGATGAATAGATAAAAAGAGGATAAAGGGGAGTGACAAACAATAAGAAAAAGATAACCTTCCATAATTCTGAGGCGTACCTATTTCACACCAAGGTGCGATTGCTAGTATTATTTAAGAAGATCGAGAAATGTTTTGGTGAAAATTGTATATTATATTTTTCTTGTGTTTTAGGTCTATTTTTATGAGTTGGAGTTTGTGTTTTAGATTTTTTTTGAGTTGGAGTTTAATATTATTTAAGAAGATAAATAAATGTTTGGGTGAAAATTGTATATTATATTTTTCTTGTGTTTTAGGTCTATTTTTATGAGTTTGGTTTAATATTATTTAAGAAGATAAAGAAATGTTTTGGTGAAAATTGTATATTATTTTTTTCTTGTGTTGTAGGTCCATTTTTATGAGTTGGAGTTAATATTATTTATTTCATTATATAAAAGGGATGAATTTATGTGTTGGAATTTATGTTTGAAATGTTTTGGAGTTTGTATAATATAGTTTTTAATGTGTTTTTAGGTTGTTTTTATGTAATGACAAGCAATTGATGTGATTTTTGTTAGAGGTTTTCTTTATTTACTTTTATCTATTTTCTACGTCAAATTGGATGTTATTTTTAAAACTATTGTTTTTTATTTTTGGTTTATTTATTAATTTGTATGCATCTTTTAAAAGTGTGAACATTTTACTCTTTAACTTTAAAGTTGTTATCATTAACTAACACAATAAATTTTAAACATTTAATAAATTAATGGATTAAATATATTTGAGAATACATTATTGAGTTTTTAAAAAGTAATGACATTAGCGTTACATATTATTTTAGAATGTATTGCATGATTACTTCTAATCTTCAATTACCATTCAAAATTGATGACCAAGCATTCTTTGAGCTTGACCCAAGGAATTGTCTCAATTGTACAATCTTCTAATGACATTATCAAATTCTAATTCAAGTACATAAGTTAATGTGACAAAAAATTATTAGTGTGAAATCTCAAAGATGGGTTCCTCCTATCTTGTTTAAAAGTTTCCCTATTCTTATGGATAATCCCTTTGTCCCCCTCCCTTAAGGTAGGCTTAGGCATTTTGGCTATTCAAGAAATTCAAACCAAGCCTCCTTCCACTATATATGTCCTAGGCAAAATTGTTGGCAAATTTAAGCACCAAATTGTTGTTTGGAAAGTGTTGTAGAGCATCTAAATGATGAGGTTCTTGGTTTGAACAATAGGTTGCATAATGTTAGCAAATTTGTGCTGAAAGTGATGCATGCATTTATTGCCACCCTTTGACTTATGCAAGATAAACTGTCTCAAGGGTTGTTCAAAGATGAGGACTAGGAGGACCTGTTTCAATTCATTAATATGGAATGGGCCAACATCTTGTTGTCTAAGATGTAACACTCCGCTAGGGAACCCAAAAAAAATTAACCTAAAGTTTCACTGAATTTGTCAAACATTTTTTTAAAAAGATAATAAACAACAACATATATAATATAGCGGAAGCAATAATCAAATACATAAGCACAATCCATAAAACATATTACATCTCTTAAGGGTCCCATGATGTTGAATCACATTTTATATTAATTTATACTAAATCCAATATATAGCAAATCCACATTAAAGAATAACTACAAGAATGAATCCATACAATATAAATATATAATCAAATAGAAAGGAATATTTGCACAAACACATCCAATAACAACATCCATCTCAATGGTATAAGAAAAATGCACTACCACCCGACCTCATGAAACCTAAATGGCCCACTCCCACCGTGCTGGGAAGATAAACTCAAGTCCCATATGGATATCAAAACACTAGTCATAACTAATATCTAGGTCAAAGAAACACCTGAAAACAAACTATCTCAAAGGTACCAAGACACAAGTATCATCTAAACCCAAAGGGAACAAAGACACATATGAAATCTACTATGTAAGTGGGCAAGTGTCATCGCATGAGCCAACTATAAGGCTACCCGGACAACCTTTTTGGACTTCGACCCCCTAGTGTCTTTATGCGGCACCAATATCCTTTTGTATAGACAAGGTATACTAATGAAGCAAGGTCGCAACCAAGCATCCTCTCTACTCCCATCCTAGCCTTTACTGGCACTCAAGGCATGGGCGAGGAAAAACAATGACTCTTATTAATTCATTTCTCTCTCATTTAATGAAATGTTATTAAAACAACGTACAGTGGGTTACCCAGGTAGCCCCTTAGGGCTTCAGCCTCTATTGCAAGCCACTCCCACCATACACATAGATTACCTACACTAGGCTCATAAAAGTACAAATCATAGAATCATAGTTTTCACCTAAGTCCTTTACAAGCAATTGAAAAGCACCTATAGATAAAACATAGTATTCATCTCAATCCTTTACAAGCAACTGAAAAGCACCTAAAAACCAATCTCAATAACACCTCTGTCTTATACAAGCAATTTGAAAACACCAAAGGATAAAACATAATAATCACCTCAGTCTTATACAAGCAACTAGAAAGCACCAAAGGATAGAACACAATAATCACTTCAGTCTTATACACTCAATTGGAAAGCATCAAAGATAGTTGATTGACGACTCAAAGGTCACTCCAGAAAAATCACATCATTCACCTCAGTTCTACACGAGAAATTAGAAAAGCACCACAAACATCTGAACAAACTCATCTTAGAAAATATGTGATACATCACCATGGTCGGGTATAAAAGATCATATACAAAACATCATCATGACATCACCAAAACATAAACTCCCAGCCTCTGGTAGACATCCAACATTGGTCAACACTCCAAGTCAACCCCAAACCCAACACAAAAGAAATCATACAACTGACAGTGTAGTTTCATAATTTTTGTTTGGTTTAAAACATACAATTTTGATTTAACAGTAGGGCTCGAGTTTACGTTTCGTTAATTTTTTTTGACTTAATAAGGTTTACAAATTCTCCCTTACAATTGAATCCCTTTTATCCTTTTAAATCAGAATGCACAGTTAACACTAACCCACAAACCCCATGCATTTATTAAATACTATAAAACAAATTAAGTAATAATTATTAAAGTATTTAAATAATAATTATCAAATTATTAATAAAATAATACAAGTTTATTGATAACCATAATCATTAAATAATAATATAATAAAAATTTATTTAAGTGTATTAAATAACATTTAATATTAATTTAATAACTAACAATTTTTTAAAACAATATTAATTAACATGAATCTAAAACTATATTTGATTATTTATTAAATTTAAAAAATTAATAATTTAAAATACTGTTAAAAAAATTAAACAAAATATATATTTAAAAAAATTAAGGCATGTTTAAAGACTTGTTGGTTTGCGAACTACTGTCGCAACAATAAAGGATGTCACCACTAGGATTTGGGAAGAGGAGGGGAGGTATATATAAAACAAACAAATTCAACCCCCTGCCCCCCCTCCCCCCAAAACATTTATTTAAGATTTCAATTTTTTTTGAATAATATGTAATAAAATTATCACAGTAAAATCATTTATTGTGGTATATATATATATATATGTATATGTATATGTATATATGTGTGTGTGTGTGTGTGTGTGTGTGTGTGTGTGTGTGTGTGGATACACATATACATATACATATACATATACATATATATTTTCATGTGACAGATCTTATAGGAAAATTACAATTAACTAATCGAATTTCACAACTCAAATTTTGATTTCCTTTTTCCAACCCAACCTGATTTTTAAATAACCAAATCACGAATATCTAAAATTTACCAAACTCTACATGTATTAAAATACAATTCTATAAAATTAACAGAACAAGGGTTTCAAATTTTCAATTCGTATACAAATGATTTTGAAACGAAGAATAATAAAATTTGCAACAAGGGTTTCGACCCGAATCGAAAATTCTAAAAACAATTTCACAACAAATACAGAGAAGACAGAGAAATCAAAGAATGAAAACTACTTCGCAAAACCCACAAGATCCTACCTAGATTTGATGCTAAAACAACAAATGTATGAAGCTCACGAGCAATTCTCCTTCTTCGAAAACCATCTTCTCGAAAATTGGTTTTTCCAAATCTCACTGTGGAGAAATGTACTCTAATTCCTTTAATAAATAGTTTTTTCCCAAATTAGGGCTTCGATTGTGTAATCATGCAAAACCTCTTTTCCTTAATTACTTTATTATATTTTAATTTTCATGAGCAACCTTTTTGCAATTTAATTAAAACATCTTTATTAAATCAAATGCTTTCTCTATTTAATTAATTCTCGAGATGTTTTTGATAAAATATTTATTAACTCAAATAATAATATTTAGAGTTTATTATCAAAATGAAACTCCTAAATATGTTATTATTAAATTAAATAAATATGATAATGCTAAAATTAGAACTTTAACTATATCTTTAAATTTAATTAATTACATATTGATTTTTAAAAAATAAAAGTTTCATTATTTTAAATCATTAAATACTCTTTTAATTTGATTTAATTATAACAGAAAATCATCATAGACCCATAAGGCTAAATACAAAAACTCATTATAAAGTACAAAATACTATATCAAACTCGTAGGTCAAAATCATGAATTTACGTCACTTGACGAATTCGGAAGGGTAAATAACTCTAATACTTGTCCTACTTTCTAGGACAATTGCCTTAAGGTTAGGATTTGGACTCAAGAATTATCTCCCTTCTTTCACTATTGAGATACTGCAATAGGGTACACTCATCTTGACAATTCAGGGAAGTCAATACCCAATAACTTCAATCTACATAAAATCTGAGCATGTACATACACATATACTCTAAACTAAACATGCAATGGCAATGAGTGATGCATTGTGTAGATCCTGACTAGCAGGGGGCTACAACTCCCTCCCTCAACCACATTAGGAATGTCAATCATAAAGTAAAATAGACAAGTACACCATACACATGTGAGTATGAGGTAAGTAACCATATATCTACATATAAATCATCCATCTATCTATCATCGTGAGATGTAATGCCTACCCCTACCTGACTTTTCTATTGTAGTCCCAGATTCTTTAAGTCAATTTCTAATTATGTTTTATGATTATCAGTGCTTGGTTATTGGATTTGATTAAATGTTATTTCATATATATATATATATATAGTTGGTTATTTCAGTTACTTGTGATTGTTCAATTATGATATATATGTTCATGTAGTGACTTTCAATTATTTATTGATGTTAGTTAGATGAATGATTTTCATGCGGTTTCTATGGGTACTTACCCTCATACTTACATGTGTATGGTGTGCGTATATGTTTTTTTTATGTTTGACATTTCTAATGTGGTTGAGGAAGGGAGTCGTAGTCACCTTTTAGTTGAGACCTACACGATGTATCACTTTACGTCATTGCCTATTTAATTTAGAATATATGTGTATGTACATGCATGGATTTTATGCAGATTGCAGGTATTAAGTATTGACTTCCTTGAATTGCCAAGATGAATGTACCCTATCGCAATATTTCAATGTATAAGTGGGAAGATAACTCATGAGGACAATTGGCTTAAAGTTAGGATTTGGACTTAAGAATTATCTCCCCTCTTTTACCATTGAGATACTGCGATAAGGTATGCTCATCTTGACAATTTAGAGAAGTCAATACTTGGTATCTTCAATCTACATAAAATCTGAGCATGTACATACACATATAATCTAAACTAAACATGCAATGGCGGGGAGTGGTGCATCATGTAGATCCTGACTAGCAGGTGACTACAACTCCCTCCCTCAACTACATCAGGAACATCAATCATAAAGTAAAACAGACAAGTACACCATACACATGCAAGTATGAGGTAAGTAATCATAGATATACATATAAATCATCCATCTATCATCATGAGATGTAATGCCTACCCCTACTTGACTTCTATGTTGTAGTGCCAGATTATTTAGGTTAGTTTCTAATTATGTTTTATGATTATCGATGTTTTGTTATCAGATTTGATTAAATGTTATTTCATATTCAATTGATATATATATAGTTGCTTGGTTATTTCAGTTATCTCATGATTGTTCAATGATAATATATATGTTCATGTAGTGAATTTCACTTATTTATTGATGTTAGTTAGATGAATGATTTTTATGCGATTTCTATGGATATTTACCCCATACTTGCATGTGTATGGTGTGCATATATGTTTTCTTTATGCTTGACGTTTCTAATGTGGTTGACGAAGGGACTCATAGTCACCTGTTAGTTGAGATCTACACGATGTACCATTTCCTATCATTGTTTGTTTAATTTAGAATGTGTATGTACATGCATAGATTTTATGTAGATTGCAAGTACTAGGTATTGACTTCCCTGAGTTGCCAGGATGAGCGTACCCTATCACAATATTTTAACATAAGTGGGGAGATAACTCCTGAGTCCAAATCCTAACGTAAGTCAATTGTCCTAGAAAATAAGATAAGTATCTAAGTTAGTTTAACCTTTTCAAATTTGTCAAATGATGCAAATTCGTGATTTTGACCCTGTAGTTTGACTTTATGCTTTGTCTTTCAGTTGAGTTGTCATATTTGGTCATGTGGGTCAGTGATAATTTTTTGTTTTAATTAAATCAAATTAAAAGATAATTTAATGAAAATTTTATAAACAAATTCAATATTTAATTATATTTAATTAATTGAGAAGTTAATTAAATAATAAAAATAAAATTTAAAGATAAAGTTATAGTTATAGTTCTAATTGTGGCATAGTTAAATTTATTTAATTTAATGATAATTATTTAGGAGTTTTATTTTAATAATAAACTCTAAATAATGTTATTAATTAAATTAATAAATATATTGTTAAAAACACTTCGAAAATCAATTAAAGAGAAAGCTAATTACTTAAATAAAGATATTTTGTAATTAAATATCTAAAAGTTGGTGCATGAAAAGGTAAAAGAGAATAAAATATTAAAAGAATTTGATCAATGAGTTCCCTCTCGTGATTGCACAATTAGAGCCTCAAATTTAGGGGAGAATTCTTTATCAGAGATCGAGAGTTTATTTTTCATGCACTAGGTTTTGGAGGAACAATTTTCCGTTAAGAAGGTTTAAAAAAAAAAGGGGGATTGTTTGTGTGCTTCGTGTGATTGTCATTTTAGCATCAAATCTAGGTAGGATCTTGTGGTTTATTGTAAAGTGGTTTTTCATCCTTCGAATTCATGTTTTCGTTGTGTCTATTGTATTTCTATTTTCATATTTCCTTTGGGTTGAAACCCTTGTTTCCATATTTATTGTCCTTCATTTTTTAACACATTTGTGAATGAATTTCATTCTTTTGAAATCATTGTTTGTTAATTTAGAATTGAAGCTCTTATTTGTTAAAATTGTTGCTCTTTGTTTCTTGAGAATATCTATGGATGGATTCAGTTGAAAACCTCGCTTTGTATATTTTAGAGAATTATATTTTATTACGAGTAGGGTTGAATAAGAAATCAAACAAATTTGAGAACTTTGTTTCATAATTGGATTGTGGATTCGAGCTAGGGCCCGAGAAGAATACTAGACATTAATTTAACAAGTTTGATTGTTTACAATTAATTGCCCTATCAGAATTATTATGCAAATTTATTTTTAATATATATAGTTACTGCAGTAATTTATAATTACTGTGATAACTATAAAAATACAATATTAAAAAAATGAACTTTAAATGACTTTTAACGGGGGGCATGTTTTATTGTTTTTTAAATTAAAATATATATATTAATTGTTGGTGGGTAGGGCCACCAACCCCCCACCCACCCTTAACTCTTACCCCCGACAGCGTTAAGTGTTGTTGCGCGCAACACGTACTACTACAACAACTGCGACAACAGGGTATCGTAGGTAGTTCATGTATAGGCTGACGGGCCTTTAAAAAACATTAGTGTTTTATTTTATTTTTATTTTAATAAATTTTATTTATTAAAAGTTTTAAATTAATAGATAGTTTTATGAATAGTTTTTAATATATTTAAAATTATTAAATTTTAAATAAATTAATAAATGTTTTATTATTGTTGTCGTTAATTAATATATTTATTAATTATATTAGTATTATTGTTAATTATTATGTTATTAATAGATTAGTAGTTATTTCATTAATAATTTAAAATAAGTTATTAATAGGTAATTATAATTGTTAATAATTTAATGATTTTTTATTGAAGTTTAATAATATTTAAATAAAGTTTTTAATTAGTTTATTATTAAAATGTATTTGTACAACATACTTTGCATTGTGATTTGGAGAGATTGGTAAACTCTAGTTGTGCTTGATGGTTCAATTTGGTTATGAAAATGATTTATAACACTAGGGAAATTTTATGATTTGAAAAACCTTAGTAGTTATCATACTTTGAAAAGACAAAAAATGTGTCATGTTTTGATTATTGAATCTTGTGATTGTTTGATAATGAATTGAACTATGAAACTAGGTTTAAACAACTTTATATGATTTATTGAATCGTCTAGAATTTAGTGAACTTGAAAAACCTTAGTGAATATGGCAATTAGAGAAATGAAAATTGAAACCCGGATTGAGATCTAAAAATATTATGAACTAAAAACTTGATAACGAAACTGAAAACTTGAAAACCTATGAGTGAAAATGGAATTGATGTGTTTTCAAAACCTAATATATATTGTGAAAGTAACTTTTGTATGCAGTCTTTTTAGGATATGTGCTTTTATTTTAGGTGTCGGGTTGACTTAGTACTTTGACCAAATTAGGATATTTACCAAAGGCTTGGGAGTTCTATTTTGTGATGTTTTGATCATGATCTTTTATACTCAACCATGGTAATGTGTCTTGTATGATCTATGAGGTGTTCTGATCTATTGATTGTTATTGCTTTCCAGTGCTCTTGTATGAATCTAAGGTGAATGGTGTGACTTATCTGATATAACCTGAGTCTTCAATCAGTTGTATTTGGATTTATTTCTAGTTGCTTGTATAGGACTAAGGTATCTATATGATTTGTTGTTGGTGATGTCATGTTATGACGTGGATTGGTTTGTATGAACTTTCTTAGATCAATCTTGTTAGGATGATCGTTTTAGTGATGCTTGTATTTTAACCACTAGTTTCAGTACTTGTCAGTTACTTGTTTAAGAACTGATGTGTGGTTCATATGAGATCTTTTGATTTTACTGAGCTTAGGGTAGGTTATCTATATGTCATGTTGGGAAGTGCTTTGCAATGGAAGTCGGAGCCCTAAAGAAGCTGACAGGTAACCCATTGTAGGTCATTTAATAAGTGATAAGATTTCATTAAATGGGTTTAAAATGAATTAATAAGATGTTGGTACCACAGAAAGTCACTAGGGTGTCAAAGGATTAAAAGACTAGCCAGGTAACCTTAAAGTTAACTTGTTAGTATGCCTTGTCAATACGAAAGGATACTAGTGCTGCATAGAGTCACTAGGGGGCTGAAGGATTAAAATACTAGCTAGGTAACCTTAGAATTGGTTTGTGCGATGACACGTGCCCATATGCATAATAGATTCCCTACGCATCATTGTTGCCTCTGGGTTTATATGTCGCTTGTATCTTGACACCTTTGAGTTAGATTGCTTTTAGGTTTTCCTTGACTTAGATGTTGGATTTGATTGTTGAGTTTGTTATCCTGTGTGGGACTTGAGACTATCTCCTCAGCATGGTGGGAGTGGACCTTTTTGGGTTCCACAAGGTCGAGTGGTAGTGTTTTTTCTTATACCATTGACATCCGACCGTTGGATGTGCTTGTGTAGATGTTCCTTTTTATCTGATCTTGTTTTTCTATGATGGATGGTTATACCTTTTGTATTGTATTTGATTTCGTGAATCTTATGAGATGTTGTTGTAATCTATTTTTATGTTGTATATTCTTTTAGCCCTTCATACCCTATGACCTGTATAGTAGATGATGGTGCATTATGATTATTGCCAAGTGACATTCGAGATGACTGTATATTATTTAAATAGATTCATACTTGTATATTGTTATTTAATATGGATATGTTATATATTGGAGTAGGTATTAATTAAAACTTTAAAATGTGAAACAATGTCATGGGACCCTTAAGAATTGTAGTATGTTTTATGGTATGTGTTTATGTGAATGTTAATGCTTCCACTATATTATATCTATTGTTGTTAAGTTATTATATTTCAAAAAAAAGTGTTTGACAAACTTAGTGAAATTTTAGGTTAATTTTTTTTGGGTCACTTAGTGGGGTGTTACATGAGATAACTAAAATCACTATATGAATATGCATGTTTCATCATAGAAATAATCTTAAACACATGAAATAACTAAGTAACTCATCACATAAATTAACTGAGTACAAAATAACATCTAATCAAATTCGGTAACCAAGTATCGCTAATCATAAAACTGGCCTAAAAGAATCCGACAATACAATTTGAAAAGTAAACTAGGGGCAGGCATTACACAAGAGGCATGGGAGAACAAACTGATGCTGATTATGGGTGTTTTTGTTGTTTGCTATAATTTTGGCTCTTGGGGTTGTTTCAAAATTGTCTTCAATAGCTTAGATGCTATATCAAATTGGTTATAGCTCTACCCTGCATAGCATAGTTGGCTTTCTAAGTTTAGGACTTAATATTATGGAAGTTGTAGTTTATGATGTTTGGTTCTATGATCAGTGAGTGGATTTTGGACCATAGTTTTTTATAGAGGCAGACAAAGGTGGTTGGTTTATGTTTGTCCTCAATAACTTTAGATGTTAATAGTTGTCTATTGATTGTGTGCTTTTGTACTTCAGGCCAACACCCTAATTTTGCTGCTACTTTTATTTTTTATTTTTTAAATATAGAAGCTTTGAGATACAAATGCAAGATCGATAATTTTAAGTTGAAACATAGTGTTGTTTATTATTGGTTTGTTTATTAATCTTTATGTATCTTTTTGAAGTGTGAACAATTTACCCAACTTTAGATTTTTTTTCAAGAACTAACTTGAATTCTTTTAAACATCTAGTATATTTATGGAATGATAATCTCTTAGCAAAAATTATTTAGTCTAAAAAACTAATGATATTAGCGCTTAACGTATTGAGCTCCAATTACTAGGGCAATCTTTCAGAGATGATACAAGGAATTGTGCAAGTTTTTTACTACATTATCAAATTCTTATTCAAATTTAAAAGGCAAATGTGAACACTACGAAAAATTGGTACATATAACATGCAGAATATTTGAGATACAGATGCAAGAATGATTCGGTTTTGATTAAATAAAAACAGGTTTTGAAAGGACCCGAAACCTTGTACAAAGGGATAAGAAAGATATAACAATGAGAATCTTACAGCAATCATGGAGAACTACCTGACAAACTAGAGGGACACATTAATGTTCCCAACAAGAGAGAAAATAACCCAAGTCAAACATAGACCATTAAGATTTACATTTTGGTCCCTTCTTTTGAGAATGTAAAGCCATATCAAATGAAAGTTTGGAGGACTTTCCTTTTTACCCTTTAACTAAATTCAAACCATCCTCCACCTTCCCCAGAACTTTCTGCCAATCTCCACTAACCCCCAAAAACCCCCCAACCAAAGAGCCAACAATAGTGTTCTGGAAAGAGTCAGCAATAGAAGGGACAACAACAAACTTCTGACTCAAAGTAGGCAAACGATATGGAATTGTAGAGTCAACAAGAGACGGATCATCAAAAACACATGGAATCAAAACCAAAGAAGGGACAACATGTGCATCATCAGAGACATCCATAGAATCCTTATCCAAAGTGAGATTAGTATGCGAAGAACTATCCAACCCATCCATAACCGAAGCCACTTTCTAAATTGTATAATGATCATCTAAAACCCCCAACCACCAAGAAGGTGATTTCTTCGATCTAACCTTATCAAAAGAGCATTGAGCAACAAGATGTCCAATATTATCACACTTCCTACATGTGAAGGGAATACCTTCATAATCGAAAAGTTGAATCAAGGAACCACTTGAAGAAGCTAGCTTCATCATAGCAGGGAGCCCTTTAGAGATATTCATCTCCACAAGGATGCGAGCATACGTTGTCCTAAAGACATTGGAGGAAACTGAATCAACCATCCCCAAGGGTATCCCCTATAGCCTCCAAGACCGAGTCCTACCATAGGTGAAGGGGAGGATTCAACAATCTAACCCAAAGAGGAATCTTATCAAAGGACTCCAAAGTCGAGTTAAATGTTGGATACTAAGCTTTGGCCATTAGGGGGAACCGTTCCTCCCAAGAGAAACCACGACACATGACGGAATCCCTATCATCAACATTAGCAAATTTCACAATAAAAAAAAACCTTGCCATAGGGTAGATCTGAACTAAATTTGAAATGACTAGTTCCCAAAATTTGGAGATCCAAGCATGTAGATACGAGAGAGAGGGCCAAAAACCCCTAAAACAAAAGATAGCAGCAGTAGCAGATAAATTATCCACATATGTATTAATCTCATCAACAATGTCAGATTCAAGCTTAAGCAAAAGTGGCTTACATACAGGAACATGCATAGCCTCACTGCTAGCCACAGTCGGACGAGAACCCTTCCTCAGAACCGGAGCAGTAATACCTGCTTTAAAAGTTGCCACATCAGCATAAGAGATAGTAGATCATCCACCAACCACATGAGAAATGGTAGGAGAGGTGACCACAGTAGGAACAACAACATCAAATCCAGATGCAACCATGGCTGGAGGGGGCCTAGGAACCTTGACAAAGGAAGCCGTAACAACATTTGATGCAGGGAGCCTGGCCACAGCAAAGGAAACCCCCACACCATGAGCCTCACTCACACCATTGTAGGAGCAGTGAGCAAGAGTCGAAGCGTCAAGAGCAAGAGGCAAAATTTCAAAAGCATCACGGGTGGGAGCCATTTTTTCAATAAGATTGAGTTTGTTGATGTATTAAGAAGTTTTACATTTAGAAAATAATCTAGATTTAGAGAATATTTATATACTAATGCATTTATCAAACACAATATAATTCTATAATGCATGAATGAATTTTCTATTTCTATTTGGTACAGTAACTTTCTACATCAAACTAAGAGCCATATACCACTATCATTTATTTATGTTTTGAAAGAATTTAATACAATATATTAGTTTTCAAGGTCATTCTCTAATGTTAGATTTGTTTATCTTAATAGCATGTTTTATGTAACAAGACAATTTTAAAAGCTTTATAAAAGACACAAGTCCAATCCAATACTCTCAAAAAATGACAAATTTGATTGCATCCATCGAGTTCCAACCCATCAATGTTTTTTTCATTTAATGGTGTATTGCTTTTGCCCACCTCAAACATTAACGAATGATTATCTCTACATGTGGTGAAGCATGATTTTTAAAATATTGTAAGACCTGCATGAATATACAAATATTAAGTATGGTTGATAATGACTCTAGTTTGAATATATATTACCATAAGTGTTATTTCAAACATGTGAACATTCTTGGTTGATCCTTTATGAGATTTTTTCATAAATATTGCTTGACAATCGATTAACACTATTTGGTTGCTTCTTCTAATTAGCCCATTCGTTATCAATTCACTATTTCATGTGATGCCTAATGTAATGCCCTTCTAACTATGACAAGTTTTTTGGAGAAGTGGATGATTTAATTAGAACTCTAATATTTATCTAACAAATGTGTAGTTTTTCCTAAATTCTTTTGTTATGTTCATTACGTTCTACTTGTAATTCAATATGAAACTAGTGTATTTCATCTTAAATTAGAAGCACTTCAATTAAATGATGGTTTAACATCTATTTAATGTAATTTAATAACAAATCTACTTTTACTTTTAATATGCACTTGTGTATCTCTTTTTATTTCTCCTAGACAGAATCTAGGTAGGATTCCTCTATTAGTATTCCTATTCCATGGAGCAAAGCTCGAGGTAGGACCCATCCACTTGGGCCCTCCTTTTCTCTTCTTCCCATCACCACGATCATTTTTCCACACCAAAATAGGGTTTTATTGATATTTGCACCTAATTTTATAAAATCAACACCTCTTATGGGACCTTGAGAGAATCCTGGGGGTTTATGTGCATGGAAGTTAGGGATGCAATGTGACTTTGACCCAAGACCCATTTTAAGTCCCTTTTCGGCCCTTGAGTTGGGGTTGGGGCATTAATTTTTTGTTCGGTTGGCATTAAAGAGGAATTATTTTGAGTACTTTATAAATACACACAATCACTTCATTTGGAAAAAGTAAGCATACTTCAAGTGAGCAAGATCAAGCAACCATGCACATACTTCATGTAGACAAGCTATTGTGGACATCCCAATTTGACATAAGAGCAATTGCAAGGTGGAAGCAAAGAGGCTTGGAAACATCGCTTGAAGCAAAATAGGTCTTTCTTCCATTCAATATATCATTCAATCATTCAAGATTTAATAATGGAGTAGCAAATACAGATTATGACTATTGCTTAGAGTACTTTAGTCTTGGGGGCTTGGTATGCTTTCTTGGTTATCCTCAAATCTATGCATTGTTGCTTCATCATCAATATCAAAATAAATATTAGGGTTTGGATCTAGGGATTTAAATCTTTGCATTACAAATTCAAAGCTCATACACGAGCACCACACACACTTTACTATGGATTCAACGGCTATCCATGGAGCAGGAAACCATGACGGGGGGGTGACTAAGACAACCAACCCTCTACATAGCCACCCAAAACACTCATTTTCAAATATCAACAAATCTCAAAAAACAAATCAATGTGCACATCTAGATGCCCTTTTCGTAGAATCTCAGAGATGCAAGGTTTGTTTGGCAATTAGACATAAGAGGTTAGGGACGCACTGCGACCCTGACCTTCCAGATCAACCCTAACCAAGAGCCAAAGTATTTTTAGGTTTCATAAACCTCATAGTTTCAAGTTTAGAGCTAAATTTGTTTGTTGGTTAGAGCATCTCAATGGGCAGAAGTTCATATTCTACCATTTGTCATCTTTCGAGGTAAGTACCTTATTTTCTTTTCTTAATTCAACAATTCACATTTCAAATTTGTTGTTCTTAGACTTAGAAGCAATTTACTTTCATTCTAATTAGCAATACTACATTTGGGACCAATTTTTTATGGTTGTTAGTTGCACAGTCCAATGGACAACCATTAGAATACCAACAAAATGTGTTGTTGAACAAGCGTCGAACTTACCGACGAGGACAAAAGCCATCAAAATTCCAATGCCAAGGCTAGCCATCAGAAATAAGACATCATCAGAGTACTAATGCCAGCATGCATTAGTAGAATATGGGGAAGTGAAAGTTGTAAGAGAAAATTCATTGACAGAAGACCAACAAGGATGTCCTCAAGGCTATGAGATCCTCGTAAAAATCTCCATTAGTAGTTGTCAGTATTCCGATAGTAAGTAGTTGAAGTTACCGACAAGGATGTTGTGAGTCATATGACATCCTTGTCAAAAAATTCATCAAAAATTGTTGAGGTATCGTCGGAAGTCCGATGACCTATGCATTGTATAGTTGTGTTAGGCAAATGATTTAGCAATTAGCAATTTCCATTTTTGTAGTGGTATATTATTCCCTTGTCATAAACTATTTTTTAAAGTTTGATTTAAAAATCATAGAAATGTTCTAAAATAATGCTCAAATGATTAGATGAGGAGTGTTGATTGCACAAATGGCATATATCCAACTCAAAGTCACACTATTAGAATGAGAATCAACTTAAAGGCATTTAAGCAAGAGATAAATGAATGTAAGTTGATTCTCTTCAAATACTACAATTTTGAGTTGGATATATGTCACTTGTACAATCAACACTCCTCATCTAATCATTTGTGCATTATTTTAGAATATTTATGCAGTTTTAAAGTCAAACTTTAAAAAACTATTTATGACGGGAGAATAATATCTTGTGTAAATGTCTTTAAATTGACTCTCATTACAACACTATGACTTTGAGTTGGATAGATGCCACTCGTACAACCTAAACTCCTCACCTAATCATTTGTACATTATTTTAAAAATATTATGCAATTTTTAAGTTAAACTTTAAGAAAAAGTTTATGGTGGGAGAATACTATACCACTACCAACACGAAAATAGATAACTACCAAATCATTTTCCTCACACAATTGTACCATGCACTAGTCGTCAAACTTCCAACAAAGAGAACTGGTGTGATTTGCAAGATCAAAAAATATTAAAATAATAAGAAATATGAAAGCATATTATGGATTTATTAATTTTTTTCATCATAGAAAAGGAAGTCCATGTTAATGATGTTCTAGTTATACAAAAATAGTGTTGGTATTATGATTATGACAAGTTTAGGTGGATGATTCCATGAGACATAATAGCATATATATTGTATTACCAATTACAATGGGGTATGTAAATGGTTGCCTGAGAGAAATCTGATGCAAGAACTAATTAGTTGCCAAAAGTTGCAAAGAACCTTTAAAACAAGTCTTTTTCCTAGGCTTAAAATATACTACTCATCAAAGTTACTATAATTGTGCCACAATACATTTTTTTAAAATTCTCCTTATACACACTATGAGAGATCTGGGATGTGGAATCAAATCAGTTCACAACAAAAGATTGAGCTTGGGTCCTTGGGGAAGCATTCATATTATACTTCATTACATCTTTTCACCGCTAGACTTCTAAGCATGTCTGCCTTATAACACGCCACTGTAGAGTTTGAGCTATAGTTACTAAATCTACTCATGGAAGTTATCTCCCACAATGGGTTTCTGACATAAACATAATGTTAAGGTGATGTTCTTGAAATAGTTTCTTTCCATTTAACTTTCTATGTTATTATTTCATGTTATACATCTATTTCATTTCCAACACTACATCAAGTAAAACAACATATGTGAGTTGATTTTATAAGAACAACATCATTTCCTTAACTTCAAGCATAGGCAATGGTAAAGCCATTTTGGTAAATTGCCCCTTGGTAATAACCAAGACATTTGCAAAGAAAATACTATCTTTATACACAATATCAACCTAATTGACCTTTAAATAGGAGTGTCCTCAAGAAATTTCCTATCTACAAACTACTTCTAAAGTTTACCTTAACCTTCCTATTAGATTATTTTTCCACAGTTGTGTTTTCTTCTTAAAAATTACAATATCATTGACCAAATATTTGAAGACAAAATCACAAGACTTACGAATAAATAATGTATTTGGGATTTCCTTCATCATTTGCTCCTAATGGATCCATGCGCAAACAATCAACAACAAAGACTTGAGATTTTATTTTAGAGGATATATGGAAAATCCCTACAAGCAACACTCATTAGAAGGATAAAGATACTTATCTTTTTCTCTCTCATTTCACATAATATGAGAACCACAAAATTAGAAGAAACTAGTGCAGAAACTACTCGTTTGTAATGTTTACAAATTATAGTTACAACTGATAAAGTTACATACCTTTGATTCTAAGTGCACAAACAGTTGATTGACTAGGATAGTGCAAATATTAAAGCCAAAAAAAATGCGACTCTGTGATAGTCATCCATACAAAATATCAATTTCATCAAATGATAAACCAACTATAATGCCCTGGTCAAGAACCCAAGAGAAATAAACCTAACATGTTAGAATGATTAATGAACTATTTAAAAAAAAAATTAAACAATATCAAATTACAATGTAGAAGTAATATACACATACACATTAATCACACAAGAAAATGCTATACATTTTTCATTATTCAAGGGTTTTGTCACGTTGAGTTATGTTTAAGAAGTTTATATTAATTAGTTTAAATGCCAAGTATAATATTTCATGTTTAAGAAACAATAGATACATCATATCATAAGTAAAATACAACTGATACAATGAAATACATCTAATGAATAACATCCAGTACACATGTCACATGGTATGCAGGAATAGATACAAGTATATCAAAATACAAGATACAAGATAACATGTATACATCAATTGAAAAAAAGTCTCCAAAATAAGAATAAGAATGATAATGGTACAACTACATCAATGAGCATCCAACATATAGCAATCCGAGGGGGCCCAAATGGTAAGAAGTCACTACCTCCCGACCATGTAGTCACCTAGTTAGGATCCCACTCCCATTGTGTAGGGAAGATAATGAACAATCTACATATAGATAATCAAACCATAAAACAACCCTAGGCAAGGAATCCTAAAAGCCGAATCTACCTCAAGGGTACACAAACTATTGAATAAGAAAAATAATCAAAATTGAAAGGACACTCAATCCAATACCAATGTCACATACCAAAGTCAACATGTAGATAGCAAGTATAAAAAAAAATCAAGGGATAAGGTCAATGAAAGATATCCATTTCAAGTAAAAAGCCACATATTAAAAGTACAATAACCAACAAAACACCAATAATCATTAATAAAAATAGTCATAAACAATAAGTATACCAATAATAAATACACCACTAGAGGCAAAAAAAAATCTTCGGAGGAGACTTGAGCTACATACTAGGGAGTGTCATCACATGGCTAAACTACTTGAGTTACCCTGGACTGGTTTCTGATTAGACCGCAGATCCTCAAGTGTTGAGTTACCTTAGACTAGTCACTCTAGACCCCAAACCCTTAATGTGACACATGCAGGACTAGAGTACCCTCTTATGAAGACAAGGAAAACTAGTCATACCTCTCACTAGGTATCATCCCATTCCCATCCTTAGCATGTACAAGCACTCAAGGCATGGGCACGACAAACAACTCTAATTTATCTTTTTAATGTATCTCAAGGAAAAGGCTAGGAAAATTATTTTAATTGTCATATCACTATTACACAACTTACAATAGGTTACCCTAGTACTTACCACTTTGGGCCTCAGACTTCTATTGCAAGCCACTCCCAAAGGCATGTACCTGGACCACCTCCCCTAAGCACATAAACCACAGTTGTGTCCCATACCACAACCCTACAATGATTGAATTTGATTCCTTAATAGGCATCTCGATAATAAATTGGTTCTCAGATATCAAGCCCTCATAAATACTCATCAAAGTAAAATTCATAAACATAGCCCCAAATTTGAATTTTAAAGTGCATCAGGACATTCAATCAAATTAAGAGTCACAAAACATGCCTCTAGTACACATTCTAGATGGGCTAGCTAAGCAAACCCATAAAACAAAAGCAAAATTAATGACAAAGAACACCATAATCATTTAAAGGCACATATATATCCAACCACACAACATTTTCATAATTCCCTAAAGTACTTTATTTAATTATTTACTTTTCCAAAAATGGGGATCTTGTTCCTATTTTTGTCCATTGTTTGCATTGAAATTATAACTAAAGCAAGGTTAAGTGTTTTCAACTCAATGTATAAGTAACTTCACCATACAAATGTCTTACTAAAATTACTTGACTTCCAACTAAGTTTAATTCAATATTAATAAGTTCATCATTATAAGTGGACAATATTTATATTTTCCTAGAGATAAATGCCTAATTATAATCTTTGATAATACTAATCATTTGAAACATAACATTTTTTTTTAATAACAAATATTAAATCATAAAATATTTTGTTATATTTGGTTTTCGTTCACCATACAATGAAATTTACAATCTTTTATCTAAAATAATTTCAACTTAATAAAAATTAATAATATTAAAATTATATATAAGGCAAGAGCCTACAACGCATTGGTAAATTGTGAGCCTCTCATTAGGGAGGTCTTGGGTTCAAACCTATTTCGCTATTAACACATAATAAATTAACCTTAACAATAATTATAAATGAATAATAAATAAGCAAGGCTTCAGTCGATTACCTATCAAAAAATAATAATAAGATTTTATTAAATAGACTAAATTTAATATTATTATTTAAAAAAACTATACAAAAAATTTTGTAAATAAAAACCCCAAACTAGGGGTGGTTGTCATAGCAACCTACTTTGTGCAGAAGTCTTGGTTTACTGCAACAACCTTAGCTATGCGTGGAAGCCTCGAGGCCATCGCAAAAGGGTTAGGGGTCATGGCTTGACCTCCCAAAAAAATAAAATATATTACTTTGTTTATACATGTTTTAAAAAATATTTTTTTTAATATATAAAATGTACCAAAAAGACATTTTATTTCTTATTATTATTTTTACCAAATTTATACCAGCATGTTGATAGATAAACTTTTTCCAACCAAGTAATTTTGTTTTAAATAACAAGATGAGGGGAATATAAATAAATTGTAGATTTAGTCTATGTAATTTTTCATTAAACCCTAACCCATCTAAATTGTTTTTTCTTTAAAATTTTCTTATGTAAAAAAACAAATAAGAGTTTCATTTCATTCACACATATCCAAGCTAATAAAACATAATGAAAATCAAGTTTCAAGCACTCAGAAGACACGCAGCATGCAGATCTTTTTAAATAAAATATACTATTATGGGTTTCAAACCCTACCTCACTCTGATGCTAATAATCTGACAACATGGTGAAACCCTTGCTAAAGCGAAACCGTTCAAAGCTTCCAAAATTCCTTTTGCTCAAAATTCGAAAAATTTGCTCCCCGAAACACCTGTGTGAAATAATGACTCAAAAACATCTAATATAGAGCCCTAACTCCCTTTAAGGTTTCTATCTCCAAAAGCCCTAAAATATAATTATTTAATTTAATTAATCCCTTCTTGCATATTTGACTTACTTTTTAATTAAAATATGTTTTTATTTTATTTTCTCAATTTATTATTTAATGGAAGCCCGTTAAAAGTAATTATCTATTGTTTTAATCTTTAAATATAATTAAAGTGCATATTTAGATGCAACTCTAATTAAATCAATATTAATTAAATAATTATACTAAAATAATATTTTATATTTTATATTTAAATATATTTAATTTGATTTTCTAAATTAGAACTTTAAATTAAATCTTTTAAAATAGACATATATTCAAATAATTCTAATGAATTAAATATCATCCTATTTTAATATTTTTCATTTTTTAATTAAATAACATTTAATAATGCAAATATTAATGAACAATGAAAAATTCACAAATAAACATTCTACCAAGCAAATCACAAAGTCAAAGCCACATAAAACGCATAAGCAAGACTGACCAATGCAAAAATCAAACAACATACACAAAGAAAGACTCACAGGTTTAAAAAGGGTAAACAATTAGATACAAGTCCACCTTACATGAAAAATATTTAGGTTATGACTAAGATTAGATCTTATCATTAACTTCTCATTCTTACCATTGAGTTATTGTGATAGGGCATGCTCATCCTAGAAATTCAAGGAAGTCGATGCCCGATACCTATAACCTACATAAAAGGTGAGCATGTATGTATGCATATATATCTAAGCTAAACAGGCAATGTTAGGGAGTGGTACATTGTGTAGATCCTGACTAGCAAGTGACTATGACTCCCTCCCTTAACCACATCAAACATGTCAAACAGAAAAGTAAAACAAACATGCACACCATACACATGTAAGTATGAGGTAAGTACCATAATAAATCATGAGTACAAATCATTGAATGCTCAAATATAACAATTCATCATTATGAATATAAAATAATCATCATTTTGAGACCTATCATATGACATCATCATGAGAGAAACCACCGCTACTAACTAGGAATAATTAAACCATCATTTCTATGCAAGTAATCATAATCATCAAATATAACTCATGAAATTTAATCAACTAAGTAATCATACTAATATCCAAGTCATGAAATGATGCCATATAATTGTAAATCAAATATCTCTGAAATTAACACATGCATGAAATAGGCCTAAAAGATTTTGGCAATCAGAATAGAAAAGAAAACTACGGGTAGGCATTACACCAATAAAATATGAAATACATAATAAAGAGATGTAAAATATCAATAATGAGGAGGGAAACATACCTTAAACTAATAAGGTTCCATGGAAAAGGAGCTATCAAAATGGAGAGCAGGTAAGACGATATACAAAATCGAGTTTGGATTAATCTTTCATTGTATCAATCAACATTACATAATCCTTTTTAAAATGGAACATTCTCAAATGATGTTTTTCTTCTTCTACGAGTATCATACTGATGTAAACAAAATCAATAAACAACTAATGTGGAACCTTGTATTCTTCCTCCCAAATATGGTCATAGTGTAATAGCAATGTTTAAACTCATTGTAATCTAAAATAAGTTCTTTTGTGCTCAGAATTGCACATACCAACTTTAGGCCAAAGTGAAAATCACACCCTTGGAGGAAAATTGTCCAATAGAATGCATAAATGAGAGATTAGAAAGAAAGAGGATGTATATGCAAGATTCATAGTTGAGACCAATGCAACAAGAAGAATGCATAAACAATACACAACTTGCCTCAAGATGAGATTGTAGAGATATTAGTTGTGGTTAGAAATGCACACCATTAGAGATCTGCATGGAGTTGTACAAATTGTTAAGATGGTAATATGAGAAGAGCACATTACTTTGAAGACTAAGCTTACAACTAGGGGTGAGTTTGAGAGGAACAAAGACATTGGAATATTTTCTAATATACATGAGTGTAGTGTCTAATACATTAGAGGAAAAAAGACAAGGAAGACAAAAATGAATATTTTCTAGTAAAAATAGGTATAGTCTACTACATTCTAGTATTGTTGCTAATCAAAAACAGTTGACACCATACTTCACATACTTCAATTTGACAAACCAAAATTTTTATGATTTTACAAAAATTCACCCCAAAAAATACTTTAAAATGTTTAAATTTGTTTGAAAAACGTATAATTTTTACATAAAATACAAGTACATAATGTGTCAAATGAGTTTAAATGGGATTTGGAGGCTATAACTTGTTGAAACCTACTAGCAATTGTTATTAATTAGTAGTTTGTCCTAGTAAATGATAGTAGAGATAAGAGTTGGGCTATGGTCAACAAGTCTAGTGTTGTCTCAAGTAAAGAGACATAGAAGGGTGAAGTACTTGGTCTTTGTATCCTTAGTAGGATAAGCAAAGTGTAGATGGGTTGCTATGCTATGAGGATTTGTTGTTAAGTACATGGTGTTGGGTTTATTCAAGACTAGAGTCAAGACAAGGGTTTGTTATAGAGGAATAACAAAGATGGTCATAGTTCACTATTCCAGGGAGTCCTTGGGTTGATGATAAGGCATTATTGTATCCTTAAGGGACATGGGAGATACCAATATCTATAAGTAGAGTGGAGTTAGTGCACAAGCACCAAGAGAGCATGAAGGTACACAGGGTCATTGAAGGATCCTTAAGAGTTTAAGGTTAAATAAAAGACCAGTTATGATCATTTCTCAATGTAATAATACCTTATTAAGTCATTTCGTGTTATTTATGGCCATTTGAGTCATTAAATGTAATGGAAAGCAATACAAATGTCAAAATGTGTAAAATCATTAAAGTTGGTAATATAGGCCCAGTGGGCTAATTGTGAGTTTTTTGGCTAGATTAAGAGTTTTAATAAGTCATAAGTTCATTTGAAGACCATTTATAATGATAATAGGCTCGTTAAGTCATTACTTTTCAAAGTTGACAACTTGTTGTCAACTTGATAACGTTTCTTGCATTTCCAAAATTGCAAAATTGTATAACAATTAGTTACAATACTTCATGCTTGGTTTCCCTTAGAAGCTTTGTATGGGTTTTCAATTTTATTGGAAGGAGGGGAGTCTATAAAGTTATTTTTAAGTTCCAAAGAATCAATAAGGTGGATGAATGTATTGAAGTGTAATCAATAAGATCTTGAGTTTACTGCAAGTTACCCATGGTTGTTCACTATTTTGTGATTTTCTTGATCCTTGAACATTATTAATGTATTAAGTAGAGAGATACATAGTCCTTCTTGAATTAAAATTCCTATTGTTGTATATGGTAAGGCATTTGATTAAGTTTTGAACAAGAAAATTCCAAGTCTGTCTTGATTGTTCCTAAACAAAGAAGGAAGACAAATTTGTTTATTTTGGAAGTCACCATGAGTAATTAGACTCCCCCACTTTTATGTTTTCATTGTTTCTTGTGGGAGGATCCTATTATTTTGTTATATTTTTGTGGTGTTGATTTTATTGTAGGAGATGCCAAGGTGAAAGAAATGGTGGGCACAACTTGACTGTGAATGATGAAGGGGGGTTTGGGTGAGCAACACCAGTTATAGGTTTGTGAGTTTTTACTGAATAAGGTTAAAATTTTATATTGGAATGTGTTCATATAATTCCATTCAAATGTGTGGAATCTAATGGCTTGGTTTAGAAGTGTTTGGAATGGTGAGTTTAACAAAGCCCTAGGTTAGAGCCCCTAAAAGTGAGGGTTTCTTGAAGAGGAGGATAGATGAGCATGAAACCTCATATAAACTTTCCACTTTGTTGATTTACATCATAATTCAAGACCTTTTTATTGTTTGGAAGTATGTTTATGAGTGGTCATGGGAGTTGCTCCACAAATGGAGGCTAATTAGGCAATATTTGGGAGTTGCAGGAGAGTGTATCTGTGTATTGGTACAAAGGAACCCACATTGAATTTGGGATATGTTTTGTAGCTTGTAAAAGGGTATTTAAACCCTATTTCATACCCTATTTTGTTTGTAAATTCATTTGGGGTACTTTGAATAAATTTGTTCATTACCTGATTGATAGGGCTACTAGGAGTAGGCCTAGAGAGAGTTATTTTGTCTTGGAGTTGAAACATTTCCAAGTATGGCCAAGGAACTTGAGTTTAATTTATTTAAAATATGTTGAGAAACTTAGAAATATCATAGTCAACATTTGGAGTTGGAACCAAATATTGTGTCAATCAAGGGAGTAAGAGTTGTGCTAAAGGATAAGAGTGAAATTTCAAATCAAAATTGATGTTAGATGAAAAATATGTAGAAGGTTAAAAGGAAGTGGAGTTGTTCAAACAATATATTGATGTTGTTTTATTTTCCTAAAATTTTAGGATTCTTTGATGAAGTATTTGGTATGTGCCTAGTTCCTTGATGGTGTA
Source organism: Cupressus sempervirens (assembly GCA_028749045.1). Taxonomy (NCBI): domain Eukaryota; kingdom Viridiplantae; phylum Streptophyta; class Pinopsida; order Cupressales; family Cupressaceae; genus Cupressus; species Cupressus sempervirens. Next base: position 729,554,001 of record CM053789.1, on the reverse strand, counting down.
ACAACCTATTTTGAAGCCCTTGAGTTGAACTAGGATTTCTTAGAAGTGTACCAAAGGGATAAGAATTAGGTGCCTTCCTTGTGGTAAGGATGGTTGTTGATTGAGTGGGTGTTGTTATAGGGAATAATAGACTAGTGTGAAGGATATGTGATTAGTCAAGTTGAAGAATGTGATCAAAAGTGAATATGCAATCAGAGTTGATATGATCCATGATGAGGAGAAATGTTGGAAGAGAAGTTGGAAAATGATCTTCAAAAGAAAGATGATGTTGACATGATGTTAGAAGAGGGTAGGTACAATGTAAAGGTGGAGTAAGATGGATCTATGATGTGGAATGATACTTTTAAGGATCTTGTGACTGTTGGAGAGTCTATTGGATATTTTTTTCAAACATTTATCAAAATTAGTGAGTAGCGATAAGAGAGTTTGATCTAGATGTGATCAAAGTTTGAGCAGGTGATTGACTTGTGGAGAGTAATGGATCCTAAGAGTACTACAATTAATAGATGTAAGAATGAGAATGTTTGGATCTAGAATATTATCAAGATTCTCTCTATATTGAGAATATTTTACCATTCTCTACTAAACAAAGCCAACCACATGAAGGTGGAAACTCAACTGGCCCCACAACTCTTAATTTCCTATTAACATCTAACAATTTTTCATTTTTTCATCCATTAATAAAAGATAACATTCATTCATTATCACATAAAGTTAAAAAAAGTAATCAACATTTATAAAGTAATCTCATAATGTCCAAAGCTAACATCTAACATATATTAAGCCTTTAACATTCATTAACACTAGCGCATAAACACATAACATTCAATAACAGAACACACAATAACAATCATTAACAATAGCACATAAAAGATTCAATAGCATTCATTAACACTCATTAACCCATAAGATTCAATAAGATTCATTAAAATTAGCATATAAAAGATTTAGTCATTGTCAATAAAAGCACATTAATTTTTTTTAAATGTTTTTTTATCTTCAATTTATTGTAAGTGAAAGCAATAAGTGGATCGTCCCTTTCTTCATCATGTTCCTCTTCTATTGTCCTCATTGCATGCATTGGTAGGGCATGGTCTATTTGTTCAAATATGGCAACATGCTCTAAAATACTAATAAAAAATGTTATATTAATTACTATACCAGATTTAATTAAAGATGTTTAATTGTATTAATTATTAGATTAAAAATTCAAAATTAATAGAAATGATTACATGCACTCCTAGAATCCAAATCAGGACCTTCATCATGTGCAAATTGTGCTCTAGAAGCAACAATTTGCATTCCAATGTCATGTGCATCGTTATCCTTCATTCCTTGTTTAAAACAAATATAGTCACTTTATGTTGGAATATAACATCAAATAGACTATTGGTAAATTATTCAATTCAAAATCATTTTCATTTATCTTTTTTACCTCTATGACAAACCCAACAAAACCTTGATTGTAATATTATTGATTAATTTTGTAATCATGCCGACTAGGCCTATGGATTCTGAGATAATGACATCATAATCCTCCTTATCAAAGCTCTCCTTAATGTCTAACACATGTTCCTTTCATTTTCCCTAAGCATCTATCTGTGACAACAATATTATTAACATTGTCAAACTTACTCCAATACACTCAAGAAAAGATCATAATAAAATAATATTTTGCTTCTATCTAATTTGAACAATTACAACAAGGTTTCCCTATCAGGAAGAAGAGTTGGGAGTATCAATGTCCTTGTCTATGCCATGAGGTTGTTGATCCATGTGGCCCTAAGACAAAGATCAATATTGAAAATGTTAACAATACAACTTAATAACAAAATGTTGTAGCCAAAAACCATACTATTCATAATTGTATTAAATAAACTATCTCTATATGGTGTATTGACATACTTGTTGATCCATGAGATTGTAAGGAATGCTTGGGAAAGGGGATTAGGTTTCTACATATGTTAGCTAAAAATTACAAGCATTCAAAAATGAAATTCATTTACAACTTAAAATGCAAAATAATTCAAATTGGCACTATAAATGTTTTGAAATGTCTATAAATAAAGATATAGAATTTAGTTTCTATAAGTTTTTGTGGAACATGTTAGCTAGGAATTTCACCTAGTTTAAAGCATCTCACCATTTGAAGAGTAGACTTTCCCTTGTAGAAATGACTAAATGATTTTAGGCATTGTACAAGTCAAACTTGTCACCTTCTCTCAAACTTGTTTTCACTTGATTGTTCAATTTTACATCTTATTGACCTTTTAACAAGCCATTGTAAATTTTTAAGTTAGCATACTACAAATCTGATTAGATTTGTTTGCTTTGTTCAGTTTAAAGATTTTAATTAAAATTCATCCTAGTATGGTGGATTAACCTACAAATCATTGAAGACCATTTGAACAATATTTTTTTATAGAGAATTATAAGAGTAATACATCAACCTCAATCATATTTGATCCATTGTATTCTTCCTTTTTTTCCTTGATCCATTTCTCAATCCATTATTTTGATCCAACTTGGAGTCTTTTTTTATAGACATTCATTCATTTAAAAGCATACTAGCACACATGATTTACCTAGGAATCACTAAAAGAATTTGAATAATATTTACCATAGAGAATTTTATGATCATGACATCAGCCTACATCATCAACTACCTGCTTGTTTCTTGTCCTCAATCATTGTTCCAAAGCCATTGAAACAATATAACTAGGGGGCTAACTCAAGATAAAATGACCTTCATGATTAATTAGTGGTGTTGTGGCAGCTGCACAATAAATTGGTCACATGAGGACACCAAGCATGCAAGGAGGTTCAAGGGCATCAATAAAGACTGATCAGAATGTCTTAAAGGCCATCATGGCCAATTGTAATGGTCAAACTAAGGAAATGTATATGAATCCTAAAGTTCCTCATAAGGACCTTACAATCAATGAATGCAAGGGGGGCAATAGTTCCCACATGGGAATAAAATAAGTTTTAAGGGTCTTATATAGGATAGATTAGCCTTAGAGTACATTTAAAATAAATTTCAATGATTTTTAAATCCATTAAAGTAAAGAAATGGTTTTCTAATTTATGCATTTAGATAGGCATGTATCCTTTTGATCACAACTTGAGCTAGGTAACTCCAATTTTCTTGTCATTAAAAGCATTGGAATCATGATTCAATTGATATCCTTTTAGAACATATTTGGAGAAGTTTGGGTTGCTTCCTCATTAATTTTAGAAGTGTTTTTTTATCATTTTGCACACCCAATTCATAGGGTCAGCTATATCACCATGTTTCATCTTTCCTAAGGAGCAAGTTGGAAAACTAGGGGGCATATGGGCACCTATGAGATTCACATAATTATTCCTAGTTAGTATTAGGTGATTTTGTCTTTTCACTAATGTGTGTTCTACAGGGTGTGGGTACTAACAATTTGTTGCAGGATTTCAACATTGTGGACTTTGTTATATCCTTTTTCTTTACTAAACAATTTTATTTACTTTAGCTTGCACATTCATGTAGTGTCATATCTAGCTAAAGTGGGGACTAAACAAATCATCTTAAATTAGAACTTCAATTTAAGGATGATTTAGCATATATTTAATGTAATTTAATAATAAATTTTCATTTAAGATGCACTTGCATATCTCTTGTTATCTCTCTTAAACAAAATCTAGGTAGGATCCAATGGGTCCTCCTTGGTATTCCTATTCCATAGTGCAAAGCTCGAGGTAGGACTTGTACACTTGGGTCCTCCCCTTGTCATCTTTAAATCACCAAAATCTTTTTTTCCACAACAAAAGAGGGTTTTCTTAAGATTTGTACCTGATTTCCTGAAATTGGGAGCTATTCTAGGACCTTGAGGGAATTTCAAGGGTTTTTGTGCATGGGTGTCAAGGACACAAGACGTCATTGATGATATAGTGCACGTCTTTGACTTGAGACCCATGTTGGGTCCCCTTCTTGGAACTTGTGTTGGGGTTGTTTAAAGAGATTAATTTCTTTCTCGATCAGCCAACAGGAGAAAATTTTATTCTAAATAATTTATAAGCACCCTTAATTGCTTCATTTAACAGAACTAATCATACCTTAAGTGAGAAAGATCAAGAAAGCACACACATACTTCATGTGGACAAGATATTGTGGACATCCTAATTTGAGAAAGAGCAATTGTAAGGTGGAAGCAAAGAGGCTTGGAAATATATTTTGAAGCACAAGAGTTCTTCATTCTTCAATTCCATTCTATCATTCAAGCATTAAAAATTCAATCATGGAAAAGAAAATATAGATTATGAGTATGGATTAGATTACTTTAGCCTTAGAGTCTTGGTATGTTTTCTTGGTTATCCTCAAATCTCTTCATTGTTGCTTCATCATCAATATCAACCTTCATGCTAGAGTTTGGATCTTGGGATTTAGACCTTGGTATTACATATTTAAAGATCATACATGAGCACCACACACACTTTACTATTCATTCAATGGTTATATTTTTTATATAATATCATTTTGAAGTGAAGAACTTGTAATGGAACAATCATTATTTTGTTATTGATGTCAAACTTGCTACTTTCTGGTAAGACAACTACTTAGTTGATTTGAGTACTATCATTTGTTTAATTGATGAAGATGATTTGATCAAATGAGATAACAAGAGCACCTAGAAGAAAGGTTGAGTTATGGTATGAAAAAGAAGTGCAAATATTAGTTACGACTGTAATGATATATTGTATTGTTTATCTACTTAAGACTACAGAGTTTGGATGCATTGATTAAGTCTAGAAGAACAATTTAGAAGAATTGTGTTTGCCAAGCTTGACTGAGTGCACAGTAGGTGCCGAGCAAAGTTAGTGGAAGCCGAGTAGAAAATCAGCTGGAGCCAAGCAAAGTGAAGATTCAATGTGTGTTGAGTGGACATAGTATATGTCGAGTAAAGTTTAGTTGATGTTGAGCATCAGTAGACTTTAGTGTTCATCGAGTAAACTAGTATAAGCCGAGTGGAAGAACAATATGGAAGTTGAGTGACAACATATTGATGTCAAGTGCTATTATTCATGTTTAATCACATATTTGATAAATCTGAGCCAACTATTTTGTTTTCTTGAATTGTGTGAAGTGTGTGGAAGATAAGTATGATGAGATAGTGGCATAGAATTCAAGGTAAACCATTTTGTGGTGAATTCAAGGAGGATTGAGGAAATATTTTCTAGAGGAACCAAATGAAAAAGTGGATAGATTCATTGTACCCTACCTAATCCTACCTAACCCTAAAATGGACAATTGTGGTTAAGCAACAAAAGATTTTAAATATCTATTTATAGAGAGAGATGGTCAGAAGAAAAGATTTTCATGTGTGAGAACCTAAGGAAGACAAGGAGTCTAGGGTATTTCTTAATTTAGTGGCCAAAAAAAAGATATTGCAATTGGCATGCAAAGCAAGAAGGCTTAAGAGTATGAATGCTTGAAGGGTGAACAAGCTATCAGAGCTAAAGTGTGTAAAAGCCAAGCAAAATGGAGAACTAAAACAAATATCTATAATGTGCAAGTGAGTTATAATTTGTTATCAAATCAAGCCTTACTATTACTTTCTAATCATTGTATCAGTCTAGGGTAAATCCTTTGGATTAAGGTTGACCTAATAGTCATTTGTAAATCCTTTAACTGGGTAACATTCCAAGTGAATGGTCTAAAGTCCTCTAACAAGACCCACTCCTAATAGGGTGATTGAAATACTCTAACCATGTCATATTTAACAATGTGTATTATAACCTTTAATAGGGTTGGCCTTTCACAAGGCATCACTTCAAAAGAGTGATAATTAGTAGCATGTTATTGGTGGTTTTTTCCAAATTGGGTTGTTGGATACAATTGATTAATTATGTGTTATCCTTGATGTTACACAAATGTCATATCAGTTGACAGTCAGTGCATACCGAGCTCACTTGGTCAGTAAGGATAGTTTTCCTAGTTTACCGAATGTTCCTAAGTTTACTCTGTGTAGAAGCCAATTTCTACCGAGCTCACTCAAGCGTCGAAGGAAGTGAAGTAGACAAAAGTGTTAACCAAAAAGTTGAACAGAGTGAGTGTTAACCGAGCTTTTGTTGGTTAACACAAGAAATTGCTTCAGAATTAGTTTCTACCGAGGTGGGTCGACTACCAAAGAATTTTCTTATTTTGGCATGTAAAGCTTAATTATTTTACCTATTGATTCTAGCCAACTGAGGTGATGAATATTGGTTAAATTCTAATTTGTATTTGAGCTGACTTGATAATCTGAAAGGTTTAAGCAAACGGTCAAGTTGTGATTTCAAAGTGTGTGTGAGATGCAAGTTGAATGAGTTGAAAAAGATAAGAGAGGAAGCAAACTTGAAGGATAAGCAGATATCCTTGTGGAGCAAAAAAGTATTATTTGATTAGGAAGGATCAAGTATGAACCAGAGCAGAGATCTCTAATCAACAATTCAGTTGCATCACAATCAAGTCATTTCATTGTTACTCTCTAACCATTGTAGCAATGATCTAAAATCTCTTAACATAGTTGGTTTAACAACCATTTGTAAATCCTCTAACAAGGTGGCAATTCCATTGAATTGTTTCAAGATCTTTTGCAAGGCCACTCCTAATAGGGTGATTAAATCCTTTAATAGTGTCATACCTAACAGTGTGTTTTGTAACCTTTAACAGGGTTGACTCCTAACAGGGCTCACTTCAGAAGAGTGAAAAATAGTAACAAGTTACATTGGTGGTTTTTTCCAAATTGGGTTTCCATGTTAAATCCTAGTGTCTCATGTGTTCATGTTAGTTATTTCATGCTTGCAAGTAATTTCTAATAACATCTTAAGATTTTTTAAAGTAATTCATACTCTGCATTTACCGAGTCACAACAATTTTTGTGTGTTTACCGAGTATCAGCAGCGATCAGTTTTATCAAGTCTAAATTTTCTAGTTGACATCTAAGGGATCTGGGATTTATTTTAGTAGTAACTGATTCACCCCCCTACCCCCCCTCTTAGTTACTCCTCTTATATTTCCAACAATTAGTATCAAACCTTTTGGTGCTTGCAGAGAAGGTTTCAAGGACCTCAGCTAAAGAGCAGGATGTCTTACAAGAGAGATTCCAAAGTTGAACAAAAACAACTTTACAACATGGAAAGGACTTATGAGGCTTCATCTGGTCACCATCAGTGATTCAGGATGCAAATATCTTGATGAAGAATATAAAACTCCCATTGGAACATTATCAGTTGATGATATTGTTGAGAAGAAGAACCATAACATCATGATGATTGACATTGCATCTACTCTCAATTATGTTGAATTTGATGTGGTCAAAGACTATAAAACTGCTTTTGATATGTGGAACAAACTGAAAGAAATCTATGGAGGTGATGACAATGTAAGAAGAGCCAAAGCAGAAAGCCTTCGAGGACAATTTGATCAAATGAGGATGGGAGAAGATGAAAATGTTGCAAAATATGTGGAAAGAATCAAGGCCAATGTTAGTGTAATTAGAGCATCTAGAAGAGAACTCAAAGAAGAAACTATTGTAAGTAAAGTTCTCATAACCTTGCTTCCTATCTATGTAATTAGAGTATCTGTTATTCAAGAAAAGAGATGTGATCCAAATAACAAGTTAAGTTTGGATGCCCTAGTAGGAAGATTGGTAGCTTTTGAACTAGACAACTTCGACAACTATGTTTCTACTTCCAAGAATATTGAGTCTTAATTTGAAGCTAAACTCTCACTCAAAGAAAAAGGCAAGAAAATAAGAGATAATCAATCAAAAAGTGAGGAAGAAACTAAAGAAATTTCTGATAGTAATCTTGAAATTGTTGAAGCTCTACTTACAAAGAAATATTCTAGAAGCAGAGGAAAGTACAAAGGTAAGATCCCTCTAATATGTTTTTCTTGTGAAGAAATTGGTCATATTGCTACTAGGTGTTCAAACAAAGAAGGAAAGGAAGAAAAGAAAAGTCACAAGTACAAAGGCAAGAAGGAATTCAAAGGTCACAAATCCTACAAAGACAAAGGTAAGAAAACTTATTTTATGGCTAAAGATTCTAATAGTAGTGAAGATGAAATAGTGTATATTACTATAAAAGATGAATCTGATGATGAAGGAGATAAGATGGCACTTGTTTCTCATATTAAAAAAAGTGACACATGGATCATAGATAGTGGATGAACGCACCATATAACTAGAGACAAAACTAAGTTTGAACATTTTGAACACTATGATGGAGGTAGTGTAAGGTTTCAAAACAATGAACCTTGTTGCATAAAGGGGAAAGGCCAAATCTTATTAACCAATGAACTTGTATGTGACAATGCCTATTGGGTTGAAGAACTAAAACATAATTTATTGAGTGTGGCATAGTTGAACAACATTGGATTCAAGGTAGAATTCATGAATGGCAAGGCAAGACTACTGGATAACCAAGGAAATCTGATTGGATTAGGCAGGCAAACAAAAGGTAACCTATTTTATTTTGATCTTGGTGTTTGTTTGTGTTTCATTGCTCAAGTAGAAGAAAGTTGTCTATGGAACAGAAGATTATGTCATGTAAACTTTGATAATATGGTCAAGATTAGCAAACTCAAAAGAGTAAGAGGTCTTCCTAATTTGAGGAAACTTGGTGTTGGATTATACAAGAATTACCAAATTGGTAAAATGGGAAAGATAAGTTTTAAAAGCAAAAATTATTAGTCAAAAGATGTTTTGGAAATTGTGCATACTGATTTATGTGTACCTATTGGAATAAAGACTTATAGTGCAGAAATTTTTTTCATTCTATTTATTGATAACTATTCTAGAATGATGACTGTTATGTATCTTAGAGAAAAATTAGAAGCTTTTGAGAAATTCAAATGGTATCTTGCTAGAGTAGAAAAAGAAACTGAAAAAAGATTGAAATGCTTAAGATCAGGTAGAGGTGGCGAATTCATCTCAAATGAATTCAACAATTTCTACATTAAAAGAGTAATCAAAGACAAGTATCAACCCTTGGTACTCCTGAGCATAATGGAATAGCTGAAAGAAGAAACAAATCCATCATGGATTGTGCAAGGACACTAATGAATGAGAAGAATATTGTTATCAAATACTGGAAGGAAGCTATCAGCACTGTAGTTCATACTTTGAATCGAGTTCAGTTGAAGGACTCAAACAAAATGCCCTGTGAGTTATGGTATGACTACAAACCCAATGTAAGTTACTTGAAAGTATCTAGCAACAAATGTTATATCTTGAAAGAATCTAGAAAATGAAAATTTGATGTAAAAGATCATGAAGGTATATTTCTAGGATATTCCTATAGAAGTAAAACATACAAATGTTTGAATTTATCCACTCACAAATTCATAGAAAGTGCACATGTGAGAATTGATGAGTTTGCAGAAAAGACTAAAGAAGAAAGCAAAAAGGAGCTAGAAGACTACAAAAGATTTGTCTAATATGAACCTGATACATTGCCCAACACATTTGAAAAAAATGGGACTTCATCTTCTGAGCTCTTCAAATCTCCAGTTACTAAGTTACAGGAAGTTCAAATCGAGTCACAGGGATCCAAGTCACATTCAAAGGATACCAAGTTAGTACATACCAAGTCTGAAGAACCTGAGCCACAAATAGAAGGATTCGAGCCAGAAGTTGAAATTCAAGATGAAGATAGTACAATTCATTCAAAGGTCAAAGAACCTATATTGGCTAAATATGTTAGAAGGCATCATGCACCTAATTAGATTATTCGAGACAAATCTGATTGAACAATGACAAGAAGCAAACTAAAAGGTACATGTTTACTTGCTGAAATTGAATTTAGAAGTGTTAAAGATGCATTGGAAAATGAAAGTTGGATTGAGGCTATGAATGAATAAATAGAATAGGGTGAAAAGAATAAAACTTGGACTCTTGTACCTAGGCCTAAAGAAAAAAATGTGATTGATACAAAATGGGTATTCACAAATAAGCTGAAAGAAGATGGAAAAGTGTCAAGAAACAAAGCAAGGTTGGTATGTAAAGGTTATTCTCAAGAAGAAGGTATTGATTATAGTGAAAAAATTTCTCCTATTGCAAGATTAGCAGGTGTTAGGACTTTACTTGCTTATGCAACTCACAAAGGATTCAAAGTATATCAAATGGATGTTAAATCTGCATTCTTGAATGGAATTCTTGATGAGGAAGTTTACATTGAATGACCAGAAGGTTTTATTGATCCAGACAAAAGGGACATGGTCTGCAAATTACATAAAGCCCTATATGGTCTAAAACAAGCTCCTAGAGCTTGGTATGAAAGACTACATAACTATTTGATATAGATTGGTTTTCAAAGAACAAATGATAACAGTAGCCTATACATCAAGGAAGGACCAGACAAGAAGATTGCATTAGCAGAAATATTTGTGGATGATACTCTATTCACAAGAAATGATGACTTATGCAAAGCATTTTCAGAACAAATGAATAAAGGATTTGAAATGTCCATTTTTGGTGAAATAAAATTCTTTGTTGGATTGCAGATACAACAAAACAAAAATGGTATCTATATTACTCAATCTAAGTACATCAAAGAGATACTCAAAAAATTTGGAATGGAAGATTCAAAACTAGTTGGAACCCCCATGTGTATTGGACTTAAGCTTATAAAAGATGATGACTTCAAAGAAGTAGATTAGACCCTATACAGATCAATGATTGGGAAATTACAGTATGTGGTACATACAAGGCTTGATATTGCCTTAGCAATTGGGATAGTGGCAAGATTTTCAGCTAAACCCATAGAAAACCATGTGATGGAAATAAAAAGAATCTTGAGATATCTAAAAGACACTAAATACTAGGGCTTATGGTACAAAATTGGAGGCAACCTTGAACTGAAAGTATCTATTGATGTTGATTGGGCAAGAAATCTTGACGATAGAAAAGCACTAGTGGTGGAGCATTCTTTCTTGGTAAAAGACTGGTATCTTGGACAAGCAAGAAGCAAAATTGCACATCTCAATCCACAGTAGAAACAAAATATGTAGCAGCGATAGTGAATTGTTTTAACATGGTTTGGTTCAAACAGTTGTTGGAAGGAATGAAGGTTGAAATCAAAGAGCCAATAGTGATGTATTGTGATAACACCAGTGCAATCAACATATCCAAGAATCCAGTGATGCATTCCAAAACTAAGCACATTGCTATCAAATATCACTTTCTAAGAGAATTAGTACAAGACAAAGAAGTCAGATTAGAATATGTGCATACAAAAGAACAAGTTGCAGATATATTCACAAAGCCAGTACCTAAGGATGCATTTTTGTATCTAAGAGGTAAGGTAGGGGTCATTCCCCTATCTAAAGCTCACTAAATAAAGTTTAGTGATGCATCAATAGGAACCAAGTTGAAAATCTATCAGTTGATGCAGTATTGACAAGGACATATTGTAGATGAATCTGTACTAAAGGTACATTGGCACTAATCAGAATTGTCTTTGGCATGTGTTGTCAAAGAGGGAGAAGTTTACTGTCATATCTTTTTAAAATTTGTAGAGAGAGAAGTTAAACAGTTCCTTTACAGAGGGAGAACACTAAAGGAGAAGTTTTCTATATAAAATCAAAGAGGGAGAAACTTTCTAACAGAGGAAGTCTTGTTCTCAATATCTCATCATGCTATGAAATGTTGTGTTGCCATCAATGCCAAAGAGGGAGATTATTGGATACAATTGATTAATTGTGTATTGTCCTTGATGTTACACAAATGTCATATTAGTTGACAGCCAATGCATACTGAGCTCACTTGGTTAGTAAGGACAATTTTCCTAGTCTACCGAGTGTTCCTGAGTTTACTCTGTGCTACAAGCAGTTGCTACCGAGCTCACTCGGGCATCAAAGGAAGTTAAGCAAAAAAGAGTATTGACCGATCTCACTCGATTAACCAAGTGAAAGTTGAATAGAGTCAATGTTAACCAAGCTTCTATTGGTTAACATAAGAAATTGCTTCAGAATTAGTTTCTACTGAGTTCGGTCGACTACTAAAAGATTTTCTTATTTTGACATGTAAAACTTAATTATTTTACCTATTGATTCTACCGGACTGAGGTGATGAATATTAGTTATTCTAATTTGTATTTGAGCTGACTTGACAATCTGAAAGGTATAAGTAAAAGGTCAAGTTGTGATTTCAAAGTGTGTGTGAGATGCAAGTTGAATGAGTTGAAAAAGATAAGAGAAGAAGCAAACTTGAAGGATAAGTAGATATCCTTATGAAGCATAAAAGTATTATTCGATCAGGAAGGATCAAGTATGAACCAAAGCAGAGATCTGTAATAAAAAATTCAATTGCATCACAATCAGATCATTTCATTGTTACTTTCTAACCATTGTAGCAGTGATCTAAAATCTCTTAATAGGGTTGGTTTAATAGCCATTTGTAAATCCTCTAACAAGGTGGCAATTTCATTAAATTGTTTCAAGACCTTTTGCAAGGCCACTCCTAATAAGGTGATTAAATCCTTTAACAGGGTCACACCTATTAGTGTGTTTTGTAACCTTTAACAGGGTTGGCTCCTAACAGGGCTCACTTCAAAAGAGTGAAAAACAGTAACTAGTTACATTGGTGGTTTTTCCCAAATTGAGTTTCCATATTAATGTTGGAATTATGAATGAAGTAACTGGGGGGGGTTGAATCAATTACCTCAAAAAATAATCTTGATCCCTTAGATGTCTTAAATAACTAGTTACTATAGTCACTCGATAAACATATCACAAAAATGTTATAACTCGGTAGGTTAACTTGTTACTAATCTTTAGCATTCATAATTATTAGCATGCATGCAAAAGTAAATAACATGAGCACAAGAGACACTATATTTAATGTGGAAACCCAATATGGGAAAAACTACCAAATAACTAGCTACCAATTTTCACTCTTTTGAAGTGAGTCCTGTTAGGAGCCAACCCTGTTAAAGGTTACAATACACACTATTAAATGTGACCCTGTTAGAGGATTTAATCACCCTATTAGGAGTGGCCTTGCTAGAGGTCTTTAGAAAAATTCAACTGAATTGTCACCTTGTTAGAGGATTTACAAAATGACTGTTAAACCAATTCTGTTAAGAGATTTGAAATCACTGCTACAATGATTAGAAAGTAACAATGAATTGACCTGAATAAGATGCAATTGAATTTTTTAATTATAGATCTCTATTCTGCACCATTAGATCCTCCTCGATCAAATATAGCTTTGCTGCTCCTCAATGATCTCTGATCATTCTTCAAAATTTTCTTTCACAATAATTAGTCCTCCTTCACATTCATATCACATCAGATCCATCACACACTTAGAATTCGCAACTTGACCTCTTATATATACCATTCAAATTATCAAGTCGGCTCATTCACATGTTACATTTACCAATAAACCATACATCAGTCGACTACAAAGATTACATTAAAAAAATAAATTTTATTTCACAAAATACTGAAATCCAACATTGGATGACTCTGCTCAGTAACCACTACTTCCAGAAACAATTTCCTGAGTTAACCATATTGTTAACATTGCAAAATGTGCAAAATCCTTTGGCTGCCGAATTAACTCGGTAAGAACTAAATTTTCTTTACTGTCCATGAGAGCTCAGTAAGAATTGTTTCTTGCACTATTTTCCTTTGATGACCAAGTGAGCTCGGTAACAACTGAATTTCCTTTGCTAACCTTGAAAGCTCGATAACAACTGTCTACACAAGGTAAAGCTTGAGAATGCTCTGTAGACACTGTAAACCTTCATTGCTAACCTTCTAAGCTCGGTAGACTTTGTCTTTTGCCTTGCTGACCACCTGAGCTCGGTAGACTCTATCTGATGACTGATATGACATTTGTGTAACATCAAAGACAACACTCAATTGAAAAATTGTATCAAACAATCTCCTTTTTTGGCATTGATGGCAACACAACATGTCATAGCATAATGAAATTTGAAAATAAGAAAAACTCCTTAAATACAATAATCTCCCTCTTTCATAATAATCTCTCCCTCTTACATAAACTCTCCTTTTTCTTGCAAATTTCAGAAAGATATGACAGTAAATTCTCCCTCTTTCACAACACATGCCAAAGACAACATAAACCAAATGAATAGCAATGTACCTTATGTATTTATTCATATGCAATATCTTCATTACTTTGCTACATCAATTGATAGATCTTCAATTCTGTTTCTATTGATGCATCACTAAAACTGTATTTTAGTGAGCTTCAGATAGGAGAATGACCCCTAACTTACCTCTTAGATACAAGAATGCATCCTTAGGTAAAAGCTTTGTGAATATGTTAGCAATTTGTTCCTTTGTATGGACATATTCCAATCTGATTTCCTTATCCTACACCAATTCTCTAACAAAGTGATACTTTATAGCAATATGCTTGGTTTTTGAATGCATCACTAGATTCTTGGATATGTTAATTGCACTTGTATTGTCACAAAACATACAACAAGTTCTTTGATTTCTTGCTTCATACCTTCCAATAATTGTTTGAATAGTTTACTGCTGCTACAACATATTCAGCCTATGCTGTGGACTGGGATGTACAGTTCTGCTTTTTACTTGTCCAAGAAAGAAAGTTCCTCCACTTGTACTCTTTCTATCATCAACGTTCCTTGCCCAATCTGCATCAGTGAACACTTTTAAATCCAGATTTCTTCCAAGTTTATACCATAATCCGTAATCTTCAGTTCCTTTCAAATATCTCATGATTCCAGATTTCCTCCAAGTTTATACCATAATCGATAATCTTTAGTTCCTTTCAAATATCTCATGATTCTTATGATTTCCATCATGTGATTTTCTTTTGGTTTTGCTGAGAATCTTGCTACAATTTCTATTGAAAGGGCAATGTCTGGTCTTGTATGTACTACATACTACAACTTTCCAATCATAGATCTATACAATGTCTGATCCACTTCCTTTGATTCATCATTCTTGGTAAGTTTCAATCCAGTACATATAGGAGTCCCAACTGGTTTGCAGTCTTCCATACCAAACTTTTTCAATATCTCCTTGATGTATTTAGATTGAGTGATGTAGATCTCATTCTTACTTTGATGAATTTGAAGACCAACAAAGAATTTGATCTCACCAAACATTGACATTTCAATTCCTTGTTCATTTGTTCTAAATTTTTTTTGCAAAGATCATCATTTCCTGTGAACAAAGTATCATCTACAAATATTTCTGCTAAAACAATCTTATTATCTGGTCCTTCCTTTATGTACAAGCTATTGTTATCATTAGTTCTTTAAAAATCAATCAGAATTAGATAGTTATGCAATCTTTCATACCATGCTCTAGGGGCTTGTTTTAGACCATACAATGCTTTATGTAATTTGTAGACCATGTCCTTCTTGTTTGGATCAACAAAACCTTTAGTCTATTCAATGTAAACCTCTTCATCCAGTATACCAATGGGAATTGTTGACTTGACATCCATCTGATAAACTTTGAATCCTTTGTATGCAGCATATGCAAGTAAGGTTCTGACACCTTCCAATCTTGCAATAGGAGCAAAAGTCTCTCCATAGTCTACACCTTCTTCTTGAGAGTATCCTTTGCATACTAGTCTAGCTTTGTTCCTTGACATCTTACCATCTTCATTTAACTTGTTTCTGAATACACACTTAGTTCCAATCACATTTTTGTCTTTAGGCCTAGGTACAAGAGTCCATGTTTTATTTTTCTCTATCTGTTCTATCTCTTCATTCATAGCTTCAATCCAACTTTCATTTTCTAATGCATCTTTGACATTTCTAGGTTCAAAATCAACAAGTAAACAAGTGCCTTTCAACTTACTTCTTGTCATTGTTCCTTCATATTTATCTCCAATGATTTGATCTGGTGCATGATGCTTCTTGACATACTTGGCTAGCACAGGCTCGTTGCATTTTGAATGAGTTGTATTGTTATCCTTCTATGTTTCAACTTCTGATTTTGGTTCTGGTTGCTTGGGCTTGATAGCTATTGATTTGGTAGCTTTTGTTTGCAACTCGAGTCCTTGCAACTTGGTAGGCATTAGCTCAGTTTCAACTTCTTGCAACTTGGTTACAGAAGATTCTAGAGTAGAAGATTTTTGATTTATAGGTGTGCTTGGCACTGTATCAAGTTCAATGAAAACAAATCTCCTATAGTCTTTAGGTTCCTTTTTACTTTCTTCTTCAGTTCTTTCTACAAACTCATCAAATTTTACATGTGCACTTTCTATGACTTTGTGAGTAGACAAATTCAAACATCTATATGCTTTACTTTTGCAAGAATATCCCAAAAATATTCCTTCATCATCCTTCACATCAAATTTAGATTTTCTAGATTCTTTCAAAATGTAACATTTGCTTCTAAATACTTTTAGGTAACTTACATTGAGTTTGTAGCTATACCATAACTCATAGGGGGTTTTGAATGAGTCATTTTTCAGCTGTACTCAGTTCAAGGTATGAACTGCAGTGCTGATAGCTTCCTTCCAGTATTTGATAGCAATGCTCTTTTCAATCATTAAAGTTCTTGCACAGTCCATGATAGATATATTCCTTCTTTCAGCTATTAAATTTTGTTTAGGAGTTCTAGGTGTTGAAACCTATCTTTTGATTCCCCTTTCAATGCAAAAGTTATTTAACTCATGTGAAATGAATTCACCTCCTCTGTCCGACCTTAAACATTTCAGTCTTTTGTCTATTTTTTTTTCTACTCTAGCCAAATACCATTTGAACTTTTCAAATGCTTCTGATTTCTCTCTTAGGTACATGATAGTCATCATTCTTGAGTAATCACCAACAAAAAGAATGAAGAACTTTTCACCAGTATAACTTTCAATGCTAACAGGTCCACAAAAATTAGTATGCACAATTTCTAATTTTTTTTTAGACTGATAGTTCTTTTTTTAAAGCTAGTCTTTCCCATCTTTCCAATTTGACAATTCTTGCATAGCCAACCTCATGTTTCTTTATGTTAGGAATGCCTCTTACTTTTTAGAATTTACTTATTTTTACCAAGTTATCAAAGTTCACATGACATAACCTTCTATGCCATAACCAACTTTCTTCAACTTGAGCAATAAAACATGAACATTCACTAATTTCAAGATAAAACAAGTTACCTTTTGTTTGATTGTCTGATCCAATCAGCTTACCTTTGCCATCCAGCAGTCTTGCTTTTCCATGCATGAATTCCACTTTCAATCCATTATTGAGTAGTTGTGCCACACTCAACAGATTGTGCTTTAGTCCTTCTACCTAATATGCATTATCACATACAAGTTCTTTGGTCAGTGAGATTCTTCCTTCTCCTTTTATACAACGAGGTTCATTATTACCAAATCTTACACTGCCACCATCATAGTTTTCAAAATGTTCAAACTTAGTTTTATCACTAGTCATGTGATGAGAACAACTACTATCTATAATCCATGTATCATTTTTCCTCACGTGAGAAATGAGTGTCATTTCTTCATCATTATCAGACTCATCCTTTATAGTAATCTAAATTATTTCATCTTCTTCTTCATCATCAGAATCAGTAGAATCTTTAGCCATGAAACATGTTTTCTTACCTTTATCTTTGAATGATTTGAAGTCTTTCTTGCTATTGCACTTGTGACCTTTCTTCTCATCCTTGTTCTACTTATTTGGGCACCTAGTAGCAATATGTCCAATTTCTTCACAAGAAAAATAGATTACAGGAACCTTACCCTTGTATTTCCCTTCGCCTCTTGAATATTTCCTTGCTAATAGAGCTTCAACTACCTCAAGACCACTGTCTAAACTCTGTTTTGATTCTTCATCACTATTTGATTGAGGATCCTTTATCTTCTTGCCTTTCTTCTTGAGTGAAAGCTTGGCTTCAAATGCTGATTCAATGTTCTTGGCAATTGGAACATAATTATCATAGTTGTCCAGCTTGAATGTAGTCAATCTTCCAACTATGGCCTCTAGATTTATCTTATGATTTGGTTCACATCTTCTTTCTTGAATTACAAAGACTCTGATTGCATAAACAGGAAGTAGAGTTCTAAGAACTTTACTTATAACTATATCCTCCTTTATATCTCCTCCAGATGCTTTGATTGCACTAACGCTTGCTTTAACTCTTTCAACATATTTTGCTATGTTTTCATCCTCTCTCATCCCCATCTGATCAAATTATCCTCTCAAACTTTTTTCCTTGGCTCTTCTTACATTATCATCACCTCCATAGATCTCTTTCAATTTGTTCCACATTTCAAAGGCAGTTTTGCAATCCTTGATGTCATCAAATTCTTCATAACTTAGAGTAGATGCAATATCTATCATCTTGGTCCCTTAGATGTCTTAAATAACTAGTTATTGTTGTCACTCGGTAAATACATCATAAAAATGTTGTAACTTGGTAGGTTAACTTGTTACTAATCTTTAGCATTCATAATTATTAGCATGCATGTAAAAGTAAATAACATGAGCACAAGAGACACCAGATTTAAAGTGGAAGCCCAATATGAGAAAAACCACCAAGTAACTAGCTACCAATTTTCACTCTTTTGAAGTGAGCCCTGTTAAGAGCCAACCCTGTTAAAGGTTACAATACACATTGTTAGGTGTGACCCTATTAGAGGATTTAATCACCCTGTTAGAAGTGGCCTTGTTAGAGTTCTTTAGAAAAATTCAACTAAACCGTCACCTTGTTCGAGGATTTACAAAATGGCTGTTAAACCAACTATGTTAAGAGATTTAAAATCACTACTACAATGATTAGAAAGTAATAATGAATTGACCTGAATAAGATGCAACTAAATTTGCTGATTACAGATCTCTATTCTGCACCATTAGATCCTCCTCGATCAAATATAGCTTTACTACTCCTCAATGATCTCTGATTATTCTTCAAAATCCACTTTCAAAATAATTAGTCCTCCTTCACATTCATATCACATCAGATCCATCACACACTTAAAATTTGCAACTTGACCTCTTATATATACCATTTAGATTATCAAGTCAACTCATTCACACGTTACATTTACCAATAAACCATACATTAGTCAACTACAAATATTACATTAAAAAAATAAACTTTATTTCACAAAACAATGAAATCCAACATTGGTCAACCTTGTTTGGTAAGCACTACTTCCAGAAATAATTTCCTGAGTTAACCACCTTAACTCGGTTAAAATTGCAAAATCTACAAAATCCTTTGGTTTCCAAGTTAACTCGGTAAGAACCAAATTTCCTTCATTGTCCATGAGAGCTCGGTAAGAATTGTTTCCTACACTATTTTTCTTTGATGACCGAGTGAGGTCGGTAACAACTAAATTTTCTTTGCTAACCTTGAAAGCTCGATAACAACTGTCTGCACAAGGTAAAGCCTAAGAATGCTCAGTAGACACTATAAACTTTCTTTGCTAACCTTCTCAGCTCAGTAGACTCTGTCTTTTGCCTTGTTAACCAACTAAGCTCGGTAGACTTTGTCTGATGACTAATATGACATTTGTGTAACATCAAAGACAACACTCAATTGAACAATTGTATCCAACAGTTAAATCCTGGTGTCTCATGTGTTCATGTTATTTCTATCATGATTGCAAGTAATTTTTGATAACATCCTAAGATTTTTTAAAGTAATCCATACTCTACATTTACCAAGTCACAACAATTTTTGTGCATTTATTGAGTACCAGCAGTGATCAATTTTATCAAGTCTAAATTTTATAGTTGAAATCTATGGGCTCTGGGATTTATTTTAGTTGTAACTGATTCATCCCCCCTCTTAGTTACTCCTCTTATATTTCCAACAATTTCCACATAAAATCCTTGTGTCAAATGTGTTATTAAGTCTGTTATGTTTCATGCTTGCATTTCTGCAAATTTGTTTTGACCTAGGACAGTAACCTACAAAGTTTAAGTGTTGTATGATCTAATGGATGCATGCATAATAAGGTTTTATGGATATGGATCTAACAAGCATTTAAAATTTGTATTTGTACATTTGGACCTTGGATAATTGATTCAACCCCAACCCCTCCCCCTCCCCCCTGCCGGCAATTATTCTAAAGAATTCAAACATATATGTGGAGGTGAAAACCACCAAGATGGGGGGTTGAGTAAGGAAAACCCCTATGTATCCACACACAAGATCCAATTCCAGATATGAACAAATCTTAGAAGACATAACAATGTGCAGATTCAAATGCCCTTTTTGCAAAATTTTAGAGATCCAAAGTTCATTTTGCAATCGAACATGGAAGGCTAGGGACATAGTGCAACCTCAACCTTGGTAGGTTAACCCTAACCTCAACATGTCAAACCTAACCTTCCATATTAACCCTAACCAAGAGCCAAACCATTTCAAGGTTTCATAGATCTCATAGTTTTACATTTAGAGCCAAATCTATTTGCTAATTGGAGTAGCACAGTGGGCAGAAATTCAAATTCCATCATTTTTCATCTTTAGAAGCAAGCATCTTATTTAATTTTATTAATTTAGTAATTTACATTTCAAATTTTTTGTTCTTATATTTAGAAGGAATTTAATTTCATGCTTATTAGGATCACAAGGAATAAAACATCCTTTCATCTATCTCCATAACTATTAGATCTTGGCTTGAGTTAGTGCTCCTTTATCACTTGGATTGCATAAACTTTACTAAGACTTACTAATCTTGGGGATTAGATCACAAGGGTCCATCCTCTTGAGGTTTTGGGCTATGTGAAGTATTTAGGTATATTTTGTGCTTCACATTTCACCCTACACAACTAATACATATGCTTTTAGGTTTTCCTTAAATAAGGTGATGAGATATTGTAAGATTCTTCTTGATTATATATTTTTATGATCCTAAATATCATTTAGTTAAGTATCATTCTAAGATATTTTGTAATGATATATATTTAAGACAATTTTCATAATCAATAATGATGATTTACCTTCTTTACTTCTTTTACAAGATTATGACTATTTATGAGCTAACAATACTAACCAAATATGCATCAGTTAGCATAGATCTTGTTTGATGTGCTTGAAGTATAAGAGGAGGCAATCATATTAACTCCTTTAAGATATCTACATGATTCCACACTCATCCTTCCATGTATGTTATTGTTTAGAATTTTAGGCACTAGGCATCAACTTCACCTGTTTATACAGGTTTGAGAATGCCTTAAAATTCTCAAAATTTATTGATTGGTAGTACAATCCCCATAAGCTTTACCATTTTGGAAATAGGATTTTTTCAATGGATTCACTCTTAACCTAGGATGAGCTTGACCATGGTCTTACATTGATACTCATTCTTGATTGATGGATTTGTCTATGGTTTGAGTTGTTATCTCTCCAAAAAAAATAGTTGGTTGGTTTATCACTGCTTGGATGATCAGTTAGGTTCTTGCATGATGGTTGTTCTTATGATTTTAATATTATCTCTATAATAAATTATAGTAAGTAATAATTTCATTTGGTGATGAAGGTTTTGTGTGGTAACGCATTTAATATTAGTAAAACAATAACATAATTTTGTCTATGAATAATTAATATATGTAGATATATATTTGAATTAATAATCATTATATATAAGTATGCATATATGAGTGCACACTTATGTGCATGCCTCTGTGTGTGTGTGCGCGCGCATGTGTGTATAATATCTAGTCAAGACATGGTAAAATAAAATGTTACTATTAATATGACTTAATAGAAAATGAAAATAAAGAATATTAAAGGGTAAAATAAAATAATAAGTATTTAAAATAGGAGTAAAACCTAATACCTAATTAAGCTCTTGGTGGGACTTAATTTTTTTACAAAATTCAAAATTATATATATATATATATATATATGATGGTTATAAGATACATTCAAGAGAAAAATGTATAAGTAATTTGTGAAAAATATCAAATTAGAACATAAATACTATGATGGACATAAATAATAGACTGTGAAGCAACGAAGAGAGTATTTACATCATCTCTAGATCATTTATCCATTAATAAGCTTAGCATGCCTCTAATATGCCTAAGCAACTTGTAAAATAGTAGTTAATTACATAAACTAAGGAAAATTTGAGATTTGGAATTAATTTTATTGAAAAGGGCGGTGTCATCTTAGTTAAAGGGGAGTGAAAACTATTCAACCACATATACATGTGGTGTAAAATGTAACAATGAATAAGGGGTTTTTGGGATAAAACCTAGAGGATAGATTGGTTGTGTTTTTCATGGGAATTTTTTTGGAGAAATAATTATGATATGTGAGGGATTGTTTTTCGAGAAAAATTCTATAGGGGTTTATAAGTTTCTTTTCTTTTGGGGAGAAAGTCATAAATGTGAGTTTCAAGGGTTGAGAGAGAGATTTTTTCCCATGGAAATTTATCAAAGTGGATAGGATTTGAATGATGCATCTCAAGTTGGATTTTTTTCCCTCTCTTTGTCTCCTTCCTCATTTTGTTGTTGAATTGATTTAGGACTTGAGGTATGGATTGAATTTGTTGGTTGCATTATTTTTCTATAAATTATGGATCTATTATGTTCTCATGATGTATTATATCTATATTTTTCAAATCCTTAATTTATTTAAAAATTTTGAATTCCTTTGTGTAAAAATTGTCATGTATTAAGCATAAAGCAAAGCAGAGATTGGAGTGGATAACCCTAAAAATGATCAAAGACCTCAATATAGTTAGAAGTGGATTTGCCTTTGGATAACATTATGTCTGAAATTAAGAGATTAAATAAATCAAGGAAGAACATATCATAGTAATATATCAAATACTGGGGTATGCGCCTTTTATTTTTGTACTTTGTAAAGGACTAAGGTCTTGGGAAAGACTGGAGGTTTTCTTCTCCGTTCTTTCCTACCAATGCCTGTTTGAATGGAGGTATTCACTATTTATAATTTTCTATTTTAATTATATAATCCAAGGCTTTGGTCATTTACCGATAAATTTTTTTTAAAAAAATATTGTCATGTATTTTCCTAGGGTATTCATCTAACAAAATTTTGGGGATATGTTATGTTGGATGGTTATAGGTAACTATAGGCTTTTAGGATCTTATTTTTTATTTATTTGGACCTTAAATATATAGAATATAGTTTTTATATAATGTATGGTGCACTTGGTTCCTTCTAATGAGTTTTGAAGGCTAGATTAGGGTTTAGAGTTATCTCATGAACTAAGGACAATTGGAGGTTTCCTTAACCCAATCAACTAATGTTCTAATGTTATTATGGAATATTTATTCATTATAATAACTTTTCCTATACTTAAAAGAGGTTTTATTAAGGGTAGGGCAAACTTAGTACCCTAGACAAGTGGCTCACCATAGCTATTAGGACCTAGAAGTGGTTGCTAGAGGATCCTATGAAGTAGGAGACCAAGGCCCTGAGTAGGTTGGCCTTTGTATGCGAGTCTGCTAATCAAGTGAAAATATTAATAAAATAAAGTGAATATTAGGGGGTTTGGGTTAACACATTTGTGAAGATATGAGATATTTGAGTCACACTTCTTTGGTTAGAGTAATGGGGCTATATGCCATTATGTAGAAGGCTTGAGAGAGGTATAATGTCATTAGTTTAGAAGGTTGATCCAAACATTAGGGAAAGTGTGATGAGGTCGCATATGCCCTTATGGAGTACTAGGACCATATGTCATTTTGTAGAAGGCCCGAGTGTAGTAGGGTGACAATGGTTTAGGAGGTTGATCCCAACAACTGAGGAGTATGTGATGATAGTCACCTAGGCAGTACCTTGGAATCCCACATGCTTGATTTAGTTTCCTTTGGTAGTATTTTTTGCTTTATTTTTTTTATAAACTTAATTTTCTTTATTTTGGGAAGGGTGTTGCTACCTTAGGATCGTCCTAGTTGTCACCTCTCGTGTGGACCTTGGTTTCTATCTCCTAGCTCGAGGGAGTGGGTCTTTCTAGTTCACATGGTTGGGTGCTTAATTTTATCGAGGTACTTATCATTCTCATGGACGATCCTTGTTCATGTTCCTTCCAAATTAGTCTTTGAATACTTTATATTCAAGTATCTTATTTTGTGTTGGGATGTACCAATGTATATGTATTCACGTAAATGTAATATCCTAAAAGGAATTGTAAGTATATGGAATAATTATTTATATTGATATAATTTAGTTTTCAAGAAATGCAAAAGGGAAAGGGTATTTCCAAGAGAAAGGAAAGAGGTAAGTGCCCATGTCATATTATTTTAGAGAATTTAAATAATGTTGTTTACATAATGATATTTCTTTAAAGTATCTCTCTATGTTGATCGCTAAAAGGAAAATAAGCGTAGGAATAGTTATGATATGAAGCATCTAAGTGAATAATAGAAATGAAAGAAAATACCATATTTTAACATAATTTTCAAAGGAATTAATATGAATGATAACTTGTGGAAATTAGACTTGTTATTAATGGGCAGTTATGACAGGACAAATGGAGAAGCTAACTTGATTGTATTAATTAGTGGTTGGATTATGTTTACCATATGCAATTAAAATGTGTGTAGAGTATTAAGAAAATATTTACCCTAATGAATGTTTTGATTAGATAAAACAAGGTTTGAAGGGGACTCGAAATCCAAAACAAAAAAGAATCAAAGTCAGGAGTTGGTTTTATAGGGACCAGCAACCTAGAATAACACAGTAGAATTCAGAGGCTAGTTTTATAGGGACCAACAACCAACAAAAATAAACAAAACAACAGGGATGAAAAGTCCATAAAAGACCTAGATGAGCTTATATCAAGTGGGTGAAAGCACAAAGCTATGTCACCCTTTTGTAAAGGAATAGGCTAAAAAAAGTATAGGTGTTCACCTTGTTGGGATTAAAGATAGAGTAACTGAGAGGGGGGGGCGAATCAATTACTCCAAAAACTAATCCACAAATCCCTTAGATGTCTAAAAGATCTAGTTGTTGTTGATACTCGGTAAAAAAAAAATGTTGTAACTCGGTAAATTAAACTGTTACTGATCTTCAAGCATTCATGCATGCAATTGAAAATAAAATAAACACAAGAGACACCAGATTTAACATGAAAACCCAATATGGGAAAAATTAGCAAATACCTAGTTACCAATTTTCACTCTTCTGAAGTGAGCCCTGCTAGGAGCCAACCCTGTTAAAGGTTACAATACACACTATTAAGTGTGACCCTGTTAGAGGATTTTGATCACCCTGTTAGGAGTGGCCTTGCTAGAGGTCTTTAGAACAATTCAACTAAACTGTCACCTTGTCAGAGGATTTACAAAATGGCTGTAAAACCAACTCTATTAAGAGATTTGAAATCACTGCTAAAATGGTTAGAAAGCAACAATGAATTGACCTGAACAAGATGCAACTGAATTTTCTCATTACAGGTCTCTGTTATACATCATTAGATCCTCCTAGATCAAATATGGCATTGCTGCTCCTCAATGATCTCTGATCATCCTTCAAATTTGCTTCTACAATAATCAGTCTTCATATCACATCAAATCCATCTCACACTTAGAATTTGTAAATTGACCTCTTATTTATACCATTCAGATTATCAAGTCGGCTCATTCACATGTTACATTTACCAATAAACCATACATCAGTTGGCTACATATATTATTTTAAACAAATAGACATTATTTCATAAATCAATGAAATCCTTTATTTGGCTAACCCTGCTCGGTAAATAATGCTTGTAGAAATTTCCTAAGTTAACCGTCTTGACTCGGTTAACATTGCAACTTTTGCAAAATCCTTTGGCTGTCAAGTTTACTCGGTAAGAACTAAATTCCTTCTTTGTCCATGAAAGCTCGGTGAGAGTTTTTTCTACCATATTTCCCTTTGATGACCAAGTGAGCTTGGTAACAACTAAATTTCTCTGTTTAACCTTGAAAGCTTAGTAACAACTATTTACTCGATAGACACTGTAAACCTTCTTTACTAACCTTCTAACCTTGGTAGACTCTATCCTTTGCCTTGCTAACCATCTGAGCTAGGTAGACTCTATCTTTTGCCTTGTTGACCATCTAAGCTCGATAGACTCTGTCTTTTGCCTTGCTGACCATCTAAGCTCGGTAGACTCTGTCTTTTGTCTTGCTGACCATCTAAGCTCGGTAGATTCTGTCTTTTGCCTTACTGACCATCTAAGTTCGGTAGACTCTATCTTTTGCCTTGTTGACCATCTAAGCTTGGTAGACTCTATCTGATGACTAATATGACATTTGTGTGACATCAAAGATAACACACAATTGAACAATTGTATCCAACACACCTTTAGTGACATAAAATTGGTATTATTATTTTGAATTTAAAAATGAAGTAAACTAATGAAATATCTAGAAAATGATGAATTTTAGGATTAAATTTTTTTATAATTATTTGGAATAAGAATTGATATATTTTTCTAATTTTTAAAAACATTTTTTTAGCTATTGAAAAATGTTGAAAATTGGGGATCTAGTTCCCACCACAAAACTATAGGGAAATAAGTTTATTTCCTTTTGATCTCAAACTATGTTATAGATAACATATATAGCTAGAACAATCAAAAATAAAAATTAGCTTTAGACCTATATTTTCTCTTTAATAATGATTCAAATTTCAACTCACTTGAAATCGATAGTTTTCATCTCCCACCACATTTTTCAAAACAAATCTATTCTAACCAAGAGAAAAATTATACATTCTAGAAGAGGACTCTCTCCTTTAGAATGTCATATAATTTTTCAATTTTTTTGATATGATTTAATATTTTTTCTTTCTCAAAACTAACATCTTTTTTAGTGTTAAAATATGTACTTGTAGAACTTTTTAATTACAATATACTATATCTAATTTGAAAACTATAAACTCTATATGAGAATATTCTTAACTCTGAGCTTTATAAAATGGTGTTTATATGTTATTAAAAAAATCATAAAAAATAGTATGAGTTATTGAAATGCCACTTTTTTAAAAATAATTTTATTTATTTAGTAATTGGATACAAACTAGTATAAAACATGCAATTAATAGCCATTTCCAATTGAAAAAGTGTGAGACCAAATATAACTTAGCTAGAATAAATTTATCTATATCATATATTTTAACAAAATTGATTTTTAGATAGAAATGCTCAAATTTAGTCATTTTGATAAGTCAGCTTAAAAGGTGACACAACTTTGTACCTTTACCCTGGTCTTTAATAACACTAGTAATAGAAGTGCCTAGAACAACAACCTCTTTGAGAGAGTCTTAAACATTCTTCGTAGGAAGCTAGTGCTTTGTCTGGTTCTTCTATTGGGACCACCAGCAAACATTGGTGCATGATTGGTTGAGATAGCTCCATTTGGAGAAACTTTTCCAATATAAGCAGCAACAATCAAGATGGATGAGGTAACATCCTGCATTCTCATCTCACTTTCCTTAATCAAAATTTTAAGGGAAGCTTCATAATCTTGTAGTTTAGTTGGGATGTTCCCAACCAGAGATTTCAGCTCCCTCTGCTTCTTACTTTCCTCATCCAACTTTACTTGTCAAAATAAGGATTTCTCCTACAATGAAGAAACATATAAGTGAAGCTTTTTAATTTCATATATATCCAGTTTTTCATTATGGGGATTGGGCTCATTGTTTGTACCAAGATTAATATCCTTATGACCACATTTGGCCAAAGAAGCATTATGTGACATTAGATCAAGGGAATGGGTAGCAATAATAAGTGAGTTCTTAGCATGCTCTGTATCTAGAATATGGTTAATTAGGTTGACTATCCCATGTTTATCGTTATTACTATTCTCCTTCCTGTCATTTTTTATCATGCAATACCTCCTTATTCACCATCTTTCCACTATCCTCTTTAATGATAACACCCTTGATCTCAATGCTAGTGTTAATTCTATTTTTTCTTTTATGCTTCGAGGAATGGACATTATCCTTAGATTTACCCTTATTAGAAGAGGGCTTACCTCTCTTGCTGATAGTACTAGTATGTGAAGAATCATGGGTCAAGATATCATCCAAGCTGAGAGCGACATCATTGGTCTCAGAAGAACACCTATCACTTGCAGTATGGGCCAAGTCATCATCCAAGGAGGTAATGTCATCCTCCAAATTATCTGAGCTTTGATCAGAGTTTGTTTCCTTAGCCAGAGCCCACTTGTAGTGATTTTTGTTTTTCATCAAAGAACCACCAACAATCTCCTTTCTGTTGGGTGTGCCTTCTCCTTCCCTTTTCATTTACTGCTAGAAATAGAGTGAGCAGGGGTGTTGTCTCGATAAAACTTAGTGATAAGCATGATGCGACCCTCATGGATGATAGGTTTAGAATCCTTGTGCCTATGGGATTTGAGACTATTGAGGAGAGAATGCACAAAATAGTAAGGAAAGGAGATTCTTTTCTTATAGTGGAAGTGATTTAGAAAAACAAGGTGGTATTGATGAACCCTCAAAACCCTACCATCCAGAATGAAATACATCTGCACATAGGTGAGAAGTTCCTGCCAAACGTCCTTAATTTGAGCAAGATCATAGAAGTTGTCAACCTTCACCAGTCTCACTTCCTCTTGGTAATTTTTGGGAAAGCACTTGACCACCTCTTCCAAAGCTTTTTTTTGCTTGAAAAATCTCATACCTTTATTCAGCAGCCGATAACCTTAGCAATGAAATCAACATTCAGGATAAATTGTCTGCCATAGAGTGTAACCATGTCACCATCCCAAGATTCGTTAAAACCATTTGTCACATGAGGTTTGTAACCATTAATTTTTTCAATATAGATGCTCACCTTCTCTTTCTTAAGTTGGTGCCAAAATTCCTTCTTATTTTTCCAGTAGTGGCGCTTCTCGGGCTCCAACTTTTTTTGCTTCCCCTCCAATATTTATAGAAAGAAACACACTCTATAGAATGTGATAGAGAGAGCTAAGATAAATACCACAAGAAAGGTTCAAGTATTACCTTTTGAAAGCCCAAAATGCATCCACAACCCGTGAGAAGCCCTGACAAACATGTAAGCACGAAAACCATTCCATTTAAAGCAATAAATGAAAGTAGTGATGATTTGATAAGTGAGGGCGATGAGCATATCAAATGTAGATTTTCCCTTCTCAAGATATGTTTCTTTCATAATTACACTTAGCTTTCAAATTGTCATCCATACTTAGCTGGTCAGTCCACGTGACAATTTCATTACTTTGGACTACCAAGTTGGCCATCCAATTGCCCAACGTGTTTGTCTCACGATAGTTATGAGAAATGAAATTGAGGTCTTCTTTGCTTTCCCAAAGAATGTAGAAATATTCCAGGCAGGGTCATTTTTATTATTAAGGATATTGACAATATTTCTTCAGTCCCCTTCCATCTAGAGGTTCCTACAACTAGTATCCTTGGCTAACTTGATCATATAATATGCTCCGACCATCTTAGATTTGTGGCTAGAATTAATTTTTATCTCTACCTTAATGTCTAAATAATACTAAGACTACACATAAGCTAGTATAGATTATGAACCTTGATGATTAGTTTTTAAGTAATGACTTAAGTTGATTCAAATAATAATAGTTTATTAACTTTTTAACTAAGATATGAACATTAAAATGATAATAATCACATTGGAATATATATCTTTATGGATGTAAATATGTTTATGATGATGCTTTAGTAGTGAGGTTAGGGAACCTATGAGGACTTAGGTTGGTTAGTAATCTCACATTTGAGTTTTGTAAACAATGGCTTGTTTGTGTATTAGAAATCATTTTTCTCCCATTAGTTGAAAATAATTACTTGCACTTTTAGTAGTTAGATGGCTTGTTGTCTTGAGTTCTTTGTTGGGGTATTACACCTAACTATTTAGCTTATAGCCTATTACCAATTCAATGTGTTAAATGTATAAACATGTCATGTGAACTATGATGTTTATACTTTTAAAATATTAATTTTAACTTATAATAGTAACTACTATTGGGTAGAAGTTGAACTTGAATATAGTCATTACTATATGATTGATCAATTTAAGATTGTTATTATGCATAATAAATCAATTGTAAAAGTGCATGAACCAATTGAATTTTATGAACATGACCTTAACAAGAGGAACCTAAAGAGTGAGTTTCATACCAATAAATTGCTGCATTACTTTCATTGTACATTAATAATAACAGGTGAAGGATAAATAAATTTGTAGCCAAAACCATAGAGAATATGATGAGCTAAATGATAAGAGATTGTCGTATGGTGATGAAATAATTGGCACTCTAAGATATATAAAGCAATGTTGAAGCCCTTAAAAATGCGCAAAGGTGGGTGGATGGTTGAAGCTAAAGATACATGTGGTGATAAAATAATACCTTGGGTTTCATGAGATGTGGAAGCTTCGTGGAAAAAAATTTAGAAAAAATGGTGAATTTTATAAAGCATTACTGAAAGTAAGAAGCAAACTTAGATTTGGGCTTTGTTTTTAAGAGGTCAAAATTATGAAAGGGTTGTTGGATTCTATTCATGAGTTGGACCAAGCATTTTGATTTTAGATCTATTGAATATTTTAAGAGTGGAGAATATGAAACCACTAGGTTGAAGGGGTATGTGGCCTTGTAATAGGACTATGCAAAAAATATTAGTAGAAAATAATAGACCAAAACCAAATATGATATTATGGTTTCATATTGTATGCGAATTATATTTAGAAGTACAATAAATTCTAAAACACGTTGTGTTGGAAATTTGATTGAAAAGATCATTTTAAGAAGAAGATTGATTGTGAAGAGGAAGATTGTTGATGAAGAATGTTTCCAATCATTGTTTTGTCATCTGATGTCAAACCTAATATTAACTAGAATGACAATTTCTTATAAGATCCAAGTACTATCACTTAGTTGATTGATGAAGAGGATTTAATCAACAAGATGTAACAAAAGTACCTAAGGGAAAGGTTGAGTTATGATTTTGTAATGAAGTGCAAGGATCAGTTAAGACATTGGTAAAATGATGTATTGATAGTATAATTGAAGATACAGATGTTGGCCACACTTAGAAACATTGGAAGAATAATTTGTAACAAGGTTGTCTACAAAGCTTAACTAAGTTCATTAGTGATTGCCGAGCAAATAAAAAATCTAGTGTGTGCCGAGTGATACAGAGCATCAAAAAAACTTATTGGATGTCGAGTAACACAATTCATGCCAAGTATCAATAAAATGTAGTTGGTGCCAAGTAACACATTATGTGTCGAGCACTAGAACTTCAATAGTGCCGAGCTACTACATTACTGGAAAAGTCAAAGATTCACCAAATTTGAGTCGACAAGGTTGTTACCTTGAATTTTGTGAACCAAATGGAGGATAAGGATGATGAGTTGGAGGCACAAAATTTTGGATAAACCATTTTTGAGTGAATTATGGAGGATTCTTCATGATGTTTCTAGAAGGAACACGATATGGGTTAGATTCATTGAATCCTACCTAATCCATTCAAACTGAAATTAAAGGAGGGAAGAATCAAGTGGGAAAAGCAATTCCAAACCTCTATTTAAGGAGTCATAGACCAAGAAGCTAGAGTTTCTGATGTGCTAAATTGCGAAGTGGTTGAAAGGGTGTTAAGGAGAAGGCATCAAGGAGAAGAAGAATAGAGCACAAAGACTTTGCTTCAATAAGTGGTCATAAAGGAGATTCCACTGGTACATAGAGCATGAAGACTCAAGGAGACAAAGCTTGAAAGGAGGACAAGTTGTCAGAGCTGTAGAGACTAAAAGCTAGGCAATGTTATGAGCTAAAAAGTGATCTAAAATCTGCAATTTAAGTTGTGAGTTGTATCATGTTAAGAGCCCTTGTTGTTACTCTCTAACAATTGTGTTAGCTAGGGTAAAATCCTATGGGCTTAGGTTGGTTTAATAGCCATTTGTAAATCCTTTAACAAGGTGGCATTCCAAGTGAATGTTCTAAAGTCCTCTAACCAGGCCCACTTCTAATAGGGTGGTTAAATCCTTTAACTAGGTCACATTTAATAGTGTGTTGTGGCCTTTAACAGGGCATCACTTTAGAAGAGTGAGAATTGAGTAGCATGTTACTGGTGGTTTTTCCCAAATTGGGTTTCCATGTAAATCATTGTGTTATGTGTTGATTCTTGATGTGTTATGCTTGCATGTTGATTTACAGTAACTTGCTAAGTAGGAAAAGTTTAAGCTTGGATGAATGAACAATTTAATGGGCTCACTTTACTTGATAAAAAGTTTTATTAGGACATTTGGACCTTGAATAACTGATTCATCCCCCCTCTTAGTTATTCTAGAGCATTTCTAACATGTTGTAGAAAGGAATAACTATGGACTATATTAAGTGTTTATAAACTTGGTATCTAAGCAAGTCACATGGATGATGATATAGAAAAGGTGTCTCAATATATTTCAAATGTGAAGTGAAATTCAATATGGATTTATTTGTTACCATTTAAGAGTAGAAAACATAGGACATGGACAAAGGGATGAGGAATAAGAATAATGGCAAATAAGGCAATGTGTCAAATGAGAACATAATATCTAATTGTAACATATAAGACTCTAGATATGAAAATAATTCATAGAAAAAGGAAGATAGAGGTAAGGAGGTCATGGAAGGACTTTTTGTGTCACCTATTTTCTTATGTGATGAATTAACCCACATTGACACTTGAATGTCTAGCAATAAAGGAAAAACATAAATGCACCTAGAAGAAAATGGACATTGCTCAAGTGAATAATGGATCAAAAAATGAGACAAGGTGTGAAACACCAAAAGTCAAGAAACTTGATGTTGCTCAAGGTCTTGTCAAAACTTTATAGAAATAATGGATAATTGTGAGTGATAAAGAGTATTCTCTATGTTAGGAGCAAGGTGGAAAGTCTATAAGATGACCATAGATGATAAATGCACATAAAACAGAGTACATACCAAGAGGGTAGATAATTTTAACTAAACATGATTATACATTCTAATGTTTCACATGTTTCATTATTGAAAATGGGCTAGCAAATGAGGCATACAATAAGGAAAGGTAAGCAAGGTAAATTTCTCCTCCTTTCCCTAATGCATAGACGAAAGGAAGATGATCTGATAAGGTTAAGTAGGACTAAAGATTTGAATGAATCAATGATTATTCAAAATAAATGTATTGGGGATAGGTTGGATTTAGGAACGATATGATTAGGCAATATAGAAGGCTACATATGAAAAAAAATAGTGTACAAAAACTACAAGCCAATGAAAAATAGTCACACTTGACTATAATAACCTGAAAGGGAGACCAAAAAGTTGTACCAATCTAGAGTTCAAATATGGGATGAATTTTTATGGCACAATTGTTTTTGGGCATTTTGTTCCTAGGAGCATATAACATTAGGTGACGTGTTTCCAATAAATTGTCTTGAAACTAATAGTAGTCTTTTCATCACATCTCACACCTTTTAAATTAGTTATGATAATTGTGCTACCAATTTCACCACACAAAAAGATAGGAAATAAGGTTGGATAAAGTGGTTTGCCTAAGTCAAAACCATGTTTGGAATCAACCTTGAAAAGAGATAAAGTAAATGAGAGTGTCTTTTCATATAATAAAGGGCTACATCATAAAAATTAAGTACATCACACCTTGGGCAATGCCAATGCTTCTTTCACTGTGATCAAGTACATTGATGGAGTAACTTTGACTTAAAACAAAAACCTAAAATAAAATCTTGAAAGACATAGTAGTTCCAAGTAATGATTTATTGAGAATAAGAAAGAAGACTTGGATGGATTTCTAGATGTTTCCCCTTTCTTGATGTAAAAATCATTTGTTTGGCCTTCAATGAGGGAAAGAAGCATGATCCATGGAGAAGAACGCCTTGAATCTTTGAAAACTTGCCTTGATTTCTTTGACTAGATTGTCTGATAATGGATGCAAATGCTTAAGAGTTGATGTGATCTATTTCCTCAAAACCTTATCCTCAAATGAGGAGATATAGGGTGTTTATATATCTCGGTAATATCTCTAAGGTTAAAACTTGAAAAGCTTGACTATAAATACAAACACCCCAGTAAATTACAAAGCTGAAGGCCTAGTAATTTCAACCCAAACCATGGTGGACACAGTGCATTGGGCATCAAATTCCATCCAATTAGAACTCAAATCAAAACCACAAATTCCAAATGATCGAGGGATTTTAGGGTACAAATCACAACTAATTTTGAGATCATGACAGAATGCAAAGGCTATAGACGGTAACATAGGGCCTAGGTGGTCAAATACATTTTTGGATTAGAGGAAAATTAGAGTACAACACTCAGAAATAAGAGCTTACCACAATTTCTGACAAGACTGAAAAAATAAAGGACCTAAGTTTTAATTTAGGTTCCCATCACGTGTCATATGTAATCTTACCATGGAAAACACACTAGGATGGTTGCAAAATAATCATTAGATTTTATAAAAATTAAGTACTTACAATTTATGATAGTATATTTAGCCTCCACTTTAGAAGGAGTATGCCATAACCTCATGCTCTAAGTAGAGAGTAGAGAGAGAGAGAGAGAGAGAGAGAGAGAGAGAGAGAGAGAGAGAGAGAGAGAGAGAGAGAGAGAGAGAGAGAGAGATGATGATGATGATCATGGGTAAATTACAAATTGATAAGAACACTAAGCTTAAGGATGCAAGTTCCCAAACCAAGGATCCCAATTCAAATAACCACACACAAGGGTACACAACAAAAGAAAAAAAGACAACAAAAGACAATTGACAAACAAAAGGGGTTAGTACATATCTACATCCATCTATGGTTCCATGATATGGTATTCATCTTCTTCTCCTTTGTACACATCTATATCTATGACTCCATGATTTGGTATTGGTTAGATCCATTGCATTTGTGTAGATTTCCTACATCCTTAATTAAAGATTCAACATCAACAACATTCAAGCACTGTAAAATCCTTATTGGCAAGAGTCTCATCAAGTAAGGTGAATATATAAATTTGCCATACTTTCTTACATGATTTAAATTTTATTTTTTCATTGTTTATTCTTAGACAGGGACTTGACCATGGAAAGCCCCTCCCCTCCAATGAAATCAATTTTTATTATGCATAGGAAATGCTTATCAGAATTACAAATTTGGACTTGAAAGCTTATAGTCATAAGCTTCTAGAATAGTTAAGGCCAACTTTGTTTCCACCCTCCAGAAATATGCCTGTCATCCTGTAAACATACCGGTATTTGTCACCCAGGTTGACTTGTACCTAGGGATATGAGATTTTTAATGTTTTTTGTTCTGATCATAGATCCACAGTTAGATTTCATGTAGTTGTTGTAGATCCGTAGTTTTATAAGAAGAAAGGCACTTTTACTTGCATATTTTAAGGTCACATTTCTTCTTCCTTTTAATCTCATATCATACATATGATTTCCTACTTTATCCATATCGATTACACACGTATTGATCTTGGATCTATTTCATCTTTTCTATTTAATCAATTGGTTCAATTTACTTTCACATTGCATATCTAAGGTTAATAAGCATTGCATGAAAGAGGACTTGATTGCATACTTCCTTAGTATAATTTGGGTTTATTATTAGCATCCCTTTATCTTATTTGGGTTTATCTAATCTAACTTGAGCTATACTGAGAGTTATGTTTAGAAGCCCCTCTTTCTTTTACATTGAATGGATTAGATTGAAATTGTTTAACTAATGAACTTATCTCATCTAGCGTACATATTTAAATTCATCGGTTCCATTTCCCCCCTAAATAGGTTTTGAGATATATGGTTGCATTTATTCACCCCCTTCCCTCCCCTCAGTTCCATATAATACTAATAGTTAGATGATAAGCAAGATAATGTTGACAAAGGATGAGAATTGAACCCAAATGCTTCAATAGGATTATCACTAGTCTTACTACTTTGTAGCACACGTCCTAAACCATATTTGACATAGTAAGTTGAATTTTTTTGAGAATTATCTTGACCAAACAATAATACTAGGACCTTTGAAGGGTTCCATGTTGAAATTAGAAAGTTTTTATTCACCTGCAAAATATTTTTTAACTTCAAATGACCACTAATCATCATCTAAAAGGGAATTTGTAGGAGAAAAAGATGTGTTTTGTTTAGATGGTGTAGGAGTAGTTCAGAAGAGTTAAACTCAATTTGTAAGAAATTTTGGACCCTATCATCGACAATAAGGGTATATATGATTTGTTATAGATGAATTTCACTTGGGGACAAAGCGTTGAAGTAACAATATGCATATCATGTAACCATGGTCTTCATAAAAGAAGGTTATAAATGAGAGTATCATGGATGACATGAATAGGCATGGGTGAAATAATAATACATGCTTTAGTATGAAAAGTGATGACACCCAAGATTTTCTTAGAAAAAATGTCAAAATCCATGTACAGGAATACAATCAGGTTTGATTGATAAAATTTCTAAATTTATATTTTGGAATAAGTCAATGATACAAACATTAAATTGTAGACCATTATCAAATGAATTTAATCAAATAAGGATATCATTGATAAGGACAAAAACCATGAGATAATCACAGTGATTTTGGATTTATGTAGGAGGCAAGAAATCTTGAGAAAATACAATTTGAGATTTTCTATTAGTCACATAAATATGTGTTCCAAGATGGAAGTTATGTTATCTTTGATAGGAAGTAGGATGATCACATTTATCAAGACTTGTTGTAATGATTCATGATAAGTGGGTAAAGTTTAAAGAAGCTCCCAAATGGGCTATCTTGGAAAGATTAGGTGAAAGAAGTCTACAAGATAATACTCCTTTCCAAGATTCTAAGAGAGATGGGGTACATGAGGAAGCACTAATGATGGAGGAGGAAGAGTAGGAACAAATGAACTTGTAGGTTTTATATTGTTTCTTGTGATATAAGTGTGAGCAACTATATGGTAGTCATCTTGTTGGGCACATTTTACCATAGTGATTGATTTACTTTGGGTTTGAGGGTTTATTGACAAAGGCATACAACAACCTGGCGATTTTCAAAACCCCCAAAAAAGGAGAAAATTAACTTGAACAAGCTCTTGATTTTTGATGGGTTCATCACTAGAAAGGAGAAAATTAAGGAAAGCAAGAATGATATTGTCCTCTTCTTACAAGGTATCTTCACAAGTTAATTAATATTTAGAAATGGTTTAAGGGATTTCCACACATACTTCATCACTAATAAGGATATCAAATGAAGGTAAGGTGATATTAAGAAAGGTATTTACAATGTGCTCTTCCTCTTAAATATCGTAAAAAGGGCGGGACATCTTGGGAGAAGGATCACCATCAGATATGAATGTATCAATTATAGAGGGAATAGAAGAAATTTTAGTAATAATATCATCTTCTTTTATCAAGGTTGTTTCATTAGGAATAGAATAATAAATGTCATTTTCCAAGGGTTCATTCCAAATAGGAGAATCATCAAGGGTAGGAATGTATATATGAATAAATCACACTTTAGAAGATGAATAATCACACAACACTAAACTAGATCTTTAGAAGGGAAGGGGTGCACACGAAATTAGGGTAAGAAATCCTTCTCTTAGACTGAAATAAATTTATGAGTGAGATGCATTTTAGGAGAAGGATCAACACCATCTTGTAAGATCTCATCCTTAGGAGGGAGATTCTTTGAAAAAATGTTAATAAGCTCTTATTGTGCTAAAATGTTCTCATGAGTGGGATTGATTTTGCACAGGGAATTTTGTGATTTTGAATGAAATTAATTTCTAAACTACCATTGCATGCATAAAAGGAAACATATTGACGTTCTTGAAAGAAATTTAAAATTGAACTAGTAAATTATGATAACAACTCCACTCATAGAAGGAAAGTGCAAATACATACAATAATGAATGAAATAGCTTTATTTTTATTTTTTATTGAAACATGTAATCATGAAAATAAAATGCAAGAGCACAATGGATCTATGCATCAAAATGAAAAAAAGGAAGATCTAAATACATACAATGTGAATATTGGTTAACGAAAATACATACAACATAGATCTAGACAAGGAAGATCTAACCACCAAAAGAGAACGGATGAAATGTCATAAGTCAGGTTCACCAAAATGTATAAAAGGAAATGGGGATTATGCAAAAGGATTATTTTCCCCAATTCATAGTACACATTGGAATATTAAACAACCCCAAGACAAATATAATTAACACCACTTGAGAGATGTCAATGCAATATATGTGCTTGAGGTGTTTTGATTCCTTTGTTGTTTATGTTTGAGAGAGAAAAGGATGACACTGATGTGCAAAAGAGACTAGATGTGTGTGTGTGTGTGTGTGTGTGTGTGTGTGTTTTAATCTAATTGAGAAAATCATTCTAAAAGAGGATGGAGGGAGATATGGATATACTTGGAAATGGAATAGAAAAAGTGAACTTTCAGGCCTGAATTCTTGACTATTAGAGTCCCAGAATAAGCTATAATCTTGAATTTGAGATCTTAAGGTTCTCAACTAAATTCCTACCAAATTTTAGCAAACAAATGGTAGTAGGGAAAAATTTTAGTCTATACCTAGGGAGAAGTTAAAAACTTAATATGTTCCCAAGACTGTAAGACATAACTTTCTCAAAATCTACAACTATTCTTGTATTGCCTATGTCTAAAACCAAAGCTCTATAAGTATTCCCACACAAATAAAAAATAGGAAATATATTTAGAAAAGAGGTTTTCCTTGGTTAAACGCCTATTTAGGAATCAACCTTGAAATTGAATTGAAATCAAATAAGAAAAGATGAAATAGAAGCTAGATTTCAAACATAAATAGACTTAATTATTGATGGTGTAATGCATGTTTGAATGTGATCAAAAGTTTTGATTCAATAGCTTGATCTCCACAAAAATTCAAAAGGAAATCTAGAAATCAAATATTTGGATGATGAACGTTGTAGTTTTCTACAATGCTTGATGGAGAGGATGAAGAATTCCTTGAAGATCTTAGGGCCCGTTTAGTGAGTGGAATAGGAATACGTATTCCAAAATTTTTGAATTCCTTGTTTGGATGCACCAAAATGGAATTGGAATACAAAGTAAAATAGGAATACATATTCCAATTTTGGCCCAAAAAAGGGGTTTTGCAATTCCACCCATATAGCTGTTATTGGAATACGTATTCCTATTCCACTTTTTTTAATTTTAGAAAACATAAATTTCGGGGTTCGCAAATTCCCATCAAATATTGGCTGTACCAAACGGAGAATAGGAATACGTAGCCCCATTTTCTATTCCATAATACGTATTCCAGAATATGTATTCCTATTCCGCTCGCCAAACGGGCCCTTAAGGATTTGCTTGATTTTTTGGTTGGATCCCTTCTCCTTCTTATTGATGTTATAGTTATGAAAGAATGGAAAAGTGGGGATTTTATATAGAAATTTCAAAGTGAAATCACCTTTAGGCTAACTTAGAAAAATTATAATGGACTATAGATTTAGCTTTAGGGAGTGTGAGACCATAAAATTTGTTAGTTTGTGGTGACTGATCGGGAAAGTACTGTACATACTTCATAAATTCTTTGGGGCTTGGGGCATCAACCCAATTTTTTTTTGGGTATTATTTGTAGATTCACCACTAAAGTAATGGCTAATATTCGCCAATTTATGGCCGACATATACTAACCCTAAAGCGATTTAATACTTGTATAAAAGGGCTTAGGGCTAGGGTTGTTATACAGTGGTGATTCGAAATTGGTTCTTGCGGCGGTATTGAGCTGTAAGGGATTACAGATTGTAATCAGGTTGTAATCATTGGATTGTAATAATATTGGACTTGTTTTTTGGTGGACGTAGCCTAGCGATTGGGTGAACCACGTTAAATCTTGGTGACTTGTGTTCTTTTCTGTGTGATCTATTATTTTCTGTTATTGGTTATATTTGCATGTAATTGTTATTTTTTGTCTTTGGTTCAATCCTAACAAAATCCAACCCTTAAAATTTTGATAAAAAATATTGGGGACACATCAAAACTCTCTATGTACTAAGTACACATCAATTTTATCCATATACCTGGAAAAAAATAGTAATATTTTATGGGGGAAGTTGATAGTCTCTAGGCCCAAAAAGATAAATCATGTGAAGATATGAGATTGATAGATGTGGATATCACATGCCAACTTTAAAATGAGGTAAGATCCATCTTAGAGAAGAGATGGAATAAATTAGTGAAAAACATTTAAGAAAGGACTCATAATATTAATTTAAATATTGATTCAAATTAATAAATGTCTAATGAGATGAATAATTTGATAGGAGGAGAAATAGATTAGAACTCTTGGAAATAAGGGATAGCCTCAAGTTTTGAACAAGTTGAGTCAATATAGGTCTTATAATGTTAATTTGAGGGCCCAATAAGTATAGGAGATTGTGTTATCTAGAAAAAGGTTAATTTAATTTCATTAATTAAATTACCTTTTCTTGCTTCTTAAGATTTCTCTTTATGCACTTTTGCATTCACATTTATCAATTAATTAATAATTATTAAATGGTTTTTACCTTTTAGGTTACCCTTTTTGGGTTTCAATCTCCTATTATAAGGACATATCATTTGTAAGTATCTTGTATCTTTTCTTTATCTGAGAATACACTTGCATATTTTTCAGAGCAAACCCTTGTCTCCTCTTGTCTTTTTCTTCTCTGTGACAGGTTTTTTACATGTAGGTG
Source organism: Cupressus sempervirens (assembly GCA_028749045.1). Taxonomy (NCBI): domain Eukaryota; kingdom Viridiplantae; phylum Streptophyta; class Pinopsida; order Cupressales; family Cupressaceae; genus Cupressus; species Cupressus sempervirens. The sequence goes on along the minus strand of CM053789.1, from coordinate 729,513,353 downwards.
TTCGAGGGCTTCATGGATTTGTTTTGTGTATTACTCAAATCCTTCATGGTATCAAAGGCAAATCTATTGTAACTTGTTCTGTATTTGGAGAAAAAAAGAGAACAAGGGTTTAACATATTAGATCTAGAGTTTTTCAAGTATTTCTTGTGAAAATAGGGGGTTTAATGATTTTCAGAGCAGTTTGAGGCCAAACAGACTTCACGAATAGATCCAAAAGGTTTCAAAACCCCTATTTTCATATAAAGTTTGTCCATTTTGGACAACGTTGATTCGAGAGGCAATTTTTTTTACACAGTAGGGTCATATGGCTTCTATATGCAATTTGAGGCACAATTTTTTAAAAAATCACAAAAATGTCACAGCAGTTTAGCGAAATTACCAGTGGTCATCGAGACCGCTAACAATAGCGGTCCTGCTGACTGTAGTGGCTCCTAGCAACTGTCGCTGCTCAGTCGGCCACCGTCATCAGCGATGCCTCCCTCCCACCACCATCTCCACTCTTGCTCTGCCTTCACTCCTCCGACGACGCTTTTTAAAAAAATAAAAATAAAAAATAAATATATATATATATATATATATATATATATATTGCTTCCAGGGGCCCTATTGGTTTTTTCCCGATATCTCAAGCATATGGACATCTTTTTTTGATCCAAAAAAAAGTGTTAGAAAGATGATTTTGAGATGAAGACAATAGCATAAGAATTTTTGGTTTTTGATGCAATTTGGTTGTCTGTTTGGGAAGTTAGAGCTAAGTATTTTGTTTTTCACTCCGGAGGTCATATCTTGAGCATCCCAACTCTGTTTTTCAAAAACGTTATATTTTTGGAAAGCTTATTTAGTTCTCTTTCCAAAAATGCTAGCTTGTCTTCCAGATTTTGCTCCAAGCTCTTTCTATCATGATTTTTCTTTATTGTACTATGGTGGATATCTTGGGCGTTTTAGGTTCGGGGATCATTTTTATAGCATGGGATTTCTTCTTTTGGGTTGTACTATATGTTGTAACTACTCTACACCATTTTTTTTTATCATTGTTGATATCATTTGTAAGCATGCTTATGCAAACACACTGAGATAAAGTGCCACTCCTTGCATTTTTGGGATCTTTCTCATCATTGTGGCTCATTGTACTCGCACTACATTATAAAGTGCCATGGGGGGATAGTTGTTTGCCTTTTAGTGCCCTCTTCCTTTATCAAGTGAGTGTCCCTTCCATGACATTAGCCCCATGATGTGTCAATGACACGTACCTTTATAAGTGTTTGTACCTCTTCCTCACTCTCAATGTTCTTGGTTCTTTCTATTTTGCGAGAGTTATTGGCCCACTTTCTTAGTTGCCTATCACCTCACCCTTCTCTACATTGGGGGGGGTTCTTCTGTTGTTTCTCATGCTTCCTTGGTTTGATTGATTAGCTCTTCAGGCTTTGGTGTTTCATGCCATATGTATCTTCGAGTTTAGTTATTTGCCTTTGTTTGCCTCCTAATTCGATGCAAATTATAGTCTTCTCTACCTGGTTAGGTTCTATTTCAAAGGAGGTTCTACAGATCAATAGTTTCCTTTTGACAGAGTTTGTGACTTCTTCATGCTTCACTAATGTTTCTTCATGATCGCTCTTTGTTCCTTTTTTTTGGAACATTTCTCTAGTTGAAGGCTTTCACAATCTTTCACCAAGTTTTCAACTATCTCTTTTTGGAATAGAGATTTTCCTACTAGGTTTTCTCTATTTCTTTGTTTCATAAAGATTTGGTTGTGATTGGATACCTTATTAGGCCTTGTTGCTAGGACCTAAGTTTGCTTTCAACATTGCATTGTAGTTTCCTTGCTCTTTCAACATTGTTTGTAACTACATTGTCGCTCATCTTAAGGGGGGTTGTTAGAGAAAAAGGTTAATTTAATTTCATTAATTAAATTACCTTTTCTCCCTTCTTAAGATTTCATTTTACACACTTTTGCATTCACATTAATAATTAATTAGTAATTATTAAATGGTTTATACCTTTTAGGTTATCCTTTGTACCTTTTAAGTTACCCTTTTGGGTTTCGATCTCCTAGTATAAGGATACATTGTAGGAGATAGATTGTTTGCAAGTATCTTGTATCTTTTCTTTATTTGAGAATACATTTGCATATTTTTTAGAGAAAACCCTTGTATCCTCTTGTCTTTTTCTTCTCTGTGACAAGTTTTCTACATGTAGGTATTCGAGGGCTTCGTGGATTTGTTTTGCATATTGCTCAAATCCTTCATGGTATCAGAGCCAGATCTATTGTAGCTTGTTTCGTATTTGTAGGAAAAAGGAGAATTGAGGGTTTGATTGATTAGATCTGGAGTTTTTCAAGTATTTCTTATGAAAATAGGGGGGTCACTAATTTTTGAAGTAGTTTGAAGCCAAATGGACTTCACGGCTGGATCTAAAAGGCATCAAAACCCCTATTTTCATATAAAGTTTGTCCATTTTGGACAACGTTGATCCGAGAGATTTTTTTTTGCATAGTAGGGTCGTACGACCTCTACATGCAATCCAAGGCATATTTTTTCAAAAAAATGCAAAAAGGTTTGCGAAAATGCCACAACAGTTTAGTGAAACCGCGCAATCCCGCTAACTGAGCAACTCCCGTTGACCGCCGCCGCTTAGCTGGCCATCCTCATCAGCGGCACCTCCCTCCCACCACCGCCTCCACTCCCACTCCACCTTTGCTTCTAGGGGCCCTATTAAATTTTTTCATGATATCTTGATTATACAGATGTAGTTTGGTCGCCTATTTGGATAGTCAATGCTGAGTGTTCTATTTTTCACTCCAAAGGGCATATCTTGAGCATCCCGGCTCTGTTTTTCAAAAATGTTATATTTTTGGAAAGCTGATTTAGCTCTCTTTCTAGAAATGCTAGTTTGTCTTCTAGATTCTGCACCAAGCTCTTTATATTATGGTTTTTGCTTTATTGTACTATGGTGGATATTTTGGGTGTTTCAAGTCTGGGGATCATTTTTGTGGCATGGGATTTCTTCTTTTGGGCTGTACTATCTATTGTAACAACTCCATGCCCTTTTTTATCATTATTGATATCATTTGTAAGCATACTTATGCAAACACGCTGAGATAAAGTGCCACTCCTTGCATTTTTAGGATCTTTCTCATCATTGTGACTCATTGTACTCGCACTACATTATAAAGTGCCATGGGAGAATAATTGTTTGCCTTTTAGTGCCCTCTTCCTTTGTCAAGTAAGTGTCCCTTCCATGACATAAACCCCATGATGACACATGACTTTATAGGTGTTTATACCTCTTACTCACTCTCGATGTTCTTGATTCTTTCTATTTTGCAAGAGTTATTGACCCACTTTCTCAGTTGCCTGTCACCTCACCCTTGTCTGCATTAGGGGGGGTTCTTCTATTGTTTCTCATGCTTCCTTGGTTTGATTGATCAGCTCTTCAGGCTTTGGTGTTTCATGCCATATGTATCTTCAAGTTCAGTTATTTGCCTTTGTTTACCTCTTGATTCGATGCAGATTGCAGTCTTCCCTACCTGGTCAGGTTCTATTTCAGAGGAGCTTCTATAGATCAATAGTTTCTTTTTGATAGAGTTTGTGACTTCTTCATGCTTTATTGATGTTTCTTCACGATCACTCTTTGTTCTTATTATTTGGAACATTCCTCTAGTTGAAAGCTTCTACAGTCCTCACTAGGTTTTCAACTATATCTTTTTGGAGTAGAGTTTTTCCCACAGGGTTTTCTCTAGTTCTTTGTTTCTTTAAGATTTGGTTATGATTGCGTACCTTATCAGGCCTTGTTGTCGGAACCCAAGTTTGCTTTCAACATTGCATTGTAGTTTCCTTGCTCTTTCTACATTGTTGCTCATCTTAAGGGGGGTGTTAGAGAAAAAGGTTAATTTAATTTCATTAATTAAATTACCTTTTCTCCCTTCTTTAGATTTTGCTTTATGCACTTTTGCTTTCACATTGATAATTAATTAGTAATTATTAAATGATTTTTACCTTTTAGGTTACCCTTTGTACATTTTAGGTTACCCTTTTTGGGTTTCGATCTCCTATTACAAGGATAGATCGTTTGTAAGTATCTTGTATCTTTTCTTTATCTGAGAATACATTTTCATATTTTTTAGAGCAAACCCTTGCCTCCTCTTGTCTTTTTCTTCTTTGTGACAAGTTTTCTACATGTAGGTATTCAAGGGCTTCATGGATTTGTTTGTGTGTTGCTCAAATCCTTTAGATTGTAGAATCAATATGGGAACATACATACTAAAATGGAGCTAAAATGGGGCTAAAATGAGCACCCAATTAAGGGTTCTAACTTTTAGGATGATACACAAATGAAATAAAAGAAAGTGTGTTGCCATGTAGAAAATGTTAGATCTAGAAAACAAAGCATAACATTTTTAGAAATGCTTTAGAATAACTGAGAGAGGGGAGGGGGGTTGAATTAGTTATTCAAGGTCTAGATGTCCTAATAATTTTTTTTCACTAATAATAGTGAGCCCATTCAGATTAACCATGCATCCAAGCTACTTAGTTATTTAGTAAGTTATTGAAAAATCAACATGCAAGAATGAAACATGAAAGATCAACACATAACATAGTGATTTATGTGGAAACCCAATTTGGGAAAAACCACCAGTAACATGCTACTCCTTTCTCACTCCTCTGAAGTGATGCCCTATGAAAGGCCTACCCTGTTAAAGGCTACAAAACACACTGTTAAATGTGACCCTATTAAAGGATTTCAACCACCCTATTAGAAGTGGGCCTGGTTAGAGGACTTTAGAACATTCACTTGGAATGTCGCCCTGTTAAAGGATTTACAAATGGCTGTTAAACCAACTTAAGTCCATAGGATTTTACCCTAACTAATACAATTGCTAAAGAGTAACAATAAGGGCTTTTGACTTGATACAACTCACAACTTAACTTGCAGATTTCAGATCTCAATTTAGCTCACAAAATTTACTTAGTATTTAGTCTCTGTAGCTCTAACAGCTTGTCCTCCTTTCAAGCTTTGTCTCCTTGAGTATCCATGCTCGTTGTGCCAATACAATCACCTCTGCGGTCACCTATTGAAGCAGAGTCTTTGTACTTTGTCCCTCCCTCTTGATGCCTTCTTAACAACACACACTCCCTCCAACCACTCTTGCTTCTTGACCTATAACTCCTTAAGTAGAAGTTTGGAATACTTTTCCCACTCTAATCTTCTCACTCTTATTCTCAATTCGAATGGATTAGGTAAGATTCAATGAATCTACCCCCTATCTTGTTTTTGCTAGAAATATCATGTAGAATCCACCTATATTCGCCAAAAATAGTTTACCTAAAATTCTATACCACTAGCTCATCATCCTTATCTTCCATTTGGTTCACAAAATTCAAGGTAATAAACTTATCGGCTTAGATCTGGCGAATCTTTGACTTTTCAAATAATGCAATAGCTCGACACCATTAGATTTTTTGGTGCTCGACACATATTGTGTTTTTATGATGCTCAACAACTACTATGGATTCACTCGACATCAACTAAATTTTACTAATGCTTGGCATCTATTACTAGCTTGGCACCTGAACTTGCTCGACACTTTCTGTCTCACTCGACACACTAGATTTTCATTTGCTCGACACTTACTAATAATCTGCTTGGCATGAACTAACTTGCTCGACACTCACTGATGAATTTAGTCAAGCTTTGCAGAGAACTTTGTTATAGCTTATTCTTCTAGAGTTTCTAAGTGTAGCCAACCTTTGTATCTTCAAGTGTATTATCAATACATCATTTTACCATTATCTTAACTGATCCTTGTACTTCATTACAAAACCATAACTCAACCTTTCCCTTAGGTGCTTTTGTTACATCTTATTGATTAAATCCTCCTCATCAATCAACTAAGTGATGGTACTTGGATCTTATAAGCAATTGTCATTCCAACAAATAGCAGGTTTGACATCAGTGACAAAACAATGATTGAAAACATTCTTTACCAACAATCTCCCTTCTTCTCAACAATCTTCCTTCTTTAATAGTGATATTTTCAATCAGATTTCAACAAGCATACCTTGTAGATGTAAACAATTCTTTAAATGTGATCAAGTACTTTGATACAATAGATTTGACTAAACACAAAAACCCTAAAGGAAAACATGAAAGATAAAACTTCATGGAATAGATGTTGTAATTTGCCACAATTTAAAAAAGAGAGAGAATACTTGAATGAATGTGGATATCCTTCATGATAGAAAACTCCTTTGCTTGGCTTCCAATGGAGAAAGAAGCTAGATCTATGGAAGAAACACCTTTATTGCTTAAAAGGAATGAATGCTTCAATTCTTGAATATGATGGCTCTTAAATGTTTGATTTAATTCCTTGCACTTGATGGCTCTCTAATGCAAAAACACCATAAGATCACACCTCACATTCCCATGTGTGTCATAGAAAAATTAATAAAACTTGTTCAAATGTACATGGTTGCAAAAATATTGCGTATTTTTGCATCTCATGAGACTTTATTGGTAATCTGATTTAATGTTTAACAAATATGACGTGATTGAGGTCTAAATATTTAATGCTCAATTACTTCTTTGGCCTTTACTTGAAATCCTATTACTACCTCATGCCTCTTTATGATCTGTAAGTATTTTTCTCCTGTTAGAAACAACTTTCTTGCTATAAAGTGCTTTATTGGGCTTCTTTCTATCACCTCATGGATCAAATGTACAAAAAAAGGCTTTATTTGATTTTCTTTAACTTTTTATTCTATAAGTTGATTCTAGTTAGATTTGGGTTTGAACCTCAATGTTGTACTCAAATTCATGCCTACTCTATAAAAAACAATATTTTGTACACATTTTGGGTTCTTATGTATAAATCTTTGTTCTACAACTATAATTATGTCTTTTCCATGCATCAATAAAATCTCTATTTAATTTTTTCTCCCATTTAGTTGTTTGTGCATATTTTTTACTTGATGTGAAAATTTTCTTTTCCATCTTCCTAATTCTTGTGTCAATCTAGTTTGTGAATGTTGTATTGTGAATTCTTTTCATTTGATCATCTCATAAACTTTGATTTTCATATGATTTTTTTGAGGGTAAATTAGAGTAAGAAATATGTATGTTTTAGTGCTTATTGATGTTATGCATAGCTATATGAAAGGAACATCCACATTTGTTCAAGTGCATCAACCCATTTCCCTTTCTTCATTCTCATTCTTTCTTTTCCTTGCCAATTTTTAGTTTGAGGTACACCTTGATTGGAAGGACCTGACTCTCTCTGAAGATTGAACTTGACATGCACAAGTCCAACACTTGGGAGGTCATTTCAATGTTTCACAAGGTTGCTTGGGGGTCATACCCTAAGCACAGGTGCAAAATTTTGCAACAACTATAAAATAAATAAAATATTCTATGATCCTTACACTATCACTTACACAATTAGGGCAAACACATTGGTTTTTGATCTCCAACAATACTTGGGCCTACATTCATCTTAAATTTGGAGCTACACAAACCATAAGTTTTGGGAGACAATGAAATCTCAACATCATACAGTTTTAGATCTTTTCTTATATAAATCCAAATATAACATATGAGATCATTGCCATGATGATTAGTAATATGTGCACTAGTATCTACATTGATAAGACTGACAAGTATGCCAATCAATCAAGTGGTATGATTTGTAATAACTTTGCATGTGATTTTCTTAACTCAATAGCAACAAAACACAGTTTATTAATTTTGAAGAAACGGTGGATGTTTTGAATGAAGCTTCATGCATATTCTCAAACTTGCATTTAAATAGCCTTAATCTCTTTCATAACATTTTGCAATGCCACTTGGACACTCATTTTCACTCAATATTCCCCATAATGCCCACACAATTGTATGCACATATTATATACATGGTTGAATGCACCAAAATCCAGTGAAGCCATATAAGTTGACACATGGGTCAGTCACATCCACATGAGATGCCACATTACATGTTTAATACACATGGTCACACCCACACTGTATGCTCATGTAAACAATTGATGTCATATGGGTTCAACGGTTTCAACATCTCATCCACATGACAATGGACACATTCAACATATTATGAAGTTTTTCTTGGTTGCACAATTATATAAATACATACACCATACTAGGTACAAGGAAAGGGAAACCAACCAACACCTTTGTTGCACACATGTTAATATGTACAATGCTTCTCCTTGTTTAATATGATACTTTACATTTGTAGTCCTTTATGCCTTCAAATGTGTGATTATTCTTGCAAACATGGGTTATAATATTAATTGTTTTTCAAAATTTCTTGCCAATCCACCCATAGATTGGATCAATAACTATGTCTTGTTAATGAATCCTTAAATGAATTAGGATTTGATCCTTTGATACAACACTCAAACCTTCAAATATGAATACTTAATGCTTGTGTTTGTAGGCAGTGACTTGTTTGAGGCAAATCAACTTGAGCATATGATTAAATCTTGTATTAAGATCGAGGTCATCTCCTTGTTCAATATAATACTTTACACTACAAAAATTTCACACTCTTGGATTTATGTTAGCAATTCTAATTTAGGGTTTCACACAACTATGTATTAACTAGCGAGCATGTTTGTCCAATAACCCACCCAAGAATCAAATCAATAATAGCCCTTGTTGTTGAGGGTTCCTCAATGACTTACAATTTTGTCTTTTATCCTAGCATTTAACTTCAAACATTTCAAACTTAGAGTTCACAAACAACAACTAGTTGAAAACAAATTGATTTTGGTCCATTACTAAATGTGATTTTAAAACTTCAATCAAGACTTCATATATGATTCAAAATTAGGTTCCCACCAAACCATTGATTTAGAATCAAGATCGAGAACAATATATTTATAAAAAAAAATGACAAGATATTTCAAAATTTAGATCCATACCATGCTTGAGTTTCAAACTTCCACTAAAATTTTGAGATTCAATTTCACTCCTCGATATAGATATTACTACAATTCACCCAACACTTGTATTAAGATTGAGGTCATCTCATTGTTCAATATAATACTTTACAGTACAAAAATTTCACGCTCTTGGATTTATATTAGCAATTCAAATTTAGGATTTCACACAACCATAAATTAACTAGCGAGCATGTTAGTCCAATAATCCACCCAAGAATCAAATCGATAATAACCCTCCTTGTTGATGGTTCCCCAATGACTTACAATTTTGTCTTTTATCCTAGCATTTAACTTCAAAAATTTCAAACTTAGAGTTCACAAACAACTAGTTGAAAACAAATTGATTTTGACCCATGATTAAATGTGATTTAAAAACTTCAATCAAGATGTCATCTATGATTGAAAACTATGTTCCCGCCATAACTATTGATTTAGAATCAAGATTGAGAACAATATATGTGGAGAAAAAAATGACATGATATTTCAAAATTTAGATCCATATCATGCTTAAGTTTCAAACTTCCATTAAAATTTTGAGATTCTATTTCACTCCACGACATAGATATTACCACAATTCACCAAACACCCTCCAAATTTCAAACTTCTATAATATCTTAGATTCTATTTCAAAGGTTGATATAGATATAACACAATTCATCCATCTCTAGTACAAAATAAAATCCACCCAAAATTCAACCACTCTCTTCATTAATTAGCTAATTTACTCATAGTAAATAGATTTCCATACTCCATTACAATTGTTGCCTTAAAATGTGAGTGCCTTTACAACAGCCAACCACATTTTGACGGTTGCTGATTGGAAAAGCACATAGAATACGTGTGCTTCTCTCTATTTATCTAACCACGTCACCATCTCCTACGGAATTGCAGGTGGAAAGTATTTGACTAGCTAATCTTTATCATTAGGGTTTATTTTACGCCTTAAACTATAAAATAAATACATAAAATTTAAAATTTATAGCTGTAAGCTTAAGGTTGTTTACTGGCTGATGAGTAAAAGCTAAATTTGACGGTCGAATTTGCGAGTCACAGAATGGCTTAAAAAACGGTCATACGGCAGTCAAAATTAATTTATGAGATGTCGGTCATTACCAAAGTAGTAAAAGAAATCCGCAACTAATTTAGCGTTTTCACGTGCATCAATTGATGATCTAATCTTATTACTCATATTTTTAGGAGCTCTGGGATTTTCTCGTGGTAAATATCTGTATTTACTGCGCAGTACGTTCATGTCACGAGTTATCTATTTATTTTTAATAATAATAATAATTATAAATTAATATATTATTTACATGTTTAATTGGATCATATGCATAATCTAATATTTGCTTTTCTTGTTAAAGGGTTTTGAATTGTTTTTATTATTATTATATATAAAAAATTTATTGCATGTTTAGTGGCATTATATTTAGTATTAGTTTAGTTCTGTAGTTAGCTATTATTATCTTTTTGGGCATGTTTAGTAACATTATATTTAATATTAATTTTTTATAGATATTTTATAAATAAATAACTATTTTGGACATGTTTAGTAATATTATATTTAATAATAATAATATTAGTTATTTTACATTACAAAATAAAAGATTTTATTATTAAAAAGTATTTTGTTTAAACTAATAAATTTTTATTATTGTATTTTTGTTATATTAATAAAAGGCTTTTGTTTTTCTTGATTTATAAATTTGTATTTATCTAGGAGTGAACTTCTTAAACATATCATTTAAAATTGTAAAAAATTGTTTAAATTTGAATAAGTGATTGATATTAATTTTAAGAAGCATCTTACAACTTCTATAAATGCTTTATATGAAAAAGATTTGCTAAAGCTTCTCTAAAACTTACACTTAATTTTATTATATACATAAAAGAAAATATAGATAATGCAATCTATCATCATTCTCAGCCTACTATACAATTTCTCATGGCACTTTATATGAAAAAATTAAACCTTATCTATCTTAATTGTGAAGTTTTTCAATATATCATTTAAAATCAAAGTAGCTATTTGACTTGAGATAAGTGAAATAATATTAATTTTAAGAAGCATCTTACAACTATTGATGTTTTATATGAAAAATATTATCTAAAGTTTACACCTAATTTTGCCACGTGCATGAAGGAAAATACATATAATGCAATCTACCACCATTCTTATGAGATCATTATTTCTACCATACAAATTTTCTTCATACTTCATATGAAAAAGATTAATTAAAACTCACACCTAAACTTTGCTATGTGCATGACAAGAAATAGAATTAATAAAGTACACTCAGTCAATTATAGTAGAATGTATTTGTTCCTTTTGAAAACATTTTAAAAAGTTATATATTACTTACAAAAGTATTTTGTTAAAGATGAATAATTGTCTATACTACCTCTTACAAACAAATTATGCACATCATAGTGAAAAATATCACACCTTGAAATTTATTGCATCAATTTAAACTACATATATCATTGAAATCCTGAAAAAAATTAGAGATAAAACTCGAAATAATAAAAAAATTGTAGAATAAAATGAACATTGAAATGGGCATTTTCATAAAGTTAAAAAACTTTATATGGTTTCCTAAGCTAGACAAGACATGGGAAAAGGTCAAAGGCGTGGGCAAAACCTAAGTACAAGCCTAAAATACGAAGAGAACAAATGCTTTCCTAAAATCTCCAACAACGAACAAACCCTCGTCTTCCGCTCCGAATTTTTTTCCCGGCAGCCGGGAAATTCTCGCCGGCACCGTGAATTGGCAAGCCACTCCTATAAATTGAAGGCCTCGTCCCTCCTCATATCTCACATTCATATTCATACCTTCGGTTGCTCCAAAGCGCAAGCTCTTCATTTCTTCTCTTCCTCTTCTTCTTCGTTGATGTCACGTGCTTTGCTGGGATTCGAGCGAGGAACCTCTTCTTCCACAAAAACACTTTTCAATCCTCATAATCAAAGCCAGGTCAGATAATACATTGAAGCTCTCATATTCTGGATCTGTTTTTGTTTTTTCTTGAAAAGCTATGCACCAAGAGGGACCAAATTGGCTGCCTCTTATAAAACCTCAATCGGCACTGTTTTATTTTTCAAAACGAAATGCTGTTTGTACAGCAATTGAATGCTCAACTAGAGGGTGTGGGGAAACTTGGGTTGTTGACAGTCTCTAGGGCTAGAGAATGAGAGACATTAAGTCTGGATTTGACCTTTGGTTATGTTGGTTTAGAGTTTTCATGGAACATAATGAGGGATTGGAAAGATAATTTGGGTCGAGATAGTTAGGGTTTTTAATGCTGCCGGGGTTAGGATCAGTGCTATATTATCCAGGGGAGCTTGTCTTTGCTGCAAGTTGAATTAGCCAAGAGAGAACCATGTTGCTTTTGAAGGTATGAAGAATTTGAAGCTTTTTAGGTTGTAATGAACTGTCTTTTAGTACGGTTTCAGGTTTGTAGGTTAGTAACACTTGTGTGAGGACGCCTGGTCGTTAGAGATGCTCGTTTTCTAGTATTGCTCGTTAAAATGATTTTACAGGGGATTGAAATTATCAACAAGGGCTCTTGCCAAAATGTTTTCAACATGATTTAATTCTTACAACATCTTTTACATTGGTAATGATCATCAAGGCAAGGATCTGTGAATAAAATAAGACCTTCATAGCACCGAGCATTGCTGATAACCTAGTTACAGCCAATTCTAATTTTTAGAGAGTTATTTACGTTGGTTAGTGTACTACCCCTCAAATAGTAAAAGTACCCAAAACATCTTTACTATTCAGGTCATCTAGCTATGTTATTGTCTCACTCGCAATATTTTATGTATATGGATGAGGTAGAAGAATTACATTTATTGCTACTTTACCTATCAAGAAATTCTTGATTTGAGATAATATTACTGCTCCTTCCTGGTTGCATTGTTAATGGTGCAACCAAGGTTCAAGTCCCTGCATTAGCCCAATTGGTGTTAATGCTGGTTTGGGATCGGGAGTGGGGCTTAATCCCATTGATTACCTACCAAAAAGAATCATTGTTCCAGGCCTAACTTCTACTGTTTGTCTCCCAAAGACAGAAAGTCGCAAATTATTGCCCCTTACTGTATTTTACAAAAGCTTATTTAGCTCCTGTCCAGTGATCATTAGCAATATGGAGGAGAGAGATAGATCTTGTTTAGTGCTAATATTGTTGCTTCCTTTTTTATTAACTTGTCTTGTAAGTATCAGCAATAATGACAGAGATAATTAGGATAATGATTGCCCATGGAAGATATTCATGAAGTCGTGACTGAATTGTCAAACTACATTATGTTGTGAAATTTCCCGTGATAAATATAGTATTCTTTCATCTCCTAGCTCTTATATGTACTTAACTTCATTTTTGCATTGCCGAGGGCCTCTATCTCTCGAAGTAACATGATTGGGTTCATATTGATTGATTGGCTTAACCCTGAATTAGAGAAAGGTTTTCTTTCACTTTATATTATCTGCTTTTTATGTTTTGTTTTGTGTTATAGAGTCTGCATATTTTAGTTTGAATGTAATCTTGTTCGCAATTGATCTACCGTTGTTTTATTATTTTGCCGACTGAAAATCTGTCTTTACAATAATGATTTAGCATAAGAGAATTGAATGAATGGGAGGAATTCTAGATTATAAACAATAGTTATGGGCTTGTGGAGGTGGCATATCCCTTGTATGTGTGCGAACCGAAATTTCTCAGCAGCACTAGTGGATCACAGGGATTTTAAAATGATTTTCTGTTAAGAAATCTTTCTACATGGGAGGAATTGCAGATGATTTTTTTTGAAACTTTATGGAGATAGAGAATGGCTACACATTTTAAGAAAAAAATAATATTGAAAGAGACCATACAGCTTGTATAGGCATAAAAGTTGCTAACGTGTTGGTGAATTTTTTAGCCTCTCCTCCTCAACACGTGCTTAAAACTTGTAGCTAGATATGGGCACTAACTATTTATGAATGAAAGGATCACTGGAGTCTATAGCTAGATTTTTTCAGTGTCATGGGACTGTATTCGCATTATAAGTAGGAGCCCTTGTCATCTCTATATTTGTGCATGAAAGGGATTGAACCCAAATTGTCTTTTGTCGATATGCTTTATCTGACTTGTGGCTACATGTTTTAATAAAAAAGAGCAAGAAAAGAGACGATACAGGTTGTATAGACATAGAAGTTGCTTAGGTGGTGGTGAATTTTTTAGCCTCTCCTCCTCAACAGCACCTGCTTTAATACTTGTAGCTAGATATGTGTGCTTCACATTTTTGAGTGAAAGGATCACTGTAGTGTATAGCTAGTTTTTTAGTTTTATAGGAGTGTTTTCAGATTATAAGTAGGAGCCTAACCCCTATTCTATATTTGTGCGTGAAAGGGTTTCAACTGTCAAAGATGCCTTTTTTGATGCTTTGTTGACTTCTGGCTACGTGTTTCAATTAAAAAAGGAATAATAAAATAGACCGCACAGGTTGTATAGAGTCTATAGGCATAAAATTTGCTAAGGTGCATTTTTTAGCTTCTCCTCCTGAACACCTGCTTAAAACTTGTAGCTAGATATGTGCGCTTCCTATTTTGAGTGTAAGGTTCACTGTAGTCTATAGCTAAATGTTTTCAGTTCCATGGGACTGTTTTCACATTGTAAGTAGGAGCCCAGGCCTTTTCTATATTTGTGCATAAAAGGGTTTCAACATCCAAAGTTGCCTTCTGTTGATGCTTTATCTGACTTGGTTTTAAGTTATGGGAAGTTGTGAGATGATTTTAAATTTTGTGGCTTAAGATTCTCTATGATTGCAAGGGAGCTTTGTAGTTTTTCAGGTCTCTTCAATGTTGGAGGATTCTAAGTTTTTATTGTTTTTAAATTTTAAAAGTCAATCAGTCTATGGCATCTGCTTTATTTTTCTAGTTCATAAGAGTTTTATTTCTGAAAATCATGACATGGATCTTGTTTGGTTGGATGCAGCAAATGTTAACACCCAGCAACAATCTAATGATAAACCTTCTAATCTTATAACCATCTTGAATGGTAATGGCCTTTTCTGGCTTAGAGGTCACTTTAAACAGCAAGTTTCGAAGTAAAGAGGGCATACTGGTGTCTGGCAACAGCTGAATACAAACTATAGTATTATAATTTACAATTATGGAGAATCGAGGAAGATTCATATTTGATCTCAACGAACCTCCGAATGAAGAAGATGAAAGTGATGCTCCACATGACTTTCATCTGCCTGCACAGCTTCAACCATCAACCCAGGTGAACCTCTCAACGGGACTTTTGCAGAATTCAAATGAATATTCGTTTTCACATGCACCATTTGCTTCTGGATTCCTGCCATCTGTAAGAGTTAGGGAGGACCGAACTGCCCAAGATTCCATGGGATCGAATTCAATTATTGATTTAAATGATCAATTAAATGAAGTGGGTGTTCAAGACAGTATAGTACTGGATAAATCTTTACATTCTGGAGTTTCAAGATTTAAAGAGGAAGATAAAAAGAATGCAGAGTTTAATCTTGCAGAGCATTCTGGATTTTCTTCTGCAACAGTACCGCCATTGCAAGTTGAGGTTGCTGTTCAGAAGCAGTGTATAATCAAAGAGGAACAAGTCAATGATAGAGAAGAAGGAGAATGGTCAGATAATGAAGAGACGGATCAACCATCCAGAAAGAATGAAGCAGTCTCTTGTGAAGCTGGTGGTGTTGGAATCAAGGAAGATAGATTGTTTTTGGATTCACAAGCCAAGCATGTGGTGGAAAAAGGTAAGGTTGACCCTGAGGATGTGGAGAAAGGTCCCAAGGAGTTGGTGACTAATATAGATGGTGACAATGAAGCTTTCCACAATTCTAGTATCAATATGGAAGTAGATAACAATATTCAGTGTGGGGAACTATCAAAGATTGGTAATATCGATTCTTTTCATATCAGTGCTAAGGTCACAAGCATTGATAAAGTCTGTGAACATGATAGACAACAAAATGTAATCTCTAATGGGGTGGATGATATTAAAATGGGGGTAGGGCAAGCTAATGTGCAGTTGAATAATTCTATTAAGGCAACTGGCTTGGGACTATTGAATAAGACAAAAGGATTTGATGGGCAAAATGAAGCAAGACCTGCAGATTATCTCAGTAAGAAGCGCAAAATTGATCATCAAAAGGAAGCAAAACTGGGGAAAAAACGTGATAGACAAGTTAAGCTTCTGGATTTGGAAGATGTAAGGAAAGCTGCTCCAATTAAAACACCAACCTCAAGGAGGCAATCCACTGTTTTCCGTAATATGAATATCTCGACTGATAGTCCAGGGGAAAAACAAGGACTTCCTGTGAGTAAGGATCAGAGATTGGCTGATTCATCAAGTAGTGAAGGTGGTACAGTACTTGAGTTTCAAGACAGTAAAAGGA
Organism: Cupressus sempervirens; assembly: GCA_028749045.1. NCBI lineage: Eukaryota > Viridiplantae > Streptophyta > Pinopsida > Cupressales > Cupressaceae > Cupressus > Cupressus sempervirens. The sequence continues at coordinate 729,496,988 of CM053789.1, read as the reverse complement.
CTGATCAGAATTCTGAAGAATGTGTAGGGCCTCAAACATCATTCTCAGAGAAGCTTTCAAGGAATAATTCTGTGCAGTGGTCTAAAAGAGGGAATTATAACCTGGACTCGCCAGTTGAAGGCTTGCCACCACATGTGTCAAGGCAAAATTCTTGGAAGCAAGGGATGGAACAAAAACACACGAAAGGATATCAGCTTCCAAACTGGAAGATGCCATCGACTGGAGGTTCTGTCAGAGAATCACTAGATCAAAGATATGCTGCCAGAAAGCATTTATTGCCATCTAAAAAACAGGTTACAAGCAACACATCATACCAGGATACATCTGTTGAACGCCTTCACAGGGAAGTGACCAGTGAAAAGTTTTGGCAACGTTCAGGTTGTTTGCACATCTTTATTCTTTGTTCGTTTTCTGTTTGTTGTATTATTATTATGTTGTGAAGATGCATTTGCCTAAAGAAAATACTGACTAGATATATGTTAATTATTTCTTTAGTGTTTTAAATTTTAATTTTTATCCAAAACACCTGCTTTGATTTCAGTTGTTGATTTATGTTAATTATTTCTTTAGTCTGTTATTTTAATTTTAATTTTTATACAACACCTGCTTTGATTTCAGTTGTTGATTTTGTTTGTCGTTGAATCATTAGGCATGGTATTCTAAATGCCAGTTACTTGAAGGGTTGCATGATGACATGTAAATTAGACTTGTATATGACTTTCCTCCATGGCTTCTAGTGTCAAATAGGATATTGTTCTCAGCACTTAGAAAAGCAGTGCAGCTAAGTATGTATGATTTTGACATGCATGTGTTACATCAAGGAAGAGGATTGTTTGAGAATTTCTGAATTCAAGGAGGATTTTTCCACCTTTCTGAGACCGAATAAATTTAGGACAAGGGACTATCTTTTGGTCCTAGCTTTTTCTGGTTTGGTTTAATCTTTAATTTCTATCATCTGATTTGTTCCTGTATGATACGGTTTACAAGAAAAATATTGCATTGGTGGAAAATTTGCATCATGGAAGTGCTTTTAGGTCTTGGGAGAATTTGTTTTTCATTTTAATATGTATCTTTCATTGAAGTGCTTGTTTTACCTGGACTAAATACTATTGTTTATACATGTGGCTGATCTTATTTGCATTGGTTTTCAAGTTTTCTTTGCATTAAGCTGTAGATATTGGAGTTTTTGATGCACAATGGTTAAACCAATATGCATTTATGCAAGTTTGGAGTTATACTGTTGAAAACTCGACCATTTGTTAACCTTTGCATTGTGATGGTTCAAATCCAGATTGTTTAGTATTTTGCATTGAGTCATTTGTTTCAATTTCCATCTATATTTTTCTTGCATGCTACCATGTCTAGTTTAGGTATATTTTGGGGATTGCTGTCTAAAATAGCTATTTCTCATGTACAATGTTCAAATATTCAGGTTTTTGTGGTGTCACACTACATGTTATAACTATTAAAAAAGAATTAGTTACAGTACTCCAAAGTAATTCTTAGTTTTTTTTTTGCTGTATTAGTAGTTGCAAGTTATGAATTACCAAGTATCCACCTTAGATGGTGATGAAATTACTCAGAAAACACTTTTCTTTGATGAAATGGAAATGCTTTAGGCACAGTACTCAAGTTATTCTTTGCTTTTGGTTTTGTTGTTTCAATTATAATAAGTTATCAATTTCAGAGTAGTCTCTTAGATGGTGATGAAATTACTCTGAAAATCATTCTGTTTTACAGATGAAATGGAACTGCAATGCATTCCTGGCACATTTGAGTCTGCAGAGGAGTATGTACGGGTATTTGAACCTTTGTTGTTTGAGGAGTGTCGTGCCCAATTATACAGCACTTGGGAGGAGCTCTGTGAAACTGCTTCTCGGGATGCAAACATAGTGGTTCGTATCAAGAGTGTTGACAGACGAGAAAGAGGTAAATTCTCTCTTGAATAATCGTGAACATTCATTTCATCAAGTAAATTTGACTCGTTAGCTGTCATATTTGAATGAACTGTGAATTTTTCTGTGGGTGCCTTAAAACGTCCTACTCATAGTCAAGTCATTTCAGTGTGTATGCATTTTGATGTTTATTGTTTCTAGCTATTGCTTATTTTCCAGGGTAGTAACATATTTTCTGAAGTCTGCCAAACTTTTAGCTCTTTTCAGTTGAATGGATGCTTATTTCGTAAGGCTCTAGAAAGTTGGAAAACCTTTTTTTTTTTTTTTTCCTTTAATTTGGATGTATATCTGTGCTTTGATTTAAATTGGAGATCAATAGTACTTCAGCTGGTCTTAAAAAAGAATTTGGTTGATTGGATTGCATGGGTTTGCATCGTACCCTGATCAACGAGTATACTAGAAGCAGCAAATTTGACTAATACAAACTTGGCATTCAAATAATATGCAGGTTCTTGATAGCAGGCAGTGATCTTGTTGGTTTCATCAACAGGCTCACTACCACATTTCTTAAGCTTCTCTTTCTGGTACAAAACACTTGCTGCTTACTGAATGACCTAATCATTTCATTGTCGATATTGATTCATTACCATTAAATTGTGCAACTCTAAGTTATTTACAGATTGGTAATTCACTTTGGTTGGTTAGCTTACTTGAAGTAGTTGCTGCAGACACCTTGTTGGTTTCATTATCAGGTTGCATTGTACTCATATTCTTCTTAGCTGGTGGTCTTCAGTCTTCTTATTGGTAGCTGCAGTGCGCCAAAATCTTTAAATTAGTATTGGTCATGGATTTTGTTGATCATTTTCTATAACATGGCACAAATGACATGATTTTTCTTATTTGCTATTTTCTGCATGTGCTAGGCAGATGCAGTGAATATGAAAGCAAACTAGCATTTATAATTTGCCATAATGACATGTTAAATGAGCATAAACATAATAAAAATGATCTGCCATCATTAGCTTATGATGTCTATGTTGAATTCTCGTGGTAATCTGTGTGCTTGAGAAACTTGTCAATTGATAGCATTTATGCAATGCTTTACTATTTATTCATGAATGTGGTTGATAATTTCTCACATTGAACCATATTGAGACATCTATGAATTAATAATGATCTCATTCCCCTTGAAACTATGTGTTGTCTTATTTAAAAGTTGCAGCATATGCTGTTGGGATGATGAGGATTGTTGTCTCACATCTTGCATAAAAGCTGGTCATGTGCTGCTGTTGGATAGCCACCACTTCATTATGAATGAAGCTTCTGGAAATGATTATGGGAGCTTTTCCATAACTTCCAGGCACTAGTAACAAGGAGATATGTGAACTATACCATTTGGATCAACAGTGAGAAGACAAGGATCAATTTGGACATTAGGGAACCACATAATTAAGTGGATTATCATCTTGATGAGGAAGAGGAATTAGATTGTTGCATGAACTGTTTGAGAAAGTGGTAGGGGCATGTAGCAGTGATATAGCTTAAGACACATTGGCAGATGGTAATTTGATGGATGGGTGCCCATTTTTCTTGGTATACTTCTTTTTTAAGCTCTGAATATATGGGTATAATGTGGATGAAAATTAGTTATAAGATCATTACGATTATAAATGTGGCTTTACTTGCCATGAAAAAAGCTTTATCTATGATTTTGTGGCTTTCCTTGAAAGTTGATAGTAAATTTAGCTACCTAGTTTGGAGAAATTAGACTAGCTATATACCATTCCGATTTACAACAGTCAGTCATCTTGTGGTATAATTTTTGAGGAGGTCGTAGGAGATGATAGCATTGACACAAGAAGGAGCTTTCTATAGATGGAAATTTGATAGATGTGTGTTTATTTATCTCCCTAATTTGTAGGAGATAAATATCATTTCAACACCACTTCATTATGAATGAAGTGTCTGGAAATGACTATGGAATCTTTTCTGGAACTTCCAGGCTAGTAAGAAGGAGATAAGTGAACTATACCATTTAGATCAGCAATGAGAAGACAAGGACCAATTTGGACCTTAGGGGACCATGTTAAGTAAGCTGAATATCATCTTGACTAGGAAAAGGAATTAGAGAATTCTGTGAACTGTTTGAGAAAGTGGTAGGGGCATGTAGCATTGATATAGCTTAGACACATTGGTGGATGGTAATTTGATGGACGAGTGCCCATTTTTCTGGGCATACTTTGTTTTTAACCTCTGGATATATGGCCCTATGGGTATAATGTGGATGAATATTAGTTATAAGCAAGGTTGCACGGGGATGGGGGTACTTGGGGTACTTAGGGTATGGGTACGGGTATAGCTATTTTTTATAATAGGGGATGGGGGTACTTGGGTATGTCAAACTTTATTTTTAATTATACTTTTATATTTATAGAAAACCTGAATTTATGAGTCATGACAATGATTTTTCAAATCAAGAACAGTGATAAAGTTTGCAATTGTAATGTAGTGTTTTCAGTTTCAGATTTGTTATATGTTTGTAATAATAATTTATGATAAATGTTTAGATGCATAACATAGAAGGAAGACTTTAAACATGAACAAGAAGATCATAAATCATATGACAATGACATATTGCAAATGATAAATTTCTGGCTTTAACAGTGATAAAGTTTATTGTTGATCAATATTGTATCGGAGTTTCAAACTGATTAGGTATTGAATTAAGCTTGATAAACAAATAACAGAGAAGGAAAACTTTAAACATGAACAAGATCATAAATCATATGACAATGGCATATTGGAAATGATAAACTTATGCTTGAACAGTGATAAAAATATTGTTAGTCAATATTCTATCAAAGTTTCAAACTAATTAGGTATTGAATTAAGCTTGATAAACAACGAGCTGATACACAAACAAAAAACCGAAAAAAATAAAAATAAAAAATCTCAGTCAAGGTCCTTGGCTATGATGCTCTCCACTGAGTACTCGGTACTTGAGATACGTGTACCCGGTACTTGGGTAGGTGGGTACGAATACCAGGGGTGTGGGTACAAGTACCCATGCAACCTTGGTTATAAGATCATTAATAGTAAAAATGTGGCTTTGGTAACTTTGCTTACCATGATAAAAGGCTTGCATCTATAATTTTGTGGCTTTCCTTGATAACAAATATTTAGCTCCCTAGTTTTGAGAGATTAAATGAGCTTTACAATCCCGATTGACTACAATCAGGCAAGGATCAATGTGGTATTTGGTAGGCACGCAGAAGTAAGTTGATTGTCATCTTGACAAAAAAAATGTATTGCATGATGGTATAGTTTTTGAGAAGGTTGTAGGGATTGATAGCATTTACATAGGAAGAAGCACTCCGTAGATGGGAATTTGATTGATGTGTGCTTATTTATCTACCTAATTTGAAGGAGATTAAACAAGCTATACCATTTGGATAAAACAAGATAGACGTGTGTTTCTTTTGATATAATTTGTTTGCAAGCTTCATATGTGTAGTATAATTTAGATGGAATAGTGGTTCAAACTCTAACATCATCATACTATCATTGTGGCTTTGACCACCATAATGAAAACTTCAGTTCCTTAGTCTGTGGCTTTTGTAGCGTCAGGCATGTCCTATAGAGGGTTAACGAATTTAAAGCTGCAGGCATGTGTGGAGAAGAGTTAAACAGCATACACAAGGCCAATATAACTAATTAAATAAATTGTAATCTTGTTATCTTTTTGGTACTTAATTGTTTAATTACAACAGCTCTTAGAAGGTATTTATCATGCCTTCTTATAGCAAAAGCATACGGTTATGTTCCTTTCTTGTTGGCTGATTTGGTTTCTAGATTTGATGACAAAATCTTTTACAGCTCTTCCAATTGGATTTCCTTCCTTTTTTTTTCACCTTCCTCATTTTTTTTCTAGCTGCAACAGTAGATTTTTTGTTTCCTGAAATGTTCTCTGGAGACGGCTCTTCAACTATGACCAGGGATCTCTAGTATACTATCTTTATGTTGCACAGTTATTGTCCCAAGTGCTCTATTGCAGTGTTATTTCATTCATAAGATCTTATTATGTTAATGGTTAAAGGAGATATCTGAGAAAACATGGGTTGGCATTTTTTGTAGTTTTGGCCTGGATCATCTCAGCATTTTAATTTTTCATCATCCCTATTGTTTTCTAGCTATAATTATATTAAGGACAGTTCATGAAATTTTGTCCAGAGGTGGCTCTCTAGCTTGTTTACTAGCTTCCTGTTATGATATGCTTGCTGTGATGTTGCATGTTCTGTTGCCTCGCTGTGATGTTGCACCTTCTGTTGCCCCAATGCTCTTATACCCATGTATAGTTTCTTCTAATAATTTTCATAATGTAGGGTCATATTTTTATTGTCTTATGGTGCTACTGGCGTGAAAGGACTGAACTCATGAAACAAGAGTTGGCAATGGTGTTTTTGATTCTCGGGCCATCCTCATTTTGAGTGAATGTCTGTTATCTCTTTTTATCATTCGTTCGTAAGGTGATATTGGGTTCTTGGAACATGAATTTTATAAATAACTGATATTCCAAATATCTGATTCAATTCTGAATACAAATCCTCGCATGGTTCTTCAAGCAACTATTACTTGTCTGGCTTCGGCTCTTTTTCTTCCAGTATCTCTTCTAGACCTTTGAATTCTAGATTCAAGATTTCTTACCCTTTGTTGGCTCTCATATCCCTGGCTTCATCCCTCTTTTTCAGTGAATGGTGACATTGAGAGGGTTTGCATTTGCTTGATATAAAATGACCAAGCCATGGTGGAATTTTCTCTAATTGAGGAATTATTTTCTAAAAAGCCTTGCTCAGTACAAAATGACCAAACCATGGTGGAACTCTCTTTAGTCGTGAATTCTTTTCTACCAGGGAACTTGTGTATTTTGTTAATCCAAAAGATCCACAGGACCATGTCTTATGATCAAGCTACATATCTTAAAAGTGTTTTAACATTGGAGTTATATTTTGTTCCACATTAAAAATAAAAAAATCCACATGAAATTATAAGAGTTGCTGCAGAAATTATTTTGTTTTTTAAATGTTGAAGGCAGAAAATCTCATTGCTTTTGTTGAGGTTCCTAGATTTCCTGATTTACATATCCTTAAGAGCCCGTGAGTGAAAAAGGGAGTAAAAACAAGAACTGATCAGTTATGAAGAGTGTATCAAAAGGAAAAATTAACTGTGCTTTTACAAGAATGTAGTCAAAACATGTCTTGATAATATTTCTTTGGGGTAATCGCTAATGATGTAATTTCTAATGTGTCTATTGTCTCAAAAACACCTTCTGCATCTCTGGTAATACATGCTGGCAATCCATTTGTGTGTCTTATACAGCCAACCTATATAAGCTGTTCGTTGCTATTTAGAATGCCCATTTAAATATGAAACTTTTTGCTAGTGAACAATGCTGTGTTATGCTTTCCTCAGCTAAATGATAGAATTATTGATGCCTGAGATTCCCCATAACTTAGTACAAATAGGTGTGAATTGAATTTTGCACATGTATGCTGTAAATGCTTCGATCCAACATATTATGGTATCTGGAAGTCATAAATATTTGTTAAATGGTTGGTTGATTTAGCAATTGTGTTTTTTTCCCAAGCTGAATGGTTGAAGCATACAAAATTGAAGGCCGGATTTACTTCACTTTTATTCATTGTAACACGGGGATGTGCGCTCCCCCCCCGCCCCACTTCTTGGAGACTTCAACGGACCGGGGACTTGGGAACTCCGTCCCCTTGTCCCCAATGGCACCACCCTCACCAAGGATGGGGGACATCTCGATGTTGACTATTTGCAGATTCGACTATTTATGTTTAATGTTCGATGCTCCAATCCAATGCAATGTTCAAGTGTTTACTCTTTTACATCTTTGTATCTAATATTACAGTACATATTTTCATAACTAGCATTTTAAGTACCATATGCATATATATATACCACCCCTCCTGTCCTCCGCTGCCACCCCACCATCCCCAAGTTAAGGCTCCTCTGTTCCCACATCCCGGAAACTTGTCCCCGTGCCCTAGGACGGTGTAACTATGTTTTTATTTATTGTTTGGACTGAGAAATTTTGTCAAATTGTTGGCTGATGTAATGGTTATGTTCTTTTCCAAGTTCAAGGGTTACAAATAATCAATCTTTTTTAAGGTTTGCTTTTTTTGTACAATATATAAAATTTGGATTAAGGTAATGTGGTTGAATTTATTAAAATCTTTATTATATTGTCTTCATGAATAAAATTAAATTTGTGTTACTGCTTTCATTTGGTCACCATCTCTTCAACCAGAAGGTAGTATTGTTATAACTTATGCCCTTTAGAATTAATATTATGGTTTGGTATGCACGTTTACACAAGATTGTGATGCAATTTTTTTTTCTGGGAACTAGGTTGGTATGATGTGACAGTGCTTCCTGTGCATGAGTACAAGTGGACATTCAAGGAGGGTGATGTAGGTGTCATCTCAACACCAAAGCCAGGAGCAGGTACTAGTTTCTGTATTTGTAATCACAAATCTGAACTTAACATTGATTAGTTATTAACTCTAACTAGGATATTGCTAAGCAGGCATGTTTAAAAAGTCCACTCCTGGGCCTGCCGTTGAAGATGAAGCTGAAGTTGATGTTGCAAGCCGAGTGGCAGGCACTGTTCGACGCTATATGCCAGTTGATACACGTGATCCATATGGTGCAATCCTTCACTTCTATGTTGGCGATTCAAATGAGGATAGCAGGTCTTTTTATGCATTAGAAACAAATTGTTTTCATTTTTAATTGCCTGCTACTAGCAAGTGTTGTATCTCTGAAATTTGTAAATCTTATGTGGACAGGTTGGTATGGTCTTAATCTTTTAGTGTACATAATGCTGGTTTTGGCTGAATGCACCACCATGAAGAATGTTTTTGATGCACATCTGAGATTTGTTTTGTTTTAATGCACAGTAGAGCAGAGAGGACCATACACCACCATGAAAAATGTTTTTGATGCACATCTGAGGTTTGTTTTGTTTTAATGCACAGCAGAGCAGACGAGGACCATATTTTAATGAAACTTCAAAAGAAGGGAATGTGGTGCCTAACAGTCCTTGGATCCCTTTCAACAATACAAAGAGAATATGTGGCCTTGCATTCATTTCGTCGTCTGAATGGTCAGGTAGTAAATCGAGATCCTTATTAAACAGGTACTTTTACTTCTATATACACTATCCTAATCTCCTAGCTTTTATCTTTGATCCAATGCAGATGCAGAAAGCAATTTTGAATCCTAGGCCAGAGCACTTCCCAAATAACGAGGAGCAACCTCCAGCTATGCCAGATTGTTTTACACCAAATTTTATTGAACATCTTCATAGGAGTTTCAATGGCCCACAGCTGGCAGCCATTCAGTGGGCTGCTATGCATACAGCAGCTGGTACCAATGGAGCTGGGTCTGCTAGACGGCAGGAGCCTTGGCCCTTCACTTTGGTACAAGGGCCTCCAGGGACAGGAAAGACACACACAGTATGGGGAATGTTGAATGTTATTCACCTTGTTCAATATCAGCACTATTATGGTGCACTGCTTAAGAAACTTGCTCCTGAAAGCTACAGGCAAGCCAACAATAATGCAAACAGCACTGATGCTACTGGCACAGGATCAATAGATGATGTTCTTCAGAGTATGGACCGAACACTCTTCCGTATGCTGCCTAAACTTTGCCCTAAACCACGGATGCTTGTGTGTGCTCCATCAAATGCTGCGACAGATGAGTTGCTACAGCGTGTTCTGGATCGAGGATTTATTGATGGTGAAATGAAGGTTTATCGTCCCGATGTTGCAAGGGTGGGTGTTGATTCACAAAACCGTGCTGCACAGGCAGTATCTGTGGAGCGCAGAACTGAAATTCTTCTAGGAAAGGGACGTGATGAAGTCATTGGTTATATGCATCAACTTCAGAGTAGGGAAGTAAACTTATCTCAGAAAATCAGTGGGCTACAGAGAGAGTTGAATGTGACAGCTGCTGCTGGACGATCCCAAGGAACGGTTGGAGTTGATCCCGATGTTCTGGTTGCACGTGACCAAAATCGTGATCAATTATTGCAGAACCTTGCAGCAGTTGTTGAAGAACGTGATAAAGTTCTGGTGGAGTTGTCTCGCCTTTTTATTCTGGAAAGTCGCTTCCGTCCAGGTGGTGAATTTAATATGGAAGAAGCTCGGTCAAATCTTGAGGCAAGTTTTGCAAATGAGGCTGAGATTGTGTTCACTACTGTTTCTAGTAGTGGTCGGAAATTATTCCAGCGCCTTGCCCATGGGTTCGATATGGTGGTTATAGATGAAGCTGCCCAAGCTAGCGAAGTAGGTGTGCTACCTCCACTTTCACTGGGTGCTGCAAGATGTGTTCTTGTTGGGGATCCACAGCAGCTGCCTGCAACAGTAATTAGCCAGGCTGCAGGCATGTTGCAGTATAGTAGAAGTCTTTTTGAGCGCTTCCAACAAGCAGGTTGTCCGACTCTGTTGTTATCTGTTCAGTATCGAATGCATCCTCAAATTCGAGATTTCCCTTCCAGATATTTTTATCAAAATAGACTTAGTGACAGTGAAAGTGTTACCAGGAGACCTGATGAAATCTATTATAGAGATCCTCTATTGAGACCATATTTATTTTATGATATAACTCATGGAAGAGAATCTCATAGAGGTGGTTCTGTTTCTTATCAGAACATTCATGAAGCACAATTTGCTTTGCAATTATATGAGCACCTTCAAAGAGTGGCCAAGGCTGCGTGTATAAAAGTTTCTGTTGGAATTATCACCCCATACAAGCTTCAGCTGAAATGTTTGCAACGAGAGTTTGACAGTGTCCTCAAATCTGATGAAGGGAAAGGGCTATATATCAATACTGTAGATGCCTTTCAAGGTCAGGAGCGCGATGTAATTATAATGTCTTGTGTGCGAGCTTCAAATCATGGGGTTGGCTTTGTAGCTGATATTCGCCGCATGAATGTGGCACTAACACGAGCTCGAAGAGCACTTTGGGTATGATTACTTGTATTTCTTGTCACAGCTAACTTCAAATTTTAAAATTTTTTATGTTTGATTGTTCCTAATTTTTATAGCTTTGTTGACTATATTTCACCGGTTTGAAAAATATTCAGGTTATGGGTAATGCAGCTGCACTGAAGCAATCAACTGACTGGTCAGCTTTAATTGAAGATGCAAAATCCAGGGGCTGTTTCATGGACATGGAATCTCTGCCTAGAGATTTTCTGGTTGTAAAGCAATCTTCTATTGCTACATCTCAGGTCAGGGTTCCTCCTAATATGAGACCACCACGACTGGGAGGTCTGATTCAGAGACAACCAGATGCACATGGAGATGGACCAGGAACTGTCTGGATGAGTGATGAAAGATCTAATTTAGTTGCCAAAAATGGGGCTTACAGAAATTCAAGGCCTAATTTGGAACATTGTTTGGAGGACGTTGGATCTGTTTCTGAGAAATCAAGGGAAGTATGGCAACAGTCTTTGGCTAGGGTAGATAGGGTTGCACCGGAGGACCAGCAAGGAAATGATCATCGGCCATCAATGCGATCTGACCGAACTGTGGGCAAGTATGTTTGAAAAACCGAGATGTCTTTTATGACTTGTTATATTCTACTGCATTCTTCAGCAGCCAACAGTAAGACCTGTGATGTGTCTGAAAAAATGAAATGTCTTTTGTGGCTTGTTATGTTCTGATGCATTTCCAGCAGTCGACAGAAAGAACTGTGATACATATGGTTGAAAGAGGTTGCCCAATTAAGTTTACGGCTTAATTGCCAAAGACTTAAAGATGACAAACAGAAATGAGCACAGAAAGCTTAAATTGTCTACGAAGATCCATGTAGCTGCAAGCATCGTGAGGTTTCCATGATCATAATGGACACTTGTTTTCTGTTTTGTCGACACATTTTTTTACACTGTAAATATTTATACAAATTAAGGCTCCAAAGATTTCAAAGCAAAAGGCTAAGCCAGTTTTCCTCATTACAGTTCACAAATTCCATTTGATGCAGGAAATAAATTTTACTGCACTGGACATGAAATGGACTAGTGTATTGTAGGAATTGAAGTTTTATGACACTGCAGAATGAGACAATTCAAATTGCTCAGTGTTATTTCCAGAGGTAGGAGTGAATGTGAAGGCCAACTCTGGTCCGGTTGGCTGCTCTGTATACTACATCCTTGTTACTTGTAAATGGTTGCTTTCTGGAACTGAGGGCAAGATGCAAGATTTCTGCCCTTAGATCTGTGTACATCCAATCAGACAATAAAAAATATTCTTTTATCAAGTTTGGAGAAACCTGTTATCGCACTCAATATTTGTAGTTCTATTATTTCTATCCATTTTGATTCCCAAACCGGGTAGAATGAATTTATTCTCAGGGTTGTTGCTTCACCAAGTCTTTCATTCTCTGCTGTCAAGTTTTAATTGTGTTTTCTGGAGCAATTTCTTTCATGTGTTGAAAATTGTTCAAGGATCTCAAGAGGGAGCATGTGCAAGCCGGGTTTTGACCTGAAATATTTTCATGCAGCAGTTTTACTTCAGTTTGAACATAATTGTAATTATCCTTTCTCCATATTTGGAGACATGAAATTTGACTCTCAAAAGATTTTCAAACAGAATTGCCAGCCTCTCTGAAACATGCATACTTTTTTGTTATCCACGATCTCCTTACATTTTGATGGGTTCTATCATCTCTCCTTGACTTAGATCCGTTGAACAGGTCATCTGCTTTAGATGCAAACAAGGTCTTTTGTGCGTAATAAGTTTTTAACTTTCTGTATCTATTATACATACTGTCTAATAATAAGGTGTGGGGATGACCTTTTTGGCTTTTTCTTGGAGAAAATGTTATTGATATACTGTTCTATGTTACAATTTAATGGCGAATGTGTGCTTTGGGTGCATAATTCTATGACTGATCTATCTTTTTAATCTTTTGTTATTAACTAAAAGGTGCTCAAAGATGATTGATCATCTTATGCTCAGCTAGAATGCACCCTGCAAGAATCTATTATTTGTGGAATTCTGAGAGACAGCAGCTTCACTGGTAGACCAAAGGTAATACCAAGCAACTTCACGGAAGAGCCAGAATCCACCTGATAGCTAATACTTCTTTCTGTAATGTCCATGTCTATAGTAAGTTTGATCGACAGAAGAAATGCTCAACCAAAAAGGAAAAGCTGAGGGCAGTGTATTGACAAACATAGATCTATAGGTTTCCATGTAACTGGGGCTAAGAGCCCTTTACAGACTTCTGGAACAACTGGTATCAAAATATAGATGTTTTGACTGCTTTACGTTGCTGAGGGCTTATGGTTTGCAGGTGGTTTATGTCTGAGCAGGGAGATAAGCCACAGATTTGATATATTTTATGTCTGCATTCTATGTTTACAATTTAACAAACAATTTGTGTTTTGGGTGCATATTTTTACAACTGATCCACCTTTTTCCAAGTAAAACAGTATTTTAGTCTACTGCTCTTAAAGGGTGCACGAGGATGATTGATCTTCCAAATGCTCAACTAGAATGCTCTCTGCAAGGGTTTAGTCTACTGCTCTTAAAGGGTGCACGAGGATATGATTGATCTTCCAAATGCTCAACTAGAATGCTCTCTGCAAGGGTTTATCCTCTGTGGAATTCTGCTGCTCTCTGCAAGGGTTTATCCTCTGTGGAATTCTGCAAGACAGCAGCTTCACTGGTATTCCAAAGCCAACATACTAAGCAACCGCACCAAGAGCCAGAATGGGATGGCTAATATGTTTATTGTGATGTCTTAATGTTGATAGCAAGTTTAATCAACTGAAAAGAAGTTCAATAGTAGCAAAAGCCAACTAATCTTTATTCATTTTCAATTGAACAGTACAAAAAAGTATCAGATCAGGACACTATTAACTGACTATAGATCTGAAGCTTTCGGTATAATTGGTTTTGATATAACTGGGGCTATGAGCCCTTTACAGACTTCTGGAATAATTGGGATCAAAATATACGTGCTTTGACTGCTTTATGTTGCTTAGGGCTAATGGTATGAAGCGCTTTATCTCTTAGTGTGGCAAATAAGCCATAGATTTGATATATGTTTATGTCTGAGTGCCGAATATAAATGGGTTGATAAATCCAGATTTTATCTGTTTACACCTGGAAGAGAGTGATCGTTGACTGGTGGATCAGTCCTTCCCTTTCTTCATTTGTAATGGGTGACATACAATGGAGACTCTATGGTGGTACGGGGTAGAATATGGCAATGCCTAAAGGATGGCCTTGCCGGGTTCAGGTCTGGTATAAATGAATTTGCACTTAGTAAGGTTGTAAACTAGTGGAGCGTTTGAGGTTTGAAACCCTTAAATGGAGTGTTGGGTATCAATTTTCTCAACGAATGTTAATAGATCTGCAAAGCATTAATACAACCTGCATCTGACCTGGTGTCTCTAGGGTTTTCTGTGTAACTAGTTGAATCCCAAGCTAGATCTGCCATTCGGTTATATTTTATGCTTCCTTTCATGATGAATTAAGTCTTAACCCTAGGTTTCTGCTGGACTGCCACAGATGGAGCTGCTGCACCTTTTGGATAAGAATGAATAACATCATGTAGGACCAGAAAACGGGCTAAATGCATAACATACTATGAGCAAATCACAAACTCAATAATCATACGTTAGAACCCACTAGTCTACCATGAAAGCCAAACTAAACAAAAGAAAGCAAACATAATAAAAAACTCCCTTTTCCATTTGTAGCTCCCATGTCCTTTCTTCTCCAAATGATTGTAGCTCCAAAGTTGCCTATAGTGCACACAAAATTGAAGCAAAAGCCTATGATAGTGATAATGCCATGAGAATACTTGAAGAGTGATTTTATGTGAGAGAGAATGCAAAATGCAAATGAGTAGAGACTCAAAAACTCAAAGATTCAGATTTTCAAAACTTCAGCATTTCCGATTCCCAATGAGAGGAAGGGTGTCCATTTTATAATTTTCATGTAGGGTGAGAGCATTGGATTTGTCACCCATAGACATGCGATGTGGCAAGAGATTCCTATGACGCATATGACTGAATATGCCAAAAGTAAGATTCTATGACACATGCAAGTCAAATTTGGAAGAGAATCTATGACGCGTCATAAGATTCCTCAACCCACTTAAAGTCAAGAATCTATGACGAATAAGCCAAATAGGGACATGCGTAAGAGGTAATAATATTTGATTATGACAAATCTCAGCCAAGTGTCAAAGGAGGATTCACGAGGTGTCACATCCAAGTGTCATGATGACGTAATATTTTATGGAATATTTGAATTAAAAATCCTTTTATTCCACAAAATAAGAATTAGTAGAAAATGGATTTAATGATGAAAAATGGAACTTAAGAAATTAAGAATTTCCATGGTTTGCAGATAATGAATCAATTAATTAATAAAATTAATTAATTGAAGATGATAATTGGGAAGAATAATTAGAAAGAATAGGATTAAATTATGGGTTATTTAATCCTATAGAGAAAATTAGTAGATGAATGAATGAATGAATGCGACCGTATCCTTTGATGAAAATGTGACGATGATGGATATTGAATAAGATGATGAAAAGGTAGACCAAAACCATGGTCAAATTAATTGATAGATCGAAATTGATAACATGCCAAGGACACATGACATGAATAAATTGATATGTAACATTTAACTGACATTGTAAATGCTACAGGATTGAAATTGATTGATAAGGTTCGATCATAATAACACTGACGGACATTGTCAATATTATTAAAATGGTTGATGATGCCATGATCTGACATTGAAAGCCTCAACAATGTCAAAGATTGAATGACATGAATGATATTTTGACCTAGCACTGAGAGCCATGACAATACTAAGGTCAGATTGATAAGATTGATAGGTTGATAGGTTTTCAAGGCACTGAAAGCCACAACAATACCTAGGAGTCGGACAAATGATGATTGATTTGAGATGTTTGATATGTTTCGGGTTGATTAGGACTGATTTTGAGTGATTCCGAGTTGATTTGGGGTGATTCCGAGTTGATTTGATATGATTTCGAGTTGATTTGATATGATTCTGAGTTGATATGAAATTGATGTGAAAGGGGATACAAATGACAAAATATGATCAATCTGGCCAAAAGATCGAAGTTAGTAGAATGAGAAAATGAGACAAATTAGTATGAAGAAGTGATGAGGTCGTAGATGCGAACCATTTTTGAGCGTCTACACCCCAACAGCTCTTAAATCTAGCCATCAATAGAGATGGTTGGATGGGGTGCCTTGATATGTTCCAGAGCCTTCATTTTATAGTGAAGATTTCTGCCAAACCTGGGATATTAAATGTCAAATAAATTAAAAAATGACATAAAATGATATCAAAAACACTATTTAACCTCCTAGGAAGTCCTGGTGCTTCACCCGTATGAGCATCACCTAGATCCAATGAGTCCTAAGTGTTTCATTTAGTCTCATGAGAGATGCATTCATGTTGAATCGACTCATGAAACATGGGTCAATGAGTTTGACTCAAAATCACATAGTTAAATCTTATTAGCAATGTCACAATTTGATTTGATGGGGAAATTATCTCTTATTTAACTATTTAATTATTTTATTTTACAATATCAGTATTATATCTTTAAAAAATGATCATACTGCCCTTAGGTGGGAGGGGCACAACCACCCTCTTGCTCCAAATATGAAAGCCAACTCTAAAAATGCCCAAGATCACCTGCATGCGAAAACCTGTCAAAGAGAAGCCAAGGAGAGGAAGAGCATGGAGCAAGGGAAAAATCCTAAGCGGACATGAGAGACAAATATGCAAACACAAGAGAAAAATGTATTTACAATATGCACAATGCCTTATGATATGTGGTGAAAATACAATAAGGGAGAGGTCAGGGTCAGAAAGAAGCGGCGCCAAGGTGGGCTGCGGGTGGCGCTGGGCCACAGCGGCTCTGCGGCGGCCCTGCCCGGTGGCAGTGGCCGGCGAGTTGCGCGGCGGCGGTGGCGCGGGGGTGGCCGCCCGGTGGTGCACAAAAAACTGTTTTTAAAAAAAAATTTTCTTGCAAAAAACGTCTGTAAGTCTGTACGGAAGGGCCTGAAATGAATTTTTTTTTAACCTCCCGAAGCTCTGTCTCCAAAATCGAAAAGCTTTATATGAATTCTAACTGCAAATGGCCTTCCGGATCCAATGGTGATGTCCGTTTGGCCCCAATGTGCTCCAAATATTGCTTATTTGCAATTTGGATGATCAAAGATTTTTGATGTACCAAATCTTCTCTATCTTTTTTCTGGGTTCGATTGTGGAAGATGTTTTTTCATCAACATTTTGGATGTCAATGCTAATGATAAAAAGATCTTAGACAATTGAACGCCAAAAAAGAAGAGAGAACAATTGCATAGATTGCGGATAGAGAGATTGCCTTTTCTTTTAAATATTTGGAATAATTATGATAGCTTTAAGCTCCAAGATCAGTTTAGTTCTAGTTGATGAAAATGGAATTTGCTATCTAGGGAATCATTTCAGATATTGGACTACAACCTCTTCCATCTTTTAATGGTGAATATTAGGGTTATATTTTTGCACCCAACTTTCTTGAAAAAAGATTTGTTAATAGGACCTCAAGAAAGACCATTACCAAAAACTCTTTAAAGGGTAGTGATCAAAATGTAAACTTATTGCTGGTTATAGGATTGTTGTAGGTTCTTTAAAGTGCACTCACAATAACCAAGCTTTGTTGAACGAAAATTGTTGTCGGTTCTTTAAGTGCATTCACAATGACCAAGTTTTGTTGAAACAATTGTTGTAGGTTTTGTCAAGTGTCCTTTGAAATGAACAATTTTTGTAAACATGTGATGGGCCAATTGTTGTAGGTTTCAATAAGTGTTCTTTGAAATGAACCATTTTTGTAAACATATGATGGTTAGAATTGCGAAAAAAAAATCACTTTATAAGTAGAATCATCCAACCCAAGTTGTTTGTTGTTTTCTAACATAGCTCGTCAAATGCCCTTTGTTCACAATTTTGGTTTGCTCTTTGACTTGAAGATAATAGATTGTGCTTGGGGTTTGTTCCTTATTTGTCAATCAAAAGAGTTTTAATGAAAACAATCTCACCATTATTCACAATGTTTCTTGCTAGTACATGCAGTCGAAGTATCTTTTTAAAGAACAAACTAGCCACTTGGGGATACTGTGCTCTCAAGATATAGAATGAAAATGGGCACATATATTGAGTCTATATATGATACATATACAAAATTTACACAGTCAAATATCACATTTCCATATTGCATATCAATGAATTCTTTTTTTTGGGTAATGATGGGTAATAGATTTTTGCCTTCAATGTTTTAGAGCACCCTACATAAGCTATCATTAGGATACAAGAGAGCAAAAGAAAACAAAAAAAAAGGATTATGTAGTGTGATTTGAAATGTCAATGGTAAAATAATTCTTTGCTTCTATTTTTTCAAACATCAACCAATTACTTATTCCACTAATTATTTTTTGTTTCAATCAGAAGAGGTGATTATAAATCTCCTTACCTCACTATGGTGGCAGCAATTTGATATTACACTTCATGGTTACTCATGATAATGTTTAGCTTCAACTAGGGTCATCCTTAGACTTAGACCTTAGCCTTAAGGAATCACTCTTGGTGACATTGGCTATGTATCCTCTTTTGGGATGTAAAGGCTTTGTAGTTCACATTTATAGGGAGCTCACTTCTTTTGACAAAATTTCTAATCTCTTTAACCTCGTCTATTAATTAAGGGAATTTGTGAACCTGGTCCACTCACATATAAGATGTAACTCATCAGTAGATGATAGTTCCATGCTCACTGTTGTCAATAATTAATTTACCAACTTCATGCATACGCATGAGGGTCATTTATCAAAAATCATAGAATGATTATCTTGAGTATGTCTCATATACAATGGATTGGCTTCCTACTCATCATAAGTATATATGTTGTCAAGCTTTCCATGCATCACATACATAGAAAGTAGCAAAGACATACATCAAAATATTTGTAGTGACCGACTCATAATTGAATAACACTATAATAGTTTGAGGCTCATATAAGCATCATGAACAACACAATGATTGGCCCTTGTAGGCATCACAAAGAGTATGATGATTGGATCATAATTAATTGCTAACCATCATTCGTCCATAGTGTATTTTAGAGAAAATGTTTATTGGTGTATTGTGCTCTGCAATGTGGGTCCCATTCTTTTTCTTGTTCATTTGCAATGGTGGATGTTTGGGAAGAGGATTTGGTGCATCCCATACTACACCAAGGTTTTTCCTCAATCCAACAGGGTGAAGTTGTTGGTATTGTGGCAATGTCCCTCACATGGTTTAGCAACCTTCAATGTCTTATTTAAGTTTGGTGGTTATATCAAGCTTTGATAAGTTGATCTTTTGGAGTGACGATAACCACTACTTCTAACAAGTGGTATCAGAGCTTGGTCACATGTTTGAATCCATGCAGGCCACAACAAGTAACACTAGGGGGGGATTACTGGCAATGACCCAACCTCCCTTGTGGGGATTCATGACATAGTTTAACATCCCCCCGTGTCTTCTACAAGTTTCGCGATTGTGTCGAGCATTGATAGGTTGATCTTTTGCCAGTGCAACGACAATCGCTACTTCAAAAAGAAGTATACCATTTTAGAGCAAACTAAGCACTAATTCATACCATGACACATTCTATCTATTATAACCTATCCATGGTCATTGTTATCAATAATTAATTTACCATACGCATGAGGCTCATTTATCAAAAATCATAAAATGATTATCTTGAGCATGTCTCATATACAATGGACTAGCTTCCTACTCATCATAAGTACATACATTGTCAAGCTTTCCATACATCACATACATAGAAAGTAGCTTAGACATACATCAAAATATTTGTAGTGACTGACTCGTAATTGAATAACACTATAATAGTTTTAGGCTCATATAAGCATCATGAACAACACAATGATTGGCCCTTGTAGGAATCACAAAGAGTATGATGACTGTATCATAATCAATTGCTAACCATCCTTCGTCCATAGTGTATCTTAAAGAAAGGTATATTGGTGTATTGTGCTCTACAATGTGGGTCCCATCCTTTTCTTGTTCATTTGCAGTGGTGGATGTTTGGGAAGAGGATTTGGTGCATCCCATACTACACCAAGGTTTATCCTCAATCCAATAGGGTGAAGTTGTTGGTATTGTGCCAATGTCCCTCACATGGTTTAGCAACCTTCAGTGTCTTATTTAAGTTTAGTAGTTATATCAAGCTTTGATAAGTTGATCTTTTGGAGTGACGATAACCACTACTTCTAACAAGTGGTATCAGAGCTTGGTTACATGTTTGAATCCATGTAGGCCACAATGAGTAACACTAGAGGGGGATTACTGAATGACCCAACCTCCCTCGTGGGGATTCATGACACAGTTTAATATCCTCTTATGTCTTCTACAAGTCTGGCAATTGTGTCGAGCATTGATATGTTGATCTTTTGTCAGTGCAACGAAAATCGCTACTTCAAAAAGAAGTACACAAATTTAGAGAAAACTAAGCACTAAGTCATACCATGAAACATTCTATCTATTATCACCTATCTATTCCTCATTAGAATTTCTCTTCCTTGCAAATTGTTTGACAATCAAACAATGAGGACATTTGTTGCCAACATGATCCTGGTAGTATCAATTCAATTCCCTAGATCAATGGGGTTATCCTTCACCTTTATGCAACAATTGATGACCATCCACTTGTTAGGAGTATGACTAAATGTTTATTGACATAGTACACTCCTTGGCTACTTTCAATTATGAGCTGAGAAGATTATCCTAAGCAAGTTATAGAATTTTTCATTCAATGATCACATCAAATAAAGTGGATTCATCTACATACTAAATGTATTCTTACCCCTATCTATGTCCTTGTAAGGTCTTGACTCCATGTGTAGTTGTAAATGTCAGTGCTTGTACTTGGGTTAGCATTGTGACTGGAAGAGATGCCAATTCAAAAAAAAAAGTAGATCATAATTGAATGATCTATAAGGTCATACACAACTTCTTGTAAGTAGGATTTAATATCTCAGACATAGCCATTACAAAGTATAAATGCATTATGGTCTTGAATATTGAGTTTACCATATATCTATATATGACATATATGTATATATCTATATATGACATATATGTATATATATCTATATATGACATTTATGTAGATATATGTATATATCTCTCTTTTGGATTTATTTCCTATTACCATTATTATTTAATATACGCATGTTCCATGTAAATATCCATATGAATCTCTATGTAACTAGCTTTGTATGTATACATTCTTATATCAAATACTTTGTAGGATACTATGTCAAAGGAAATGAGCTCTAGTAATGTTTAGACCAAGGAGGGAGCACAAATGCAATGAATTACCATTCATCCATATTTGAATATTTCATTTATAGCCCAAGAACAAATATATTTAATGCATTCAATTTTTTTCTTATACCTCTGTATAGATATGTATGTATCTATCTCTATTTTGGAGTTACTTTTAGTTATCATTATTGTTTAAAATATACAAACATATGTTTGGTAGAAGGCTACTGGGAAGATGGAGGATGGATGGACACCAGTAAAACGAAAAAAGTTAAGTCCTCCAAACCTTCATTTGATATGTCCTTACGATCTCAAAGGACGGGACCAAAATGAAAATCTTGATGGTTTGTAATGAATAAGGTTTTGGGTCCTTTCAAAACTTGTTGCTCGTCTGCTCTTTTAGAGGCTATTTCTTTAAGTCAGGTTCTCCTAGCCTTTTATGGCTTGTTGTTTCTTTGGTTTTTTTTTTCGGTTTAGGACTTAATGTTTGTATCATTTGTAAATCGTTGGGTTTCAGGTACCCGTTAAAACTTGTTTTACTTGAAAAAATATGTTAATGTGTATATTAATGTATCAAATATTCTTGACTTAATATAAGCATTAACCAAATTTATGGAAACGACTTACTTAAGTGAATATTTTTGTTCTAGGCCACTAAATGGAAGCACTCCTGACTAGCAATGGAATATACTTCATCAATATTGGAGATTATGCAACAAATCCATTACTTTAGATCATATCTTTAAAGAGGATTACTATATTTGAAGTTTAGATAGACTGGTAGAAGATTGCCTTATTTGATAGAAATTACATGCAATTATCAATTTTGCATGAGAGATCAAATGATCTATTCTTTACAGTCAGGCTGAAAATACAATCTAAAGTACCATCGGAAAATTATGTTTGTCGGACCACAAGAGATTCCAAGTAGGCCTTGACATTTTCCATCTTCACTCACATAATGATTTTGTTTATAGACATATTTTAAATATACCTAATTCTATCTATTTGTAACCTCCTGAATAGGACCATAATCATCTTTAGCCTAGTAATCATCCATCAAGAGTACTAAATCATTGAGAGACCCAAGTATCAATACAAGTCTCAAGAAGTACAAATACACGAAGAGAGGAAATGATTTTCTCACCCAACAAAAGCAATTTTTTTGGTATCCACCTACCTTGCAAGGAACTTCCACTACTTGAAAGTATCAACCGTATAAATGATTGAAACCTTATAAAAATAAGTAGACAATCGAAGGGAGGGTTACAATAAAAAATAACTAAGACAATTTTATAACCTACGAGGTAGTAGAAGGTTTTTTTTTTTTTCAACTTTTAAATAATGGAGAATGAAGGCACAAAGACTCATATTATTTTCTATAATGACATTGTAGAATTGCATCATGCTAGAGTGCAAAAAGGTGCCACGTATACCATTTCAAAAAAATTGATAAAAGAAGAAAACATCAAATACAAGTTGAACAACCATATGGAAATCACTCTTGACCACAGATCAATATTAAAATGTTGCGATGATGAATTAGTTACTACAAGTGTTCAGTATAGCTTTAAGCCAATTAATGAGATTGTAAACATCACCATAATACTTTAGAAGATATTATTTGAGTGTTGCTAAGTGTTGGAAAGATTTCCATGATATGGAAAAAGGGATGAAATTAAGGTCCTACATAGAGTCTCAAGTTAATGGACATGTCACTCTTGTCCATTGATCTCAATTTTTTTTTAATAAAAGAAGGAAACAAGATGAACACTTTGAAGGATTCTCAAAAGGTTCTTCTCCTTGTTATTAGGAATGGTCATGTTTTTTTATTTTAAAGGAAAAGTCATAAATAGTACAACAACAACCATATTGACAATAGATACACCCATACCAGGAGTTGCAACCCTATGGTCCAAGGTGGAAGCAAAATAGATTGACATACCTTCGTTGTCATTATTTTTGAGGAAGACCAATAAAAGAACCAATTTGGTCACAATTCTGACTATCTTAAAGATTGCAAATCAATGACAAAACTCCTAGAGGCTACAATAAAAGAAAATTTCCAATTCATTAAGAAAGATTCTTTTTTCTACCCAACATGCTCACTAGATGTATATGTTGTAGCATGACACCCAAGTTGATGCACTTGTAAAAGCATCATCAAAGCTATCTTTTTCAACACTTTCATATTTACCTTATTAATAACAAGTGATTTGCACAACTCTAAAATTAGATTTAAAACTACCATAAAAAATGATACAAAATGGACTTCAAGATTCAAACAAAGTCTTTGCTTGTTGAAATATTAGAAATTTGTGCTTCCAATTAAAGCTATTATGAACCATCTATTTCCCTTATTTAGAATTGTTTTAACAAATAAAATAATAATATTGAACTGAGCAATGCGATCCATATTTCTCTATGTATTCATTTTTCAATAATAGTAGATTTTATCTCATTGTGTTTGACAATACATATGTAGATGCTAATTATATTTAATATTATATAATTTCTTTTCTCAATTTTAATTGTTACCATGAATTCAAATTATTTCATTTCTAATTAAAAAAATTAATATTCAAAGCATGAAAGTCCAATATTTCTATTATGTATTGTAAAGTTGAATTTAATTATGGTTTGAAAAAGTGAAATATTCAATATTTTTGACACAAAAAAACCTTAATGATAGGAATACTTTTTGCTGGAAAATCTTGAAGAAGCTCTTGAGAAGATTGACATATTTATTAAAGAAAGAGATACTATGAAGGATAGGTATGGAGATGTGAAAGACTACATTAAGAAGTTGAAAGATAAGATAGATTATTTTAAGTCCAATAAATAGCCTAAAGTTCAGATCAAGGATAATGATGAATTTTCAAGACTAAAGAAAAAGAATGAGTTCCTAAAGCATGAGTGAAGATTACAAATCTAAAGTTGATCTTGAAGGACGATGATAGTAAGATTGAGTTAGATTTGAAATATGAGAATGCAGATACGAGATCTAACTATACCAAAGTGACATCTAAGCTTGAGACTACAAGACTATAGTATGCAAAACTTGAGAAGTATAATACAATAGGAAAAGAAAAATTAACTTAGTATAAGCTACATCTTGAGAAGTTGTATTCCAACAATGAAAGGCTTGATACCATATCTTTATATAGAGACCCTCTTATGATAAGATTGATCATGGATACCTTGAAGAAATATCATCCAACTAGACTGATGCTACTAAAGAACCAAATATTGTGATCCAAAAACATGAGAAAAAAGAAGAAAATTAGAACAAGGTTGAATCCAATCAATTTGAAGATGTACCTAAGTAACCTGAGCAAGTTGAATCACCTAAAGAAGTAAGGAACACATTTAGAGGTAGATGTTATGCATGCGATGAATTTGGTCACATGAAAAGGGATTGTATAGGTAATTCATTTAAACCCCTTTCTGGTTATTGTTATAATTGTCATAGTTTTGGTCATATAGCTCTTGAATGTAAAAAAACCTAGATTCTGTAATGATAATAGTAGAATGTTTAGAGGTACTAACCTTATAGCTAACATACCTATTGGAGGACCCAATGTTATAAGGAATGACATTATGTGTTATAAGTGCAACAACTTTGGCCATATAGATAGAGATTACAGAGCACAAATCAATTGCTCAGGACCTAGATATGGAAATAATGTTATAGTTTATTAGATTTGTAACAAAATGGGACACACAATAAGATATTGTAGGATGAACAATATGAGGATGTCTAATAACATGAGGAATAACATGAAACCAAAATCCTAGAAGGAATATTAACAACAATAGAAGGAATCAGAATACTGATAACCATTAAAGAGAAAATGTGAAAGATCTTGTAGGAAACCTTAATGAATCATTTGTTAAAGATAAGGAACTAGCAAGTTCATATGTTGTGTTGGAAATTAAGCCAAGTGAAGCATCCGAGAAAAAATTAAAGTCAGTTATAGTCTCCAACCAATCACAATTTGATTGAGTATATCATTTCATCAATTAACATGACTGAATTAGCATCAAATTATATAGAAAAATTTAGGGTAGGAACTGAGACTCGCGAAGTTAATCTTAATTAGGAAAGGATGTAAGGAAGCTATGGTTAAGAGCACATGAAATTTTGAGTTCATATGTGAGTGCCCGAAGTAAAAGAAGTTCAGTAATAAACATAAACAACTTTTTGTCACCAACACACTCGCACAATTAATGCATAAGTAAATTGGAAGTGATTTAAGAATCAAAATTTGATTTTTGAGGACCATTTGATCATACAAGAAGTTAAGGAGTCCTTGGAGAAAATTTAAGAGAAAAGCTAAAGTGTTTTGAAGCAGATTTGAAAGTGAATCCAATAAGCCCTAGTTTTGTGATTTTAAGGTATTTATGGCTTGCACAGTTATAATTTGAAATTTAAATTTATGAGAATGGAGACCCCTACTGTGTGTAATGTGAGTGAGAGAATTACATACAAGCTTACAAAAAACCCATACGTTTCATTGGAAGATGACCCATTAGGAGAATTTTCACAAGTGTCAAGTAGGGTTTTACACGTAGAAGACATCCAAGTGTATATTCCCTGTAAGTTTGAATTGATAGGAGATACTGACATTCATGAAGACCTGATCTTAGCATACAAAAATCATATGCCATTTAAGAAAGCATTTGGACATCTGAAAAACCTAAAAATCACCAGGAAAATGTTCTTTACTGAATTTGACAACTATGAATGGACAAGGATAATTGAGCCATATATATGAGGACATGTTCTCTGTAGGAGACATACTAGTCATGATTAACAATGATATGATTCAAGAACTAACTTGATTAAGCAATGAGTGAACTAACCTTGTAGATTTCAAAAAGTTAGTAGAGATAAATTTGAAAATGAAATCTGATGGAAGGAACATGAAATTGGATATGATCAAAGAAGTTAATGTAAGACTTGTAAGATAATTGGTTATAAGATGAATTATAGTTCTAGATTGAACTTTGTTCTAGCAAGATTTATTCATTCAACATACATGATGACAATTTAAAAGAGAAGGTCAGTATGTGTGAGATCTTGAAGTGACAGATATTGGACATTATTGATAGAATAAAGAAGACAAACGATGCAATATTTAGATTTGAATAATTATTGACTCATTTATTTTTTCAAGTATTAGGAAAATTACCTGAATTCCTAGCTATGAATGCAATTCTAACAGATGCACAGTAAACCCAATTACACATTATTACAGAAAGAAACCAGAAGACGAAATAAGAGAAGATATCATCAAGTCGATGAAAAATTTTCAAGCTGAAATGAAGCAAATATTTAGGATACCACCATCACTAGTTGAGAAGAACAAGGATGAAATTTATTTTATGGTTGAAACTAATGTTGTTTGCATAGGAGTCAAACCAATAGTAAAATTTATTGATCCTGTGGGATATGAGATGATAGAGGAGTTGATTAAAGGGTATGTGAAGATTATTCTAGAGTTAGAGAAGGATAAGGAATGTCCTAGATGGGGCACACATGAGGAAAAATTCAAAGAAGTTGATAATGAGTTATACAACAAGGACATAAAGAAGAAAGTTGACAAAAAGATAGATAACATACTGAAGGAAAGAAGAATGAACAAAGAAGAATTTAGAGAAGCCATGAGAATAGCAGTTGAGATGATAGCAGGTGGGCAATCAAATATTCTCATTGCCAAACCATTAGATATTGATACTGGATCAAAAGGAGTAATAATGACACTACCATTTGTGTAGAATCCTCTTGCACCCTATGCAAAAACCATTTGTTCCACTAGTTCAAAGAAAATGTGAAGAAGATGTTAGCATAACCAAAGTCCAATCAAACACTCCACCTAATAGAAGATTAGCCAGATTTGTAGAAGTTAAACATGAACCAGTTGAACTTTCTAAGCATAAGAGGGTAACATCACATGCTAGTGGATCAAGAAAGAAGAGAAAGATAATAGTCACCTACATAGGCAAGCAAAAGAAGAAGAGGATTGAGAAAGAAACATAGAAATTTGAATTAGACTCAAAGAAAGAGAATGCAAATGAAGTACTAAATAAAGAAACAAAGAAAGGAAAATCAAAAGTTTCTACTAGAGAGAGGAAGAAGTGGAAACCAAAAATTGAGAGATTGAATTGTATGTTAATTGATAATGGAGATTTTGTTCAAGTAAACAAATTTTATGACTCTTACAACAAATTTGAAAAGTTTGAGATAGAGAATGTAGTCATTAGACATATGATATTGTCTAATAAAATTTGAAGATATACAAGGAAAGATCTCCAAAGATCTTTATGAGAGGTTAGTCAATGAAATGCAGAGAGTTATTGAAAATGACAAAAGTATAAGAGAAAGATTGATATGAAAACTATGCAAAGTAAAGAATGATGAGAACCTTGCAAGAATAATGATGTGCATTAAACCTTTATTGAGAAATAAGAAAAGTGCCATACTCATAATGGGAAAAAACTATGAAGAGGTCAATAAGGAAACAAAAGAGGCTATTGTGAAGGTTATGACTGCTATGGAACCAAGTATAGGAAAGGGACACCAAGTGTTAAGGGAAGCAATCCCTACTCACTCCATAATAGAGGTACAAGAAAGGAAAAAAGATAAATCAGTGCCTATACTTGCAATAATAGAAAATGATACATAAATGAAAGAGGCAATATAGACAATAGAGTTGCCATAAGTAACAATTATTACTCTCACAATGCATGTGGATAGCACAAGAATC
Organism: Cupressus sempervirens; assembly: GCA_028749045.1. Classification (NCBI taxonomy): domain Eukaryota; kingdom Viridiplantae; phylum Streptophyta; class Pinopsida; order Cupressales; family Cupressaceae; genus Cupressus; species Cupressus sempervirens. The sequence goes on along the minus strand of CM053789.1, from coordinate 729,468,854 downwards.
ACTTTGGACACAAGTGAAGATCCTTTTAAGGACTTTAACCCCTCCATTGTTGACAATTTTGTAGATTATACAAACTCTGAAGAAGAAGAAAATGAAGAAGAAGAAAAGGAGAAGAGAGAAGAAGAAAAGTAGAAGGAAGATGAAAAGAAAGAGGAGCCAAAGAAAAAGATGGATGAGGTAGAAACTGAAAAGGAAGATGCAGAATCAGGAAGGAGAGTTACATAAATTAGAGAATCTATTCAACATACCCATCAAAGGGTGATTGAGCCAAGTTCTTCAAGATCACCATTTGAATAAGCCTTGACAACTCTATCAAGAGATGTGACGATCAAATTGAGCTGATATTATCACTGAACAAGCTAAGTGAGAAGAATAAAAATGTAAAGAATCTACAAAGTGAATTGATGGAAGTCACTGACAAATTATAGAGTGTTATATTAGTCCGAGTTACTAAATCTGCCTTGCAGACAAGAGCAAAGGAAGTGATCAAAGTTTTTGACAATGAGTTCACACAATTTTTAGAAATTGCAGCTATAAAGGCACATACAGTTCATGACGATGAGATGTTTAGAAAATTTTGTGAGAACATTAAAGAAAACTTGAAGAGCCTTGATGAATGCATCAAAGAATTAAGGAGATTCTTGACTGAAGCAAAAAAATTAGATGCAAAATGTATTTTATCACATGATTTTGTCAAAGATATCTTAGTTGAGCTTTTAGTCAAATGGATAGAGTTGAAGGCTTTTGTTACTGAAGTGCAAAGTCCTAATGTAAAGATCATGGACTTGGAGAGTAGAGTTAACATAACTCATGAGGACATTGGACTATTAGTGCTGAAAATAGAAAGGACATTGAAGAGATTCTCGCTACTTAGAGAGCATCTTACTTTACAAATTGACTATGTGCAAAAGCAATTAGAGAATACCTTTGGCTAAATCATCATATGAAAAATTTGTATATTCATATTTGAACATAGTGGAGATTGTGTTAGAGTAATAAAGTTTTCTCTTATTAATTAAATCATATTGATTTAATTATTAAGTTACTTACTATCTCTAGTTTACTTAAACTAAACTTTGGGCATTTAATAATTAATTCTTTTATTAAGTATTATCATGCAACCTAGGCTTGTTACCTGTTAGGGTTTTGATCTCCTTTTACAAGGATTGATCTCTTTATAATTTATTAATTCATTCACTTTTGATAATAGCAATCTCCTTTTTTGCTCATCAAGAATGTCTCATCTATGGATCTGTCAATTCCAGCCTCCATAGCTTTTTGCTTCTCTCTTTCTGTGATAGGTGTTTGCATGTAGGTGATTCTTGGGAGTTGTGGGGTTGATCTTTCATCAACTACAATAGATTTTAGCTTATGGGCTATGTGCATTACTTAGCATATCTAAAGTAGTCAAGGAAATGTTTGACAAAGAATTCTCTATTTTGAAGAAGAATTTTGTAGATTGCATCACACTGATACCCACTCAACAATCTTAAAGGTAGAAGTTTAAAATTTGATATGTATATATGTTTTGACACCAACCTTGTCATTGATGTCAAAGGAGGAATTGATGAGGAAAATTATATGTAGAGAATGTAATATGTAGGAGGGAGTATAGTGAAGAATATTGTATAAGGGAGTTATAATTGAGAGTATAGTCAAAGGGGGAGTAACTTTATGCAAAGATGGTATAAATAAATATGATCCATAGTTTTAAAACAAGTTTTTGAAATTTTTTTTAATGGCCATGTAACATATATTACAAGTTTTGAAATTTTGAAAATTTGAAGTTTTTGGCACTTAGCCAATTTTCCCACATGTTTCCATCAATTCCAAAGGGGGAGATTGTTGGAAATTTGGCTAGGTTTTGTAATGCGATGTTGTCATTTATGGAAACATACATTAAAGATTAAGTTTGTAATTCATGAAGATGAAGTTTCGATTGAAGACTTAGAAAATTGTCTAAGTATCACAATGTTTATATGTCAGCACATAGACTATTTTGATCAATGCAACATAGAGACACTTTTGGTACATGCATTCTTAGGTACAATAATTAAAATATGTTAGGATGTCACATGCATGTGCATGAGCTTGTACAACCAATACAAACATAGATATTCCTATTTTACAAAGACAATGTTGAGCAGACATAACATGGAAAAGATAAGGAAATAGATATTTTGGGTCAAGGGTTTTTTTTTTACCAAAATAATTACTTGACTAATTAATGGAAACATCCTAAATGTTAACCTTGAGTCAACAAGAGTTAATCTTGTATTTTGGAAAGCATGCAAAGGTATGAAGGTTGACAACACATGTTATTTTGTAAACATTGGTATAAAGGACATAACTTGAGATGCAAAGTTTGTAGATGTATATGATAGTGATAAACTATTGTTTTGAGATGCAAAATTTTGATGTTTGATTAGAGTAGTGTGAATATATGATCAGTTTTTGTGAAGAACAATAAAGGCAAATCAAATATTGAAGATATCAAAAATAGTGAGAGGTTTTTATATTTATCTCTTGTATTGAAGTATATTATTGCATATTGTATGTTTGGATAGTGGTCTCATCTTGCATACTTTGTATAATTGTAATAACAACTCCTAATAAGGTTGAGGCTTCTAACAAGGCCTAGTCCTCTAACATGGATTGAGACACTATACAGATGCAATAGAATCCTAATAGGTCAATATATTTCACAAGATGCTTTTGATTAGTGGATCATTTTATGGGTACCATCCCCACCGGGGTTTCCCCCTGGTCAAGTTTTTCTTAGTAAACAAAATATGGTGATATGTGTTGATTATTTTATGGTTGTGTTTACTATTCAACATAATCAATTTAATTTCTTATGTAGGTTATAAGTTTGTTAATGATATCCATAAGTGGGCAAAATTTTGTGAAATACTTATTCACCCCCTCCCCCCCTCAATATTTCCTTTTTCTAACAATTGGTATTAGAGCTTGGTCATAGGTTCAAATCCTTAGACGCTCAAGTAATGTTGAGGGGGAGATTGTTGGAAATTTGTAAAACACTCCCCTCAAGATTCGTGACAAAAGATTAAGCACCTCATGTGTACTATAAGTTGAGTGGTTGTATCATGCATTAATAGATCAGTCTTTTGGTACAACAACAAATGCACTCTAACACTTTCACAATCTCAATTCTAATTTATATCAAACTAAGAAAAATATTAAATTAAATTCTCTTTTTAAATATGATTTACTATTGTATTTGCAAAATAAATCAGATGTTAAGGTGATTTTTTGGTAAAGGATTTGGTTCCATCAGCCTATAAAGACTCTAAACTTGACTATGCAAAACCCTTACAACTATTTCTATTAGTGAGGCCTAATTTTAAGCTCACATAATTAAAGTTCACTTTTTGTGTATTATCTAAATTAGCCATATATCAAACATATTAAAAAAACTTTAAATCTCTCCTAAAAAGAAAACTTAGAAAACCATGCAAATCATGTTTGTTTTTATTTTTTACAAATTAAATGAGAAGCTAAAGAATAAATGTCTAAAATTACCTATCAAATCCACTCATTTGCACAACCTACAAACTATTCTCATTATTTTCTATCCTAAATAAACTTGGTATTTACGATTTTTGAGAAGATATAGGACATATACAAACATAGAAGCTTTAGAAAGAGAGCTCAAGATCAAATCATGACAAACTTTGATCCTTCTAGATTTTAACATTTACATCTCTACCACAACATTACATAAGTCCAGATCCACATTGTACATCAAATTTCAAGTATGCCAAACCCATTAAATTATTTCCCTACATGTTTATCTTAGTTTGATCTCAACTATTTAAATTAATTTAAGACATGGAGCTCTATTTTTTCTTATACAATTACAACCTCTAATTTAGCCACAAGATTGATTTATTTCCTTAAATCTTTGTGTTGTAATATGTGACCCACTATTGAGATCTTGCTAGGCTGTTTCTACTAGACACTTTTTTTTGTAAGAAAATTATGTATTTCACATGCTAAGGGAAATAATGTTTTCTAGCATTTTAATATATATCAAAAAAATTTAGAGATTTCATGATGTTCCCATTTTAAATTATTTTATTTTAGAAAATTCCCTATATTATTATGATTCAGTTAAAGAGATTTTTTTAATTACATGCCACAAAATGCAACTTCTATTATGATTATTCAACCTTTTATGCAACATACATATTAGTTGATTTGATATAAGTTAAGTTACTTTAAATCTGATTTGTCTACTATTGCTGTTAAAACCTACAATTTCAAGTTTTGCCAAACCTTTTTCTTTTTCTTTTCTAGAGATAATTAAACTCTTTATTTATTTTGGAATATTAATTGTAGCCAATATTTTTCTGAAGGAAAGATAACGAAGAAGAGAGATAAAAATTAATCATATTACAACCAACACAAGGATGGAATATCTACTAGGTATCATCTCCAAAGAAAAAAGAAAATGTCAAATATATAAATAAATACACCACTTCAACTAATGGAAACCATACTTCCACAAAATAATAAATGACAATTTATGCTAAGTCAAACCAATACCCTAGGAAATAGTTCTAAGTCTATAGTAGAACAACTCATAATAAATGATCCAAAAAGGCAAATACAATGTTGGGACTCAAAATTGAAGCCCTGATTTTGAGTACCATTCAAAAAATTAAGCCTGATAAGCACTTTTTAATGCATGTGTACTTGGTCATCCTTTTGAGGCCTAGGAGGTGTTTAAAGTTTCTAACACCTTGCATTCAACATATCCACTTATCCCATGAAGATAAATTGTCATTCTGAGTCATTCCATGAACTTCTGTTTTGAGCAATGTCCAAATCTACATTTAAGTGTCAAACAATGACAGGAAACCTAGTTTGAAATTGAATATCTCACACCCAATAATGTTTCATGACTCACCACTTTGGGAATGTTTAGTATCCATACCAAAGAACCAATGTTTCAGATTTTGAGTTGTTTTGATATGTTTTGAATCCCTCAAAATCAATTGTTTATTGTTGTCATAAGTAGGAGATAATTTCCACAAGAAGTCAAATTGTGATATTGCTATCAGGATTTAACTGTGTGATTTTGAGTCAAACTCATTGACTCATGTTTCATGAGTAGTGATTCAACATGAATCCATCTCTCATGAGAATAAATGGAACACTTAGCACTCATTGGATCTAGGTGATGCTCACAGGGGTGAAGCTTAAGGGGCTTTCTAATGAATGGTTCATAAGGCACAACACTTGGTGAAGGTTTTTCAAATGGGGTTGCAAGTTTTGGGTTTAACCACGGAGGAAACTTCATAGTCAAGTGTGCTAAGGTTGGAGTAGATCTGGGATGGGTGATCTCTTGGGAAGTCCTGATGCTTCACCCCTATGAGCATCACCTAGATCTAATGAGTGCTAAGTGTTCCATTTATTCTCATGAGAGATGGATTCATGTTGAATCACTACTCATGAAACATGAGTCAATGAGTTTGACTGAAAATCACAAAGTTAAATCCTGATAGCAATATCACAATATTGTTGTCATATTGATGCAATTGTTTAGAATTCTAAGAGGCCTTGTTTGACTTGTTATAACTTTGACCTAGTTGACCAAAATGAGAAAGTTCCTTTTGCATTGCATTCTAGAGGTCATAGACTTGATATGTTTCAATTTTGAGCTTATGAAAAATTTGTTTGATCAGTTTTCGAAGGCAATTCTAATAATAATTTTTGAAATTTTACTATAAAGTGCATATTGGTCAGTAACCCTGTTTGTGATGTCATAACTCTAAATTCATGATAGGTGAGATCAAATGGGTTGTACCACTATGTTCTACTCTGAAAATACTTTAAGTGTGCTAATTTTCAAGTTTTGATGAATCCGTCTACACACTTTCCTAGGTCTATTTTGTTTCAAAAAACCACTTTTTTGCCAGTGTTTCCAATTCTGCAAATCTGAGTAGCCCACTTTGACCGCTTTCCAAATGTGCCCAGTTATTCATCATGAGTCCTAATCACAGATTTATATTGTCCTCATTACAGTGAACTAACGCCTCAGTTTTTGTGCCCTCAAGTGTCAGTTTTCCCTATTTTCAAAGCCAAATTTGAATGCATTTTATGGTTTTCCAACATGTTTTCTTGCAGGCAGTTCTGAGAAGGCAATTTTGAGAGTCAATATCTTTTGATCCAGATGTCGTCATGACATGAGATTTGGTAGGGCACAAGAATGTGGAATAAAGAATCAGTAGGTCTGATTTCAAAGCTTGGTCAAGTGTTTTAATAAGTTTTTAAAGCCAGTTAGAAGACCCCTCGACATGAAATTCTTAGCTTGCGGAGAAATGGTAAAATAAGTTTTAATTGATTGTTCAATGATTAAACTTTTTTTTTTGATTAGATTGCAAGAATCGGGTGCAACACGACCCCCCCTATAAACTGCAGTGCGTCGGGTAAACTTTTTAACGTGACCGGTAGCGCTGGCGCGACATGCCCACCAGTACCACAGGGATGGGGGAGACTAGAACTCGTGACCAACCCCCTGCAACAGGGAAGATTTAGCCAACCGAGCTAGAGCCCCCGCCACAATGGTCAAACTTGATCCTAGTCACTATGACGGGTTAAACAAGCCAGTTTAAATTATTAAGTGTTTTAGTTTAAATTTTTAATTAGACCTACTTTGGAGCCCAACTGATTTCAACAAATTGACAAGGCATTGTGGATTAAATTTTGGAGAAAATTTTATAATGGTTTTCAATCATTATAAATTATTGTACATTGAAAATAAAGATTATTGACAATCAATCCTTGACTTTGGGAAAAGTTCAAAGTCTTGTGAATGTCAAAAAATCCATAAGGAAATTATTGACTAATACGTTGCCACGGTATTCATTGCATCAGATGGATAACAACTCTTGAGTAGATGGTTCTAACAATCCGAATACAAGTTATTATCATCAGCAATAACTTTATCAGTGCAATGCCATGCCAGGTGTGCAAGACAGTCAAGCAGTTGCTAGTTCTTCTTCACCATTTATCTCATTAAGAATACCATTAGAAAATGGATATGGTGGTGATTATAGTGGATACACATCATCATACCCAAATGTCTACAATCACTATCCATACGAGAATCCAAGTTATCCGGGTTACAATTATGGTTTGATGAAGGGTACTAGAGCACGAGATTCGAGAATTATGGCGGCCATTCAAATTATCCAGGTTTCACATCATCTGATGTGCACATCTTCATCAAACCTTCCTGATACACCAGTCATATTTCACATCATTGCAAGACAAAGTGATTGAAGTCCGAACTAATCAGGAATATGTGTACATGCGAAATCTTCTATAGGGAGCAAGATGTGTTGGAATTGATGTTCAATTGAGCTTTTCTGACGTAAAAAAATAGAGGACATTCATTTTCCCATGCTTCTTACGTAAGTTATGGAACATCTTATGACTGCAGTGAAGTGATCTATGATAATTCTATAGGCTATCGTTTACCAGTATGCGGACCTTCTGGTACATCTAGCAACGAGTTAATTATAGCTTGGATGGATGCTCGATTGCGGTTAGGTTTGTAGTGTGTCCAATTGCCAGTATTAGGGACAAGTCTCCATTAGATTCCTACACCTCCTGCGATGTTTGATGTAGAATGAGTCTGTTCGATTTTACATAGAGCTGGCCGTCTTCTTAGAGGTTGGATGTGCCTCAACTTTCTCAATACCGAGAGGCATTGGAGAGGCAATACATGAGGGAGGCTCTTTGTTTTCCATCACTTATCAAAGCTGAAGGGCCTTTCGTTCTCACATGTTTGGGTACAGTCGCTTTGATTTGTTGAGATGAAATACCAGAAAAGAAAGGGGAGATGTGGCAGTTGCACAATCAGTCTAATGGTTAAATCTGAAGCTGATTCTCCATTCTCAGTGGAACCACCAAGCCTAGCAATTTGAGTGTGGAGTCAAGAAGAGTGACTGGCATCTAAAAATTTAACAGTGGCAAAAGGAATTAGAATGGGACACTAGCTGCGTTAGGAGGCATAGCAGCAGGAAGGGGAACTCCACGCTTTTGTCGCCTGAGGAAGCCTCAATCGTATTTCAAGCATGAGTCAATGATGTCTTTGCATATTTCCAAAATGGGATGCACATTTTTCTTGACTTGAGAAATAGGAGACCATTGGAGGGCGTTGCCCAATGAAGATTCATAATAGAAATGTCATGACCAACAATTCACGGTAAAGTAAGGAAACACCAAACTTAGCAGCAGCCTAGTGCAAAGAGGGAGAATGCCACAGTATGTGAAGGAGCTATATGGGTAGCAATGATAAGGAAGTAAGACGTGTTCAAATTAAGCAACAATGGCTTAGTGGAGGGGAGGCATCAACTGCGGCATGGAAAATGGGAAAATAGTAAAGTTTAAGTCCTATATTAACTACGGCCCCGTTTGGTTACGGGAATACTGGGCGCGGAATAGGGTTTTCAGCGCCAAAATCGGGTTATGGAAGAAAACGGTGGCGTTTGGTTCATCAAACGCATAACCCGGTTTCGGGTTTCGTCTGCCAATTTCGCTCAAAAATTGGAAGAAATTTCTTCCAAGAAATAGGTGGAAGTTGAAATGAAAACCAGGTTTTGGGTTTTTATGAATGTGTTTGAATAAATCGTCGGGTCCGCCGAATCTGCCTTAGGTTTTTGGAAGAACAAATTGGATTTTTTGGAAGAAGATGGTTGTATTGTTTTCGTGCTCTGTTGTGCGAAGGCGAGGGTTTTTGGTTTGCTGCGTTTGTTGGGCTTGTGGGTTTTCCGTGGCCGTGGTTTGCGAGGGTTTCTGGTTTGTGGGTTTTCTGTGGCCGTGGTTTCCTGTGGCCGTGGCATTTTCTGCGATTTCTCTTCTCCACTTTGAACAGCGGCGGCGGTAAACGGTTCTCCTCTCACACCCACCTTTGCATACTAGATTTTTTAAAATTTTTTTGGTTCATTCAAATGTAACTGTTTGTTTCAAATCTGTTTTTAAAATAGTCAATATATGTGGTAATTGTTTGTTTCAAATCTGTTTTTAAAATAGTCAATATGTGCTCACTAATAAATTCGAGTATAGTGCTGTGAGAGATCAATACTAGTGAAATGAAAAATTAAACTTTGTAACAGTTTCTGGGTGTTTGTTTTAAATCTGTTTAGCAAAATAGTCAATATGTGCTCACTAATAAATTCCACTATAGTGCTGTGAGAGATCAATACCAGTGAAATGAACAACCAAACTTTGTAACAATTTCTTGCCAGTAATGAGTTCTAGTATGTTGTTGTGAGAGATGAATGAAATACCATTAAATAGAGCCAAGTCATAAACTTGTGCTCACTAATAAATTCCAGTATAGTGTTGTGAGAGATCAATACCAGTGAAATGAATAACTAAACTTTCTAACTGTTTCTTGCCAGTAATGAGTTCTAGCATACTGCTGTGAGAGATGAATGCAATACCATTAAATAGAGTCAAGTCATAAACTATGTATGAATCAACTATGTATAGATCAATGTCAATCATGGCTTTTATCTATACATAATCAATATGTGCTCAATATTTGCTTAATAATGAATTCTAGTGTGTGCTCATGTGATTACCTGTATATATCATAGTGCCAATCAAGCAAAACATGGCAATCATGGCTTTTATCTATACATAGTTGACCTATACGTAGTTTATCATGGTTCAAATCTGTTTAGCAAAACAGTCCAATATATGCTGTAACAGTTTGTTTAGAATCTGTTTGACAAAATAGTCAATATATGCTCACTAATGACTTTCAGTATAGTGTTGTGAGAGATCAATACCAGTGAAATAAACAACTAAACTTTGTAACAGTTTCTTGCCAGTAATGAGTTCTAGTGTACTGCTGTGAGAGATGAATGCAATACCATTAAATAGAGCCAAATCATAAACTATGTATAGATCAATGACAATCATGGCTTTTATATATACATAATCAATATGTGCTCAATATGTGCTCAATAATGAATTCCAGTATGTGATCATGTGATTACCTGTATATATTATAGTGCCAATCATAATAGCAAAACATGGCAATCATGATTTTATCTATACATAGTTGACCTATACATAGTTTATCATGGTTCAAATCTGTTTAGCAAAATAGTCCAATGAGTTCCAGTATAGTGATGTGAGAGATCAATGCAATACCATTAATCAAAGTGAATCATGCCAATGAAATGAACAACTAAACTATGGATATATCAAGTATGTATTGATCCATGTAAAATCATTCAACATACTTATGAGGTCATAAACTATGTATAGATAAAAGCCATGATTTCAAACTATGTATAGATCAATGCAGAAAGAAACTCTATTCCTATTGCCAACTATGCTACTTTTCATCTTCTAAAAGACGAGCCTCAGTTTCAGCGGACCCGACGATTTATTAAAACACATTCATAAAAGCCCAAATTCAAGTTATAGTTTGTACATGTGTATGTGTACATACATACATGTGTGTGTATATACGTACACACATACATACTTGTGTGTGTACGTACATGCATGCATACATACATGTGTGTGTCTACGTACATGCATGCATACATGTGTGTGTGTGTGTACATACATACATGCATACATACATACATACATTCATGTGTTTGTATGTACATACACACATACATACATGTGTGTGTACGTACGTACATGCATACATACATGTGTGTGTGTGTGTACGTACATACATGCATACATACATGTGTGTGCACATACATATATACATACATGCGTGTATACATATAGACAAATGGAATCAATATTATGCTTTCATTGGTATAGATAGATTACATGGAGTATAATGACACATTGTAATTTGTTCTTTATGGGCTTATGATCCTCGGTAGTTGGTACTCCTTGTTGTATTTGAATAAATAATTGACTTCTTAATGCAATGAGGCTAGCAAATAATCATGTTGTATCTCGATAGGTGATAGTTGATATTTCATAACTGATAGTGTTTAAATTGTTCACATTTCAGGTCACTAATGGATCCTATGGAGAGTATAGAGGTCCAAGGAAGCATAGTTAGGAAGACCACATACACCCACATTCTCACAATTCTTTTTGCTTTTGTTGGCATAGCCAAAGTTCTGGTAGCCCGAGAAGGTAGTCAAATGGGTAAACGAATAAGAAAAGGAAATTTCTTTTGTAGAGACATTATTCATTCGAATGAGGTGGATTGTCATGATCAGATTCGGATGAGTAGGGCAGCCTTCTTTTCTCTAGCTCATATTCTGAGGTTGAAAGGAAGCTTGAGAGATACGATCCACTTGAAGTTAGAGGAACAACTAGTGATGTTCCTCCACACCCTTGGGCACAATCTAAGGAACCGCAAGATTGCCCATAACTTTGGGCACTCAGGAGAGACAGTCAGTCGGTACTTCCACAAGGTTTTGATGGCTATCTTAGCCCTTCACAGAGATTACTTCATACCACCTAGTCCAGGCACTCCTCCTGAAATTAGTGGGAAGGATCATTTTGAACCATTCTTCAAGGTAAATCACACATTATTACAAGTTTATTGTCTAGAATGTTGTCCTTATCTTATTATTACTTGAGCATACATTTGATCAGTGTATCATATCCCACAGGATTGCATTGGAGCCATCGACGGTACCCATATTCCAGTGCGAGTTGATGTCGACATACAGGGTAAATATCGTGATAGAAAAGGGAACCTATCGCAAAATGTTATGGGTGTCTGCTCCTTTGATTGTAAGTTTCAGTATTGCCTTGCTGGTTGGGAAGGCTCTGCTGCAGATAGCCGTGTTCTAGCCTCAGCTCTATCCAGATCAGATCCACTTGTAGTTCCCCCTGGTAAGCCAAATCACATTTTAATATACTCAAGGTTATGCTAAATGGTTCAAGTATTGACAATATACTTTCTTTATATAGGAAAATATTGTCTCGTGGATGCTGGATATCCAAATGCACCTGGATTTCTCGCTCCTTATCGGTGTACACGCTACCACTTGAAAGAGTGGTCAAGAGAAAACCCAATAAACTCTTCACATGAGTTGTTCAATCATCGACACTCCTCTCTTAGAAATGCAGTAGAACGTACATTTGGTATTCTGAAGCAGCGTTTTCCAATCTTAAGACATGCAACGTCTTACGATATCATGACACAATCCTATATTGTTTTAGCATGTTGCATACTTCACAATTTCATTACGATAGAGGATGGCCTTCCATCGGAAGAAGCTATTGAAGAGGAAGATGACCGTGATGGGATAGAGGTGCCACTACTTGAGACATATGGGTTGTCTCAGGAGGATAGAAATGAGTGGGCCCAATTTCGAGAAGATATAGCAAATAGGATGTGGGAAGATTATAGATCTCGAGAATAAATGATTTATTAGAAGGCAATGTGCTTTATATGATTAAATTGATGTATGCATATACAATGATGGTGTTTGATTTCGTTATTCTGATATCAGTCTTTGCTACATTCTAATTAAATAAAAAGAACATTAACTTTCAATTTCACACCTACATTATGTACAAAAATTGTTGATCATATCTGCAATACACAATTCAACTTGAAATATAGATTACATTGATTTAAATGCAAGAAAGCACAATTATTATACATCTTTGCATTGAGAAAGTACAATAACATGCTTCATAATGGGGCTCATGACTATTTACTTGCCATTGATATCACCATTTTGTCTTACTGGTAGTTTTTTTGATGTTGATGTGTTATCATCAATTATTGCTTAAAATGTGTATCATCTTCAGTTAAATTCTTTCAAGTTTATTAAATGTTAGCCTCATTGCATTAGGATGTATTAAAAAATGATATTTAAAGTTTATCATCTTCAATTTTAAATGAAATACAACAAGGAGTACCAAATGATGAAGATCATAAGCCCACTAGTAAGAAGAGAACAACGAATTCGTTGAAAATCCTATTTTTCTGATGTTACTGCTTGCTGCATTCCATTTAAATTTAAAGAGCAATAACTTTCAATTTCAGTCGTATGATTAATTTAAATCGTAATACGTTTACCTATTCAATATGTTAGCCTTGTTCCATTATGACGTATTACAAATTGATAGTTAAAGATTTTCTATTTCAAATTTAAATGAAATACAGGAAGGAGTACACAATGGCATATACCGAGCTCATGATGAGCATGGACGGATATGATCATGTGAAACAGATGTGTTCTCCCATTACTTTGAGTGATATAGATGGATCCCTCGCTGTGAGCAACAAATCTTCTTCTTCAAAGAAGAAAATGTGGACAAAATCGATGGAACGCAAGTTTTTAGACTTGCTCCTTGAACAAGTCCATCTCGGACGGAAAGGTGAAGGTGGGTTTAAAAAAGAGGCATGGACTGTGATAGAGAGGACATTCAATGCAGCGATGAACTCGAATCTGTCACGAGATCATTTTAAGAATAAACTAAAAACATGGAAAGTAGGATATAAAGTAATGAAGGACTTGAAAAATACAAGTGGGTTAGCTTGGAATGAAGAAACTCAAACTGTGGATGTTGAGGATTCAGTGTGGGATGACCTTTTGAAGGTAGGATCATCTTTGTACTCTTTTCATTGAAGAAATTTTTCCTTCTTATTTTAATAATGAAAAACTTACAACCTAATCCAGCTATTAATGCTTATATGTAGAGGAGAGAATTCAAAAATGCAAAAATGTATAAGAGGTCACCTTTCCAATATTTCAATGAGTTGGCTGTAATTGTTGGTAATGACATTGCTGAAGGGTTCACATCTACAACACCCCTTGATGCTGAAGAAGGGCACCCTATGAACGATGCATTTAATGTGCTTGATGAGGATGATACCAATTGTGGTACACCTCTTGACAGCCAACCAGATATTGATGAAGAGTTATATCATTCCAATCAGTCGAGTGCAAGTGCTAGAGGGACTCCTCCACCATCATCATCAAGGAGGGGAAAGAGGAAGAAGACATCTTTGGCTGCATCATTGGATGTGATATGCGAAACTATGAAGGAACTAAAAGATGGCCTCATTAAGCCTCAGATTGTAAAAGTGGATAAATCTGAAGATGATAATATTTTGACTGCTGCATATACTGCTCTCAAAGCTGTCCCTGAACTGAGTCGAGCAATTTTCGTGAAAGCACATGATACCTTCGTGCTTCAACGTGAAAGAGCCAAAGGGTTCTTGATGATGGATGAGGTGGAGAGAGTGGAGTGGATTACAATGACATTTGGTACCATTTAGCTATTTCAGCTACTGACTGGATTGCAATGACTTATGCTGCATGATTACTCTATTCAATGGTTTTGCATTAATCTCTAATAGCACTAAACTAAAACTATATTAATCTCACATCACTATATTGGAACTCATTATTGAGCACATTTTGACTATTTAATTAGTGATCTCTCACAGCACTATACTGGAAGTCATTAGTGAGCATATATTTACTATTTTGTTAAACAGATTCTAAACAAATTGTTACAGCATGTATTGGACTGTTTTGCTAAACAGATTTGAACCATGATAAATTATGTATAGATAAAACCCATGATTGTCATTGATCTTCCATGTATCCATACATAGTTTATGTGTTGGCTGTGTTTAATGGTATTGCATTGATTTGTACATAGTTTATGACGTCATAAGTATGTTGAATGATTTTGCATGGATCTATACATACTTGATATATCCATAGTTTAGTTGTTCATTTCATTGGCATGATTCACTTTGATTAATGGTATTGCATTGATCTCTCACAACACTATACTGGAAGTCATTAGTGAGCATATATTTACTATTTTGTTAAACAAATTCTAAACAAACTGTTACAACATGTATTGGACTGTTTTGCTAAACAGATTTGAACCATGATAAATTATGTATATGTCAACTATGTATAGATAAAAGCCATGATTTTCATTGATCTTCCATGTATCCATACATAGTTTATGAGTTGGCTGCGTTTAATGGTATTGCATTGATTTGTACATAGTTTATGACATCATAAGTATGTTGAGTGATTTTGCATGGATCTATACATACTTGATATATCCATAGTTTAGTTGTTCATTTCATTGGCATGATTCACTTTGATTAATGGTATTGCATTGATCTCTCACAATACTATACTGGGAGTCATTAGTGAGCATATATTTACTATTTTGTTAAATAGATTCTAAACAAACTGTTACAACATGTATTGGATTGTTTTGCTAAACAGATTTGAACCATGATAAACTATGTATATGTCAACTATGTATAGATAAAAGCCATGATTTCCATTGATCTTCCATGTATCCATACATAGTTTATGAGTTGACTGCGTTTAATGGTATTGCATTGATCTGTACATAGTTTATGACATCATAAGTATGTTGAATGATTTTACATGGATCTATACATACTTGATATATCCATAGTTTAGTTGTTCATTTCATTGGCATGATTCACTTTAATTAACATAATCAGATTTCCACAATCCATTAGTATGTGAGCAATGTTTCTGGATTAGATTGTGTGAGTTTTTTTAGCATCAACATTTCGGATCATACTACATGATCCATCATCAGGACGAGAGAACATCAGAATATGGAATATGCAGACCAGGAAACCACAAGCAGTCATAAAAAGAGAGGGAGGGAGGGGCACAAAGACCAAGAGGACCAAAAATAAAGACACAACCACCAAGAGAACCGGTACAGAATAACCAATCATATGTATAAATGCAGATAATGTATATATATGTAAAGGAATTTTATATAATGCATTAAAAAATGATAAAAAATAAATAACTAAATAAAAAATAAAAAATAAATAAATAAGTAGATAAATAAAAAATTTAAAGATTTTTAAAAAATTAAGGATCAGTGTGAAAAAGGGGAGGAAGCACACGATTATGAAAATGAATAAATAACTATAAGAGGTTAAAAATACAAAAATTAAGAATTAAAAAATTAAATATTAGAATAATAATAATAAAAATAAAGAAGACTCAATCCCTTACATACATATATATATATATATATATATATATATATATATATATATATATATATATATATATATAAACAAAAAATAAATAAATAAAAGCATGTGCAAATATTAAGAACTTATATACAACTATATCGAAATCGAACAAGCCAAAAATTTTTTTTAACCCCAAGAGAAAAACAAGAAGAGAAACAATAGAAAGGACCCTAATACCATAACAAAGAAGCTGTAAACAAAATAAGTAAAATTAAGCTCAGGAGCAAAAAACCCTCAATAAATAGATCGAACCTAAAAACTAAAAACGCTACTAAAAGAGAATGCGAAAATAAGCCATAAGTGCGAAACAGACCCAACACTGGAACCAACCCAGATTAAAGAATACAAACACAAAGAGATGAAAAACAAATCATAAATAAATAAATGAGGATAAGAAAAAAAAAAAAAAAACAAGACATCAAGATGGAAGACCCAAGGCTGAAACCAATGGCAGAGGAAAGAGCTCGAGGGTTAGAGCGACACGGAGGGCTAAGACGAAACGAAAAAAGAGAGGAGAGACAACAGGAAGCAACCTAAAAAAAGAACACAGAGAACATGAGGAGGGAGGAGCTCAAAGACCACAAGGTGGGGCCAAGAGACTGAAGACGAAAGGGGGGGGGGGGGGGGGCTTCCCCATAAACCGGACAGGCCAAAATGGGGGAGCGACAAGGGAAGACTAGGGGACACACCAGGGGGGGCAAGAAAGCTCGAGAAGCATCAAGGGTGATGCTGAGTATTAAGCGAGCCCAGGAGAGGTTGCCAAGACAAGCTAATGGACCATCCATCATCTCGATTGAGGTTGATGGGATGATAGTTAATTTCAATAGCTTCCTTAAGTTTTCTTTTGAAGAAGTTATCCTCCTTGGAAAGAATTTTGGCGGTCTCCAGACAAATGTGATGTTTGGTGGTCGAAGAATGCTCAGCAAGGGCAGATTTATGGGTTCTGTCATGTCTGATGTCTGCACCATGCTCACGAATTCTGGTACGAAAAGAACGGCCTGTTTCCCCTATGTAAGGGGCCCCACAAGAGCACTCAATCTTGTAGACTCCCGAGTTGAGGAAAGAGTCTTTGGTGTCCTTAAGGGGAGGAACTCGATGACGCAACTGCGAAAGGGGTTTGAAAGCAGTATGAAGACCCTTTTTTGATAAGATCTTGGCCAACTTCTGAGAGATGCCATCGACAAAAGGAAGGGTGGCAAACCGGGGAGGCCGGTTGGGTGGAGGACTGAGGGTACACCTAGAAAGAAAGAAGGACTTGGCTCGGTTGATAGCCTTAGAGATTTGCTTGTGAGAATATCCATTCAACATGAATACATGACGAAGATGAGTGAGCTCTTCATGCAAGTTGTCGTCATCGCAGATTTTGAAAGCTCTGAGGGCGAGCGTCTTAAGGATGCCAACCTTCTGGCTGGGGTGATGGTGGGAGGATGCGTGCAAGTACAAGTCAGTGTGGGTGGTCTTACGGTGAACCTTGCGACCGAATGACCCATCAGCCTTTCGGATAAGAAGGACATCTAGGAAAGGCAACTGATAGTCTGACTCGAGCTCTTTGGTGAAGGAAATGTTGGTGACCAAACTGTTGATGTGAGAGTGAAATAGTTCAAGGTTCTTAAGCCCATGTGGCCAACAAACATTAGTGTCATCAACATATCGTTTCCACCATTTGGGTTTGAGGGGGAAGGACTGGATAGCCATCTCCTCAAAATGCTCCATGAAGAGGTTGGCAATGACCGGGGAGAGGGGCGAACCCATGGCTACTCCATCGACTTGTTCATAGAAGACATTTTGGAAAGAGAAGAAGGTGGATCTTAAAGAAATCTCAACCAACTCTGTGATCTCATCCCCGACCTTGTGTTTGACAAGATTGATGGAGTCAAGAATGGGGACCTTGGTGAAGAGGGAAACCACATCAAAACTAACCAAGATATTGCTAGGTTCCAACTTGGTGTCCTGAATGAATTGGACAAAATGGTTGGAGTCTTTGATGAAAGAGTCAGACTTTCCTAGCAGAGGCGAGATGATCTTGGCAAGGTGGGAGGCCAACAAGTACGTGGGAGAGCCAATGGTATCCACAATTGGTCTTAAAGGGATGCCACGTTTGTGAATTTTCAGAACCCCATAGATGCGAGGGGTCACCTCTTTAGAAGGTAACAATTTTTTCTTTGTTGACTCATCAAACGAGGACTTGGCCAAACTGGACTTGACTCTCTTAAGGATCACAGAGCAAGGGTTGCGAGAGAGGATCCTATAGCTATTCGGATCTGAGAGTAAGTCCAGAACTTTAGACACGTAGTCCTGCCTGTTCATAACAACAGTGGCATTACCTTTGTCCGCTTTGGTAATGACAATGTCATTACTGCGAATTAAGTCATGGAAGGCGCGCATCTCAGAATTGGGGATATTGTGCTTGGGTGGCTTGGCATGCCTCAGGGCCACCGCATAGTCTTGCCTAATTTCTTTGGCGACATCCGCAGCTAGCCCACTGATGGCATTCTCAATCTCAATCAGAAATTTGACATGAGGGATGGCAATGGGGGTGCAAGCAAAATTGAGACCACACTTAAGAAAATTAAAGGACAGCGGGTCAATGCTGGCACAAGATAAATTGACCACGAGTTTATTCTCCCAATCATGAACCGAAGAGGTGGAAAGAGGAGAGCTTAGGGGTACAGGCAGAATAGGGGGAGTGCACAACGAGACCGAGGAGGGTGAGACAGCCCGAAGGTATTGCATTGATCTCTCACAATACTATACTGGGAGTCATTAGTGAGCATATATTTACTATTTTGTTAAATAGATTCTAAACAAACTGTTACAACATGTATTGGATTGTTTTGCTAAACAGATTTGAACCATGATAAACTATGTATATGTCAACTATGTATAGATAAAAGCCATGATTGCCATTGATCTTCCATGTATCCATACATAGTTTATGAGTTGACTGCGTTTAATGGTATTGCATTGATCTGTACATAGTTTATGACATCATAAGTATGTTGAATGATTTTACATGGATCTATATATACTTGATATATCCATAGTTTAGTTGTTCATTTCATTGGCATGATTCACTTTGATTAATGGTATTGCATTGATCTCTCACAACACTATACTGGAAGTCATTAGTGAGCATATATTTACTATTTTGTTAAACAGATTCTAAACAAACTGTTACAACATATATTGGACTGTTTTGCTAAACAGATTTGAACCATGATAAACTATGTATAGGTCAACTATGTATAGATAAAATCATAATTGCCATGTTTTGCTATTATGATTGGCATTATGATATATACAAGTAATCACGTGAGCACATACTGGAATTCATTATTGAGTACATATTGACTATTTTGCTAAACAGATTTGACACAAACAGCCAGACACTGTTACAAAGTTTAATTGTTCATTTCACTGGTATTGATCTCTCATAGCACCATACTAGAATTTATTAGTGAGCACATATTGACTATTTTGCTAAATAGATTTGAAACAAATAGTTACCACATCTATTGACTATGCTAAGCAAATAGCAGATAGAAATAGAACCATGATAAACTATGTATAGGTCAGCTATGTATAGATAAAAGCTAGTGATATACTTGTAAATTTCATTATTGAGCACATATTGAGCACATATTGATTATGTCTAGATAAAAGCCATGATTGCCATTGATCTATACATAGCTTATGAATTGGCTCTATTTATATGGTATTGCATTCATCTCTCATAGCACTATACTAGAACTCATTACTGGCAAGAAACTGTTACAAAGTTTAGTTGTCCATTTTAGTGGTATTGATCTGTCACAGCACTATATTGGAATTCATTAGTGAGCACATATTGACTATTTTGCTAAACAGATTTAAAACAAACAATATGTATGTACACACATGTATGTATGTACGTACGTATGTATGTATTATGTGCATATGTATGTACACACATACATGTACGCATGTATACATACTTGATCTATGCATTGCATTGATCTCTCACAACACTATACTGGAACTCATTACTGAGCACATTTTTACTATTTTGCTAAGCATGTATGTATGTATATGCGTATGCATGTATGTACACACATGTATGTATGTATGCATGTATGTATGTGCATATGTATGTACACACATGTATGTACGTATGTATACAAACTTGATCTATGCATAGTTTAGTCATCCATTTTATTGACATGATTGGCATTGGTCAATACGTAGGATAGTTGTTCATTTCATTGGCATTCGCACGATTGGCATGTGAAGTCATTCCAGATGGTTAATTGGCTTTGTGTAATGGTATTGCATTGATCTGTCACAACACTATATTGGAAATCATTACTGAGCACTTTTTTTCTATTTTGCTAAGCATGTATGTATGTATGTGTGTATTTATGTGCGTATGTATGTATGTAGGTGTGTATGTATGTACACATGTATGTACATGTGTATGTATGTATGTATGTGCGTATATATGTATGTCTGTGCATATGTATGTTCACGCATGTATGTACGTATGTATACATACTTGATATATGCATAGTTTAGTCATTCATTTCATTGACATGATTGGCATTGGTTAGTACATAGTTTAGTTGTTCATTTCATTGGCATTCACACGATTGGCATGTGAAATAATTTCAGAGGGTTAGTTGGCTTTGTTTAATGGTATTGCATTGATCTCTCACAACACGTAGTTTATGATCTCGTAAACGTTTGGTATAGTTGTTCATTGCATTGTTAATTAGAGTTATATTTGAACCATACATACGTGGAATACACAAGGAGTGGCAAATGATGAATGCTCAATTGTAGAACTTGAAAGCATATAGAAATGTGATTTGCTAGATGATTGTATAGTTCATGATTCTGTCCTATGTTATATCTATAGTCCTAATTTTCTTGCATATGTTTTTATTTTTTTGTCTTTTTGTCCCTATTTGATTTCCTATGTATGTTTTCGTTGACAAGATTATCAAAAGTATTGAGGATTTTTGGTAGATGATTGTACAGTCATGATTATGTCCCATGTTATATGTATATTCCTAATTTGCTTGGATATTTTTTAAATTTCTTATTTTTTTTCCACGGTTTGGTTTCCTATGTACGTGCTTCTTGACAAGATTGTCAACGATATTGATAAAGTGTCTTTCTCTTGTATTTTTTTATTGCTCTTGATTTGCTAATATTGCAAGACCACACATGCTGATAAAAAATGAGCTATCGGATGATTGTTTACTGTGTTTGTAAACGATCAATATTTCTGATGCCACTCCTTGGTGTATTCCATTAAAAAAAAATCAGGTTTTAATTTTTCAAGCATGTTTAGTTCATATATGTAGGATTGACCATCTAACAACACAAACAGTAATGGGAAGATTGAGCAGCATGAGAGGGTTGCCGTCGAATGTGGGGCATAAGGGCATACATCGTGGATTTCTCAGTGTTTTCGTATGTAACGGTGTGTCGTCGAATGTGGGGCATAAAGGCATACATCGTGGATTTCTCAGTGTTTTCGTGTTTAACGGTGTGTTTTCACACCACCATCAAATCATGGATATTGTTCTATCAAGTTAGCAAGTTTTCATATTGTAGTAATTATGTGAAATTCATTATTAGAATTTCATGATGTTAAAATATGATTTATATGATTAATGATTTTCATGATCTTTTTTTTAAAATTGCATGTAAAATCTATGTTGCCAAAATTCCACATTTTTTAAGAGCAATTATTAACAAAGCATCATTTTTCTTGTTAAAGTTATCATCAAATGTTTAATGTATGTGAATGTAAAATGGTATATTTTTTCCTATATAATATTTCACGTAAAATTTAGTTGCATATTTTGTTGAATAATTAACTAACTTAATAAATTTATTAAAAGGGAGAGATACATAGAGGGGCAGAGAGTGCGGGATAAGAAGGGGGGACGGAGGGACAGAGGGAGAGAGTGAGAGAGAGAGAAAGGAGCTTGTGTGTTCCTGCATCTGTAGAAAGGTGTCTGTTGATGTGTGTTTTATGACTCACCAAACAGTAGAATGAAATACTAAAATATCTTATCCTCTCTTGAATATATATCTGTCTATGACCTCATCAAGATCTTCAAATGTCTCCTCCCCAATTGAAAGTATTTTCCAAGTCGAAGATAGCTAGCAAAATCCTTTTGGTCTTTTCCTCCCTCCACAATATCCTTGTGTGCATAAACTCCATTGAAAATGTTCAGTGTTAGAATCAAGTGAGTAGGCCCTTTCAAGCATGGATGGATAATACTCTCCCCTGGCTCTTTATCTGTTAGGAACTTAATGGTTTCATTCTCTTGTTCACTTCGTGAAATGGAATCCTCTTCCGCAAAATATGGATCCTTAACCTCCTTATCCTTATCCTATGCACCCTGATAGTTATCATTCTTTAGTGAACTCTCTTTGCAAGTTAACTCAACTATGTACTTCACTTTTGTCATAGTTTTCACCCAACAGGTAAGGATGCTGCCTTCTGCAATTTTTTCTAAAGGATCTATATCTAGATCATCAGAAAGCTCCTCTTTCAATATTATTCATGTCAAGCTTGATTCCAGATCACAAATTATACGATGATTTTGGACTCTGCGGGGACAATTTTTTCCATTTACAGGGTCTCTTCATTTTCTCCAGTCAGCAGATAAAATTCCTCATCCTGGGATGGCTCTTTATATGGCGATCTCAAATCCTAAAATCCATGTAACAATTCACTCTTTATGTCAGCAAGGGTTTCCTGCTTTTTATTGGATGTCCATTGCTCCACACTTCTAGCATATTCATCAATATCAAGGGCATTTAACAGATCAAGATATTTTTGACATGCTCAACAACCATTTCTTGTGTTTCCTCATCCATATCATCTATATCATGTCCAGCTTCTTCACAATATATGTCCTTAGCCATTTTCTTGGCAAATTCATATGACTTTGGATGAATTCTAGTATCATCCAATGGATCCATAACATGGTTTTCGGATGCTGCTTGTCCATTCCCTCAAACCCTTAAAAAAACCAATAGCATTTATAAAGACAAGTGGTTTCATAGCCTCTACAGTTGGTTGTTGTAACTATTACCTGCTCAACAGCTTCATACTTTTCATCTGGAGTAAGGAAATGTTCTAGTGAATGAAGCTTTAGTGATAATATTTCTTTGCCAAGACTATATAATGTTGCAACCATGGCCAATGGATTCTGAAGATACCAACCAAGAGCCACAACATGCCTCACAATCCCTCTCTGTGTCGGCAACTAGTCTTAAGAGATGCGAGAATTCTCATATAGTGTAGGCAATAATTCGTCTGCATAAACAACATTTATTGTGTCCAATCCTTCTGCCAAATCACGTGGATGAACACAAACACAGGGAGGGACAGAGAGAGGACACAAACACACATATTTAGCGGCTAAGTCACAAGGTTCAAGTTTCAATTCGAGTTCGACAATTATGAAGTTCGGATGAACTTGACAATAAATTCAATTCGACGATAAATTTGTCTTATACAATTTTTCAAAAATATATAATATATATGATCACAATTTCCAACAATGGGACAAAAAATAACTTCGTACAAATGATTGCATGTATGATTATTTTTTACTTTTCTTTGCTAATAAATAGAATTAAAATAAAAAATAATAATCATTTTATTTATTATTGACTAACAAAATAAAACTGTGAATATTCAAGAATAAAAAATATTAATAATGTAGTCTAATTATAAATAAATTAAATCCCAAATATTAATACTTTACTCATTCTAATTCTTGTGTTTCACTAATTAAATAAGATTAAAAAAATTTACATCAAATTCCAATTCCAATTAGAAAATGAACAACCAAACGCAACAAAAAGATATTCCTAGTCATATTCTGTTCCAATTCCAATTTCTAAATTGGCAACCAAACGCAGAATATGGATTTGAAAATTCATCTTCCGTGTCAACCAAACGGTCCAACTATCTTCCTAAAATACATAACCAGGTTTTCGAAAATCTGGTTATCAGATAACCTAGTTATGAGGAAAATTCATCTTCCCCAACCAAACAGGGCCTACATGATAAGTGTTTCATGTGTTTAAAAGCCAAGTCACTCATACATTAAAATGTCTTAAGGACGCTGGCTCTTTTGAAGCTCATCCTTGTGTGAGGACCCCACCCATCGTGGATGACAGTTGGAGGTAACTACACAAAAGTTTTGAATGGCCATACTAACGTCATCTAATGACGTGGAAATCTGAACGAATCTAAAGTCAACACGTGGTGTCAGTTGGACTTGTACAGACCAATCAATTGATGACAATTGGTGAGGATGTTTTGACATGGTGTGGAAGCCGAGGTGACACGTCGCAAGGGGGCATTACCACATTCCCAGTCAACAGCTATTGACTGTAAATGTGATAATGCACCTAATGGCAACAGGCCTAATTAGAGGTGATGTGACAGTTCAGTTAGTAGGTGATGCGACAATGACAGAGTAGTCAGGAAGTGAATGAGAAAATGACACGTGGCGATGATTTGTTGACCTGTTAGAAGGTGCCATGTGGTGCTTGGGTGGAAGATGATGTGGCAAACACCGACCAATGTCGTGCAACCACGTGGCTAAAAAGTCAAACCTCAGTTGACCCAAAATGCATGAATAGGGTAAAAAATAAAAGGTGACTTAAAAAGTGATTTTTTAATGTTTTTCAAAATAATCACATGCAAAAACTTTTTAAATTGAAATGGTTATATCCTAAAGTCTTAAATTTAGGAATTATATATTTTTTGCATAAATATTAAAGAGGCAAATTCAGACCAGAGAGCTAGTACATGGGACATGTTTTTCAAAATGAGATTTTAGGTGTTTCTGATAAGTAAATATAGTGCTGTTATATATCACCAGAACCAGGAGAGAACAAACTTTCCATTTTTGGAGTTTGTTTTTGCACAGGAGGCCCCTAGTTCACATTATTTGAGATTTTGTCCCAGGTACTTGATTTCTAGTTTCATTTAGTTGAGGCAGTTCAGATCTGATTTCCAATGAAATGATGAACTGGATAAACATAAAAGGTAGCATGAATGCAGTTATGGGTGAGTTTTGTCACATCCAAATTAGTTGAATCAAGGTATCATTAGCATTTTATGATGCACTTCAGATATTTTGGTAATACAAGGGTTTTCATCATTGAAGAAGAGATATTTTAGGTTTGTTACAAAATAATGATGAAAACCAAATCGAATCTCATGGGTAGAAAGATGAGAGATGTTTTACAACATCAAAGAATGGATATTCAAGTGGACACATGTCATTTTGAGATTAGATCCAAGATTCTATTCTTTTTCTATATCTTTATTTTTCTCATCCATTGTAAGGGTTCCACTTATCACTGTGAGACCAAAAGGTTGGCAGTTTTCACTATGAAACTAGAGGGTTCCAGTTTCAAAAAAAAATTCTCACTACTGTGATACCATGTGTGTTCCAATCTTGAGTTTTCTCAGGTCTATGAAACCAATGATTCTAGTTTTGAGGTGTTTCCATCACTATGATTCCACCATATTCTTTAGCATATTTCTCTTGTATGAACAATAGTAGTTAAGATAATATAGTTAGTTCTAATCTACTTAGTGATTTTATGAATTATTTTACATGCATATGAATGTATAGTTTCAATGAAATGAATACAAATGAGCAAGAATCTCCTTAGTTTCATTCTGATTCTCATCTCCTATCTTTTGAATTTGCAATCTCATGTGGTTTAGGAATGAAGAACTGAGACCCATTTACATCCCCTTAAGGTCGTATGCCTGATATGTTTTGTTGTTGGAACAAAGGGCCAAGTAAATGCTTGATGTATTAGATAGGGTTGCTAGTTATTTGAGAAGGATACTTCTTAAGAATGAGTTCTTTATGAACACCAATGTTTGATTCAAAAAGTGACAAGATAGATCTGACATATAGATGTATGGAATATTCACTAGTATCATATATGTGTGTTTAATTTGTGGAATTGCCCAATAGACAAGGCATTGATCAATTAAATGATCAAATTATTCTTAGTGCTACATATTTGGAGATTTTCTGAAATCAACATCATTAATCAAATGCCTTCCCCTTTAACGTTGAAGAGCTGAAATGTGATGCCCTCACTTAGCTTATCAATTTCTTAAGCCATATTATTAGCTATTCCATGTTTGAGATCTTTGCATAAGTGTTAGAAGATTTAGTGTTTTTATCTACTTTGTTTAGATTTAGTGTATGCTTTTGACAACTGGTAACATATGAAGAATCTACAGGTCCACCCGCCTAGGTTTTGCAGAGCCTGAAGTAGAAGAAGGATCTAACCTTATAGTTGGCTCAGTGCCTAAAAGGGTATGTTGAAGATGGGAACTAGCTGCCCCTAGATGTATCTTGTTCTCATTGGGGTAATTTGGAACTGTGTTGTTTCAAAACACCAACACATAGAACAGACAAGTAGAAATCTCAATAAATATAGACAACATCCAAAACTTTATTAACCCACAACCCAATAGTACCTACTTTTAAGCCAACTAGTATTTTCACAACATAGTTTTGCGAATCATTGAAACAATTCTGACAAGACATTGATGCATTATTACTAGTCAAAACATGCGTCACATGTAAGAAAACTACCAAGTTATATCCATAAGAAAATATATTCTAGAATCCGTATGGTCTAGATGTTTTGTAGAAAAAGGGGTACAACAAATTTCTCTCGCAAACAATTTGGACCTTGAAGAATAACCAAATATCCTAAAAAACCTCACCCAAGTAGAAGAAATGTTTATTGTTAGAGTAAACCCAGTTTACAAGTGACACATGCAAAAGGAGGACAATATAATTATAATTCTCACATTATAAGTTTCCTCCAAACTATTTCAATCATTGCTCGTATTTTTCCTAGAAGGTTAGAATACTTTGAACTTGTTTTTATACACCAAACAAACTACATGAAAATAATTATGATTGTTATGTCAATAAATACAATGTTTTGAATGCAATAAAATCCAAAATCCAAAATAACCTATACTAAAAGAATGTTGATATTGACATTGATGAACTCAACTTATTTCTTGAAATAACCAAAAACATATCAAACATGCTCCCCAACTTGTCAATAGAATGTCAAGACACAACAACAATAACCAAAATGAAAACTACTGTAAATGATGACACATACTTCCAAAACACATCATCATTCATTCCCAAATTGCCTAATAGAAAAAAAGTGTAAACTATTACAACAATTCCAGGCTTGAAAACCAATGATCCAAACATAATATGATGGCCAGAAATTAATAATTCACCAATAAATGAATACAACACCGAGGACCTATTAAGCATGAATTTACCCACACTATTCCCAAACGGAAGTGAACTTTCACTACAACCAAGAAGAAAACAAGTTCACATTCATGAATATATATTGCATTTACTAAGGTACTATGATCACATATTTGGAAAGCATGTCATATTATTTTGTTTTATTTATAATTTAATTATGAGATAATGTAGCTAATAAATACCTGTAGATATTTTAAATCATTCTTACAAGAGAATGTGCCCATGACTATTGAGGCCCTTCAACAAAAGCTACAAAATGTCCTCGACAATCAATTGGCCAATCAACTTATACAATTTAAAAGTCCATTAAGAGGCACATGAGATTATTGGAATAAAAATTGAATGGACTTAACAACCATGACACACCAACTAGGAATCCCTATGATTTTCTTCACCTTAAGCTCAACAAACAAAAAATGCGCACATCTACACACATCGTTCCCACAAAATACAAACCCAACAATAAAATTAAGGAAACAATTAATAGATAATATTGTTAAAAGCCCACAGATAACATCCTTATACCTTCACCAAACACTCACAATATTTCACAAAGAAGTCAGAGAAAAACTATTGCAAAGAAAATATATTAGTATAGGTATGAGTGACAACATCTAGGTATCACCCATGTACATGATTTTATATGGTTTTAAAATGCACCAAACATGGAACCAATTAATTGGAATAACCAATTTAAATTAGATAAGGTAGATAAATTCTTTGACATATATGTTTTTGGTTGGAATCCTTGTACTCTAGTCGATAGGCAAAATATATTACATCAAACCCTTGACGATTATCCTTGCCCATTAAACACTCATTAAATACTATCATTATATCCTCTATTAAATTATAAATAGATATTGAATATTGTACAAAGACATAACAAATGTCTAGATCAAACATGTTTAAGGAAAAAAGGAAACACTTTAGAATGCTGCGACAAATCTCTGTGGCAAGAACAATCAACATCTACCTTAACACATGGCAACAACCAATACAATCTTGCAATGCATTAAGAAATTATGATCACCTCAATATGCACAACCAATAAATGCTTGTAATATGGAGAGAAAGTTTTGAGTATCAACCTATTAGTTCAAGGAAAGTTATTGTCAACTACATCTCAAAATATGTATCAAAGGCTAAAAAAATTAGACATATAGTACCATATTAAAAAAAGTAGAAGATACAAACAAATATAATGAAAATGCTTTAATTTTATATCTACTGGAGCACAAGAGACATGCCATACATTGTAGAAATTTCCCCTTGTAATTTGTAGTTGATTCGTCATCTCTTTAAATGTTAGCAAAAAGGTCATACATTGAATCAAAAATTCATACAATTAAGAATAGCTAAGCACCACTTATATCTAGTCCCGCACATAATGATCCTTTGAATTAGAGTCTTTATCTCTCATTCAAACAACCCAAATGTACTTGTACTCTTCAAAGACTAATAAGAAGCATTGGAAATTGAAAAGAGTGATAACTTTGAAGTTTTTTGTTGGAGTGAACTCATACTCAATTTTTTTACCACATCCCAATTGACATTTACATTATAGAGGAACAATTAGTGACAAATTAGAAAGCACTACAAACATATAATTACTCACCTTGGCACATTAATAGAATTGTAAACATGCTTATATTTGAAGAAAAAGATGTCATTGACACGATGATCTTCAAACTACCCATGACAAAGGCCTATATGACTAAGAGTTACTATCCCAAAGGGACAACTCCAAAAAATTTAACACCAATGAGATTGATATGCTCAAAAAATGAGGCATTAATCTTAGTCACCCATAGAATATGAATAAAATTTCCCAAGAACTAAATGAGTCTGCTAATACCTTCATATATATATAGGCAAATTATAAACAAATGACATATATTTCCATTCATAAATAACACATTAAAATAATTACCACATTCCCCCCAAAAAAAAACTCATGTTAGACTTCATAATTAAACATCATACAAACCCCTTCCAAAAGGACCCATTGTGCATGATTATCCAAGGGATGACACACACTAACAAATTATACTTAATTAAATATATTAGAAAAAACATTAACATGGATGGAAAAAATGATTACTTGCATTACTACCTGCAAGGGTTGTTTCTTATGACATATAAGACACAACAATCTACACAATGCATTTAGATTCTAATAAAAGAAGTGCATCCCTTACAAGGCCAATCATTTTAAAACAACTCTCTAAAAATACTTCAAACATGTCAAATACATTCTTATTTACAAAATGAGTCTATTAGGACCAAAATTGCTATTGAAAGTAGATATATTTTACCTAAGGCATTTTCCCATAACCAACACCAATCTTTTGGCGAGATTTCAATCCTTCTTGTTGGTGAGCTAGAGAGACTTCCACTAGTTATGGAAGCCAATATATGTATCATAGTCTAAATCCCCCATGCTCTGGCAAACACTAACTATAACAATTAAATTAGACACAATTTTTTGTCAACAACTACAGAGTGGTTCCCAATAAAAATTTCAAAAAATCCTACAAAATATAAGAAATGCTCAACTATTGAAAGATCACTGGAACACAATCATGAATTAGATAAAATAAATTACTAACTACCAAACAAAAAGAAGAATTCAACATAGCTACCCATCTATTTTCTACCAATGACTTCACAAAACTACATAATAAAAAAATTCTCAAACAATTGAACATCCCAATATCACTTAGGTCTACTAGAATTGTTGCACAAAATTATACAGGACACAATGAAGATGATCAACTTTACCAAGAGTTAATTCTATGCATAGGGAAATAAATCATGTTAACAAAAAACCTATGGATACAAATTGGACAAGTAAGTGAATCACTAGGAAAAAATACATCTATCATCTGCAATACAAGTTCAAGTTCTCAAGATCTACCAAAATATGTTGTTAATTTTGACAATTACATTGGTCCACCATGGGATACTCAAAACCAAAAAAATGCTTCCATCTTTATAATTACTTGAGGCAATCATAAACAACTAACATTGGCTATGGCTTGGGTCATTACAATACACAAATCTAAGGGACTCACAAAAAAAAGCTACAATAGTCTTTGGAAGAAAAGAAAGGCAAGGATTGACTTTTACAATAGTATTTAGGGTCAAATCTATTGACAACCTTCCAATATCTTTCTCTTTTGAAAGATACCGAAAAATAGAAAATAACACTTACATAATTGCCATGAACAAAAATGAAGCACACCTGCAAATATTATCATCCCTTCTAACAAGCTCAATTCCCTAACCATGGCAAACTACTAACACAAAGGTAATTGCACACAATTTTCTCCATTATTTCAAATGATCCAATATTACTCTAATGTTTTAAAAAATACTATAGTTACATTTTGTAATGCCCTGCCAAGGGATCCAAAAGAATTAACCTAAAGTTTCACTAAGTTTGCTAAACATTTTTATATTTAAAAGTAAGAATGTATAACATACACATCGAACACAAAGTAGCGGAAGCAACAACATGTAATCATCAACAACATACATTGCAAGTTACATTTCCTAAGTATCCAAAGACGTTGAGTCATGTTTAAGTTTAATTAATTCTAAGTCTAACAACTATCACATACATATGAAAGAATAATCAGAAAATCCCATGTCCATAATATACATTTTTTCCGAATGCCTCTTGGCAAATTAATTCGGAATGCTCAATCATCCTCTGTACAAGTCATAGGGTATGAAAGGCTTAAAAGAATATACATATGTAAAGATAAAGATACAACATCCTCAAATCCAAGATACAAAGTACAGTAAAAATATATGAATCTATTCACCATATATGGTACATCCATACATCCATAATGATAAAACATCTATCATAAAATCTAACCATCCATCATAATAATCCAAGAAACATAGTGAAGATAAATGCCAATCACGAAAACTTCAGCCACGGTGACCATGGAATGGATCTCAAATGGTAAGAGTAAAAGCACTACCACCCGACTGCGTGGAACCTAAATGGTCCACTCCCACCGCGCTGAGGAGATAGTCTCAAGTCCCAAATTGGATAACAATACCCATAATCATAAATACTCTCTAAGTCCAGGAAATCCTATAAGTATGCTAACTCAAGGGTTCCTATAAAGATCGACATCTAAAACACAGAGGTACCACAAGACACGTAGGAAACCTAATATGCAAGCGGGAAAGTGTCATCGCAAAAGTCACGTAGAAGTTACCCGAGCAATCCCTCAGGAATCCCGGGTCCCTACTGATCCTGCGGCCACTAGTATCCTCTCGTACTGACGAGGCATACTATGGAGTGCAAGGTCGTAACCAACCGTTCTCTCTACCCCATCCTAGTCTGTACTAGCACTCATGGCATGGGAGAGAACATACAATTATCTTGTTAGGTTCATTTTCTCTCATTTAGTGTAAATGTTTTCACTTATTAAACAACTTACAATGGGTTACTCTAGGCAACCTCTTAGGGCCCCGATCCCCATTGCAAGCCACTTCCCGATACTACACATAGATAACCTACCCTAGGCTCATGAAATCATGAATCAAAGAATCATAATAAAATCACCTCAGTCCTATACAAGCAACTGAAAAATATCATAAAATGATAAGCCACAAAATTACATCAGTTCTTCATGAGCAACAGATAATATCAAATAATAATCATATGATCACGACAGTTCTCTATCAGCAACTGAAGGCCTCAATGATAAATCACAAAATCCAATGGTTCTCCAATGAGCAACCAGAAAGTATCCCAATAGTAAATTACAACACTGATCGAAGACTCCAAAATGGTTATCAAATATAACTGATTGAGACTCAAAAATGGTTAAATCAGGTATCTCAAATACATACACTTTAGCTTCACACCAGGAAACTGGAAAGTAATAACAAACAGTAATCACAAACATGTCATAGAGCATATCAACACATCACCAGGGTTGGGTTTAAAAGATCAAGATCAAAACAACATAACATCACATTCACATAATCCCCGAGCCTCTGGTAACAACCTAGGACTGGTCAATGCTAGAACAAAACCCAAAACACTCCATAATACAGATAACACATAGAAATATAGAATAGTCTCACAATTTGATTTAATCTTAATTATATAATGTTAATTCAAATGTACGGGTTTCTATTCTCGTTTCCAGTGTATAATTAGGTACTTATGATTTACAATATATCCCTTAACCTA
This sequence comes from Cupressus sempervirens, assembly GCA_028749045.1. Classification (NCBI taxonomy): domain Eukaryota; kingdom Viridiplantae; phylum Streptophyta; class Pinopsida; order Cupressales; family Cupressaceae; genus Cupressus; species Cupressus sempervirens. Next base: position 729,436,207 of record CM053789.1, on the reverse strand, counting down.
TTCTTATATTATCAACTCTAGAATTATCAATTATTAATAATTAATATAATTACTAATAATTTCATTAATTAAAATAAACTTATTTTAGATACATTATTATTTAAATAAACAATAATTAAAACTTTGTTAATACTTTCATTTAAATAATAATTAAGAATTATTAATAATCTTATTAATAATTTTATTTATTTAATAATAATTAATAATATCATTAAAATTTTTTTTTATAAATATTATTAATTAAAATAATAACTAATAACAATTAATATTATTAAAAATAATAATAAAAATAAAAAAAAATAATAAAAACTTTATAACCTTATTATAGGCCATCGGCCTTTTAAAAAGCCAGCGCGGCAGGCCTGCTGACGCAGGGCCTGCGCCAGCAGACTGTCGACGACAGTCCTTTATAGAAGGTACGGGGGGGGGGGGGTGTGGGTATTCCCGCCCCCTCCCTATTTCATATTAACAATTTTTTTTTTAATTGTTTAAAAAATTTAATTTAATTTAATTTTTTTTTAAAACATTGTTTTAAACAATTTTTCTTTTCCAATATATATATATATAAATGATTGATGATTAAATTTGATAGAACTAACCATTCAGATTTCTAAATTAAAATATTCTTTAAAAGTATATTGTCTCTTCTCAGTATAAAATTTATATAGCAAATTTCTTCTCTTTTATTTTAATAAATTTTTCCAATCAAGATTTTCTTTTCTTTCAAAAGCTCCCCCTAGTTTAATTTGTAAAAATCTATCATCTAGAACGAGGGTTTCAAATTGATTTATTCTTCCAATTCTATTATATAAATGAAATACAATATAATATCATAAGGTTCATAAGAGAGCGAAAGAATTCAAACAGTGAAATCCAGATAATTCGGATTGATAATCCACAAGCACGAAGAAGACAAGATTATTAAATTGCATAATTCAACCCATGATCAAACACAAGACCCTACCTCAATCTGATGCTATTATGCAATCTCCAAAAATTGTAAGAGAATTCGCTCCTCTTCAATAACCTTCTTCTGAAAATCTTCTTTAGAATTCTCCTTCTGAAATTTTCTTCCAAAAGTTGTCTCCCAAAATCCTTGTCCAAATTCGTGTCCCAATTCGTGTCTCCAAGAATGAACCCCCAACGTTGTGATAAGCAAATTTCTCCTCAAACCCCGGCACTTAGTTGTGCGTTCACCCGAGAAGACTCTTTGCACAACTGAGTTAACTCCAATTAACCTTTCTTATCTTTTCTTTTATTTTGCATTCATCTCTTATGCACATTAAGTTGATTTATTAAATAAATTTATTTAATATTCTACTTGACTTCTATTTTAAATTAATTTATTACTTTAATCTCATGTGCACTTTATGAAATTAAAATAACATTATTAATTTTTATAATTTAATCTTTTACTCAAATTTAAACTCATGCTTAGATCATGCGATCTAAAATCTTTTAATAAATTTAATGTCTTTCAACTTTTTAAATTAATTCTAGAAACTTAATTGATAACATATTTAATTAATTTAACTAACAATAATATTTAGCATTTATTTAAAAATGAACTCCAATATATTATTATTAAATTAAATAAATATTATCCTATTCTAAATTTATCTTTGAACTTTAATCTCCAAATTTAATTCTTTTATTTAATTAATTTCTCAATTAATTAAATATTAACGATATCATATTAATTCTCTATTTAATTAAATCATTAATTAATCTTTTTAAATTAGACTTAATTAATAGAAAACACATCAAGGACTCATATAACAACATACAAAAACCCTACATAGAAAAACACATACTAAATCAAAACAAAAAAGGTTATAATCCCGAAATTGCATCATTTGATGCATTCAGAGGGTACTTAACTCAGATACTTGTCCTAATTATTAATTAGGACAATTGGCTAAAGGGTTTAGGAATTGAACTTAAGAGTTTATCTCCCCTCTCTTACCATTGAGACAATGCGATAGGGTATGCTCATCCTGGCAATTCAGGGAAGTCGATACCCGGTACCTGCAACCTGCATAAAATTCATGCATGTACAAACACAATATTCTAAGCTAAACAGACAATGGCAGGAAGTGGTGCATCGTGTAGATCCCGACTAGTAGGTGACTACGACTCCCTTCCTTAACCACATCAGAAACACCATACATAAATAAAACAACACGCACACCATACACATGCAGTATGGGGTAAGTATCCATAAGAAGCACATGGAATAATAAACCATCTAACTAATCATCATCGATAACTGAAAACATTTGAATAATCATCATACATGAATGAAATATAGAGTACCAAGTAATCTCATCATATAATAAACTGAGTGTAAACCAACATCTAATAATCTCTAAAATAATAATACTAATCATCCAACATAAATTGGCCTAAAAGAGTTTGGCAAGAAAAACAAAAATGTGAACTAGGGGCAGGCACTACACATTTTTCTTTTACTTTTTTTTGACTAATTCTCAAAGCACACTACAGGTGCACAATATATCTTGATTGTAACAACTACTATTCTCAACATACAAAATTAAAATATTTTCAAGAGCTTTACTTATATTATGAATATGTAGATATACTAATAAACCTAGCCATTGCATCAATGTGTCTATAGTGCACGCCTAAATAGTTCACCTAATTAAATATGATTGTAATCTTCTTTTGCAAATCAAACTAAACAACTTCCATTAGGGTATGTGCAGGATCATGGTGTGCCAAAAAGTGGCGATGTAAAAAAAAAAGAGTTTGAAGATGCCTAAAAGTGCTTCAAAATCCGCTCTGAATTTTTTTTACCTATCCAGGAACCAAACTTGGAAGGTTAAGCCGAGCCTTATCAGATATCTGATATCATATCAGATATCTGATTTGACATCGGATATCCAATAATATCGGATATCTGATTTTAAATCAAATATCTGAATAATAATTAAAATCATATAATAGTATGATATATTATTTAATATTATTATTATTATTTAATATTAATATTTACTTAATGATATTATTATTATTTAATATGATATTATTATTTAATATAATATTATTATTATATTAAATAATAATAATATTATTAGTATACTAAATAATATATCATATTAAATAATAATAATAATATTATTTATAATTATTATTATAATAATTATTATACTATAATATAATAATATTATTATAATTATTATAATAATAATTATTATACTATAATATTATAATAATAATATTATTATATTATAATCGTATAATATTATACTATAATAATAACATATTATATTATAATAATATAATATAATATTTCATATATTATAATATATAGTAATGTACTATAATATATATATATATATATATATATAAAAGATATAATATAATAATAAAAAGTAATATCTTATAATATAATATATAATAAAAAAGTATAATATATTATAAATTATAATAGTATAATATAATAATAATATTTTATATTATAATATATAGTAAATTAATATAATAAATATAAAATATAATATAAAAATATATAAAATGTAATATATATTATATATTATATGTTATATTATATATATTGTAATGTCATATCGGATATTCGATGTTATATCGGATATCCGATATTGTATTGGATATTTGATGTTATATCGGATATCCGATACCTGTGCATTGGATTAAATAAAATCACAGACCCGCGGGCCCTTATTTTATGCGAATTTGGGCCAGTATTGCCATCACGGATCGGATATCAGATATCAGGTATGTTCCCCCCCCCGACTCATTTTTAACCTAAATTTAATAGATTTTAACATGATTTTGTTTGTTTTAGTTGAATCTAGGGTTTTTTTGACAAAAATGGTTAAAATTTAGATTTTTTTTTAATATATATTACGTTTTGCAATTCAATAGGAATGGCTGATCAAAATGATGACACTGAGGCAAGGAATAGTATTCCTTGCAACCCACCACCAAACGATCCAGTATCCCCACAAAACCGTCCAACAAATGATCCTCTACCTCCTCAAAACCCTCCTCGAATCGAGGATTTGATAAATGAAAATCTCACTGAGTTGAGAGGTTTGCATAGAAGATACAATAATGTACCTGCACTGGCTCCTATGTTATCCACGTTAAACACCATAGTGGATAACATTGAAACCCTTATAAACCAACAAAATGCCGCTCTTCGTTGGTGTGATGAAATGCACTAGATGTTTGATGATGGTTTGAATTATGATGAGGTCGCGACCCTCAACATAACCAAAGATGATTTGGCAAGCCTTTTTGCTAACCCAAAAACGGGTATACCAGTTGACCCAAAAAAAACCAAACTATCGATTAAATGGTGCACAAATGATGCCATACGTGCAAATTTTTGGGATCGTTGGTGGATGGTCTTTGATATCCCTCCAAATGGAAATTTAGACATACCATTTTATTTCCTTAGAAAATTATATGCAAAATTTGTGTTGAGAACTTAAAGTGAACTATTGGAGCATGAAGCCCAACATGGGCTTAGGACTAGGAGCTCCTCAAGATAGACCCTCTTCCCAGCAGAAGAAACTTGGCACTTTTGTCCCCCCCCCCTGATATCTCCCCCCCTCCTCGAGTGCAGCATCCAGATATTATGGCAGAGGCTAGCTCTCAGACCATCAGAACCATTCATAGGCTGAGTAGCCTAATGATATCTCAGGCTAGGTCAGTCCTGCCTCCTCGTGTTGATGATGTTGGTGCCAGTTCATCATCGGATAGCTCATCACACGTTTGTGTGCCTCACCCTTGTATTACATGCAAGAATATTTTCCTGGGTCCCATAGGTGATCTTCCTGAGTATCATTTTGTATTAGACGAGGATACACCAGATGCACATGCAGAGGCTACAGACCCTGATGCAAGAGAGGAGGGGAATGCAGAGGCATGGACTCCTTCGGTGTCGGTACGTGTATACATTTTTTTGTTATGACATATGTGATTTAAAGTTAATTTTTATAATAGAGTAATTTTAATTTTTAAGCCATACTGAATTTTACATGTATGTGATCTTCATTCATGTTTAGTTGATGACCGAGGAGGAGCTCAAATAGATAGATGATGCTACACTCTTGGCCATTTCATTTGGCCTTGAGATATCTACGGTACATTATGTTGTGTTCGCAGTTCTTTTTTCTATTTGATATTGTAGCATATATGGTTGCTAATCTTTCTTTTATCTTGCAGATACCACTTGCCCCGGGGGGACAAAGTGCGGGGGGTGAACCAACATGCATTGACAAAGGAAAGGTAATTAGATGTTTTCTAATTGATTAAATATTGATGCATTCTTGTAAAATGTTTGTGGTAATCTCATTTAATTACATTATTTATTGTATATAGGGTGTGGCTACTGGCGATGAGCCTGTACAGATTCGGCGTCCTAGATCATCAGGGATTTTCATTCGCACAGAGAGCCCCATTGTATGTATAAGTATCATTTATTTTTTATTTTTTTAATTGATGCAGAGGAAAGTATGATTGTTGTTCTATACAATTTCTATGATTTTTTTCGTACCAATAATGATTCATGTCTTGCATATGTTCATTACAACTTAAATAGGCTTATATGCACCTGTCCAACCAACCAAGTTGGTTACAAAGGTTTATTTAATCAAACAAATACCAAATTACTACTTTCCCTCCAAAACTAATATGACCGTTTGAATTTGAAATTCAAATTTCAAACTATAGTTTTTATCCATTCCCTAACTTTCTAAACTATTCCACTGACTCAAAATTGGTCATATGGATTTATTAAATGCAACTAAGTAAATTTCCAGAAAATTGAAGTTTTTATTGTTTTTTCTCCAAACCACCGTACACTCTGATCTCCCCCTTTCAACTGAGATCACATATGACATATATAAAGGTCTACATGACCGTTGGAACAACCATATAGGCGTTCCCAACCATAAAACAAACAAACAACCACTTTTTGCTAATACTGTTTAGACTCTAAATACCCTATTCTAAGGCCTTTTGGTCCCATGGAGTCACTTGGTTTATAACCACACCAAAATGCTTGTGGGCCTTACATGTGCCTTTATTACAAAACATAGACCAACTTGTAAAATATGGACCAAACCTTTATTCCAACTTCCTAATCTACTTGAATCCTTGCTTTCATGGAGTGGCAAGATGTCCGACAACATAGATACTTGTTCCCCCCTGCCACATAGGTTAGGTGCCCTGCACCACCTTTCCTCTCTCTCATTCTAAACACTAGTCCACCAAGTGAGTGATGTTCCTCTCATTCTTGCTGTTGCTACTTTTACCTTCTTATCTGCCTCTATGTCTTCAAGATCAAAGTAGTTCTCAAGGGCCTCTATCCACCCTAGCACTTCTTCACTATCCATTTTACCCTGGTATATTGGAAAATCAATATGGTTCTTCCCACCATTACCTTGTACTGCCTTAATGATTCTCATAAATCTCCTTTCTTCAGGATCATCTGTTGTCTCATGCTCTTGCCTTGCATTACCAACCTCTTCTTCTTCATGGTTCTCTCCATGATTTCTTCCTCTAACCTCTTCTCCTCTAGGTTCTTGCCTTTCCTTTTCTAAGGATTCTATCCTTGCAATAAGATTCAGCTTCTCTCTTCTCATCTGTCTTTCTTCCCTCACTCTAGATGCTTCAAGTTCTCTCCTCTCTCTTTTCTCTTTTGCCAACTCTTCTCTCAATTCTTCAAGTTCTCTAGCCATTTGATTTTTAGGAGGCATTTTCACAACAAGTTTTCTTCCTTCCCAAGGGCCAACTCACTGATTCTCTTTCTTTCCTCACCAAGAAATCTCTGGACATCACTTATGTACCTTTCAACTCTAGGACACACAAGGAGGAATTAGACACACCAAGGCTTCAACAAAGGGACCAACACACTAAGGATTTTCAAGATTATAGGTTTTGGTCACACTCCTAAACACCCAAACTTCAAAACCCTCCTTAAAATGGCTTAAAAACTAGGGCTTGCTTGTTCAAACCCCAAAACTCAATTCTAGAATGTTTTGACTTGTCTAATGACAAGATATGATCATGACAACCTACATGAACCTATCAAATGACTCATCTACCATATGAAATCCTAAAATAATATCTCATGCCCAATTACAACTTTTTCCACATATGAGTCCAACATTATAACTTTTTATGCTTCCATGAGCCATAATTGGTGCAAGGATTGCCCAATTGACTTCAAGAGATGTTCCATGACCTCTGTAATGCCTTGGATCTTCAATGTTCCCCTGATGAGCATGGGATGCTCCTGCATCACTTATCTTCATAAATAAATTCAAAACTAATTTTTGTGATATTAACAACTACTATTTTGTATCTCATAGGAGACTCCTAGTGCACATGAGGTTCAACGGGACAGTTATGTAGATTTGATGACGCGACCACTCACTCCTGAGGAGGAGCCTACAATAGTAAGTTGTAGTTTGAATTCATGATTAAATATGTTATAAATTTAGCATGCTATGAATTATAATGTTATAGTTTAAATTGTAGATTCATCTGACAAAGGTATTTGAACATATACAGCCCACAATCAGAGAGGTACCAACATTGTCGAGGGCATATGAGAGGACTCCTGACTGGCGTAGGAGGTCGATGAGAGAGGTATTTATTATGAAATTTTGATAGTGTTAATCTCCAATACGGAAAAGATCATTATGAATTTGAGTAATTCAATGTTAGATACGTAGAATCATATAAATTTAGTAGTCTAACTTTGGGTTTTCCTTTTTTGTTTATGTAGGAGGCATCCGATCCACCTAGTGCAGCGAAGAGGCTGCATTTTGATCATCCACCAGCACCCTAGGATAGTATAGTTTTTGTAGGATGCATCATGAGACATTTTGAGATGGCATATGCCACATTGTATACAGAAACATTGATATTATACACATTCTGATGGTAGGATCAGCCACATTTTGTATATGGATCTATGTATTTTGATATATATATATTTGAGTACCTTGTCTATGGATACATGATCTTTGATATATATTTGTGTAAAATTTTGTCTATGGATACATGTATTTTGATATTTTTTTGTCATTTACGTGCACAATGATATACATATTAATTTAGTATCTAGTATTGTTCAATTTATCGTGGATCATGTGTCATGCCCTAAATTTTACTAGTAAAAACACAACAATTTTTTATTTTTTTTGTAGCTTATGAAGTCACATAAGAAATTACATATTGTAAAACAAGGTTATCATTGAATAGGAGTTCAAGACTCATGTGAATAGTGTGAAGGTGTTAACATTTTAGTCACGGGTGGTTTTCAAATAGATTGGATGACAGTCTAGTTCAAGTTAGCGTCACGAGTCAAATGAGCAAGTTCAAGATACAACACTCATAAATTAGTGAGGTAATTCATATCCTAACAAGCCTCTGATACTAATATTCTATTAGGGTTTGTCAGTTGTATCATATGGACTAGGTCATGATTCTAGCATGTAAGGGAAAGGGATTAGAATTACTTATTATCCTCATTACCAATGTACACACATTCATTAATCATTACAATATATATTAATGTGACAATTACTATATTACTATATCCTCATTATCTATCAACATTGCTTCCTCACCAAACTAGCACTCACTACAGTTTTCTAAACACAAAAATTACTATTTCAATACATAAATTAAACTCACTCTAACAAAAGACAATTACTAACTATCTAGCTCATCAACTACTAACTAATCTAGCTACATTGCCATGCTTTTACATTTACTATTTTAATTACTATAATTACTATACTATTACATTTACTTTTTACATTAAATTACATCTAACTATTTACCATAAGCTCACTTTCTCACTATCAATATTATTATTATCAAAGCATGTTAAGATTCAAAGTAGTTTCATAGTACGAATTAGTAAGCACATAAAATGAGGAACTCTTAGTAAGTCTAAGGGCCAATTCAAAGTACTTAACTCAATAATAATTCACGATCTATATTTAAACACATCCTACTACACCGTCGTATTGAGTGTGTCAATTTAAATTTGTTAGATGAATTGTTTATGCAAGGATTAGGTGCAAGCGTATAAATAAGGTTTGTATATAACATACCTTGTCGTTCTGACATATATGTATCAATGTATCAATGTACTTTATTGACTAGATAAAACTAGATTTGAGTTATTATTTTAATCCACCATCCATCCTTATCCTTGATTCTCCAATCCCATCATCCCAACAACTTACTTCATATTGAAACCCTATTATATGTACATCCAATCAATCTTGGCTTTTATTTTATTTTTGAGTTAAATATTTAAAATTTTCATATTCTCTAACATGCACACTAATATGCCTTTATTTATTTAATTACTAATTTATTATTTGAGTGTTGGATGTGACTTAGAGGTTACAAGATTGTAATGTGTACCATTCTGTCACTTAGAAAATATATTAGTCTAGGACACTCATTAGTCTCTATATGCTATTCTTATTTTTATTTTTATTGGATAGCAGTCTAGAATTTGGGAATATTCTTTAATATTTTATTGCTCTGTATTAAGGAAGGGATTTATTTTCCTTTACCATACATTTTCTAGAGAGGAAAATGCATGCCTACAACAATGTATCTCATAGATTTTATTATGTCTTCTCTTACAACAAACTTCATTTTGTTATATCATAAAATTAATTTGATGATTTCCTTGCTTAGAATTGCATTAAGCTTGGTAATTAAAATCAATGTTATCCATGCATGTGATATGAACATAAAAATTTCCTTCCAAATTATTGAGTGCACAACAAGATTGTAAGCAATCTACTAAGTTTTAAATTTATACAACCAATGGTATCACATAACATCTATGTATTGTTATTATCAACTAGTCATTTACAATACCACAAGGAGAAAAATTTCTTTCACATTTTCAAATGATAACAATGATGTCAAAGAAAATCTGTGACTCATACCAATGCTTTCATAACAATATAAACTCCAAATGAAACATGCATATACAACCTTATCAATTATTTCTTCTACACGTACATTAGGTAACAATGATACAATCTCCTTCCATCACAATGGGGCAACATAAGGGACTTTTCAAAATCATAAGGAACATGGACATTGAAAGATATGGACAATGAGTAGCATGAACATTGTCCAACATGATCGTTGAGAACATGAACAAGCTGGTGAATCCTCCTTCACAAATGAGGGCACAATGTCAAGTTTTCTCATCCAACATCAATCTGATCATTCCAAGCCATTTCCATTGCTCCCTTGGACACAAATCTGCATATGCAACACAACAAAATAACAAGGACCATGGGTGCTTTCCACCCAACCATAGGCCTCAAAGAGACCACCCCCGCACTAGGGAACAAGGCTCAAACTGGGATACACATACAATCTTTCAATGCATAAACATTACATTTCAAACTTGAACAATTTCCCCCCAAGACTATTTCACAATGGCTTCACAGATGGAACCATAAACATAGGGTGAAGGTGTGTTCTAAAATGGAGACTTGCCATACCAAACCATATTTGCAATAAACAATTTTCATGCCCTCTCGAGGCTATCATAATTCACCAAATTTCATGCCCTCTCGGGGCTATCATAAATGAACCATTTAATGCTCTCTCGGGGCCTCCACATTTCCTCCTCCAAAACCACTACCATCAGCTGTAACTCCTCAAACTTCCTTTCTACACCATACTTTGCTTATCACCCCCAACAAGATATGAAATGTTATGGCATACAATGTAGCCCATACTCCAAGGTTCTCAATACATTTTTCGAACCCAACTTAAGCTCTTCACCCTGGACTTCTCTTCCCTTCCCACAAGGGTGAGTGTAAGTCCCACACCCATAACAATACTCAAGCACAAAACAAGAAAATAAAACCAAGTAGAAATAAAACAAGAAATTTTCAAGAGCACATCACATTTTCACAACACAATATCAACACCTATAATACAACAAGGAAATAGATGAAATCCAAACCTCATACTCACAATACTCCACACAATACAACAAGATGCACAATGGTGTCACACTAATCTACATGGAATGAACACCATTCAAGCACTCACATGAATGCTACTCCACAATGCAATGCAATGCATACTCCATTGATAAACTCCACACTTGCATATTTGCTTAACCATGCTAAAAGAAAGAAATGGAAAAGAAGCAAGTTTGAGATACCAACCTTGGTCCAAGCTAGGGTAAGGATAGTTGTAGTAGAGCTCCCCTAATCTCCCTCCAAAACCTACGCGTCTCTAAAATTAGAGAGTGGGCAAACACCCCACTAGTTTGGCCAAGACCCTCTAATAAAACCTTCCCACTAACTTATTTTAGCAAAACCACTAAGCCACTCCATCCTTACAAACTTGTCTCCTCTAATGGTTCATTGATAGCCCTCACGAGCTCTGAGTTATGACCCTCGAAGGATCGACCTCAAAATGTACTTAGAGCACCTTGAAGACTCCTTGGTACAGGGTGACCACAAATGATGGATGCTCTTCATGGCCAGAACAAGGGTGTGACTAGGGTTCACCCGCCCATTCGGAGCTAATGGCACTGACGATTCGATGCCAAGATCAGTGGTTTCAAAGTTACGCTTGGTGCACCTATGAACTGAGGCACACTGCGAGTTTTGGCATCGAGCGAGATCGCTGTGCTGAATCCAAATGGAATGCGATCTCTCAAAAATGAGATAGTTTATTTTAGGCCTTAGTATCATCGTCCTGTAGCATTTGACAGTTCATCGATAGCCCTCACGAGCTTTGAGTTATGACCCTCGAAAGATCGACCTCAAAATGCACTTAGAGCACCTTGGAGACTCCTCGGTACGGGGTGGCCGCAAATGATGGATGGTCTTTGTGGCCAGAACAAGGGTGTGAATAGGGTTCACCCGCCCATACGGAGCTAATGGCACTGATGATTCGATGCCAAGATTAGCAGTTTCAAAGTTACGCTGTGGTTGACCTATGAACTGAGGCACACTGCGAGTTTTGGCATCGAGCGAGATTGCTGTGCTGAATCCAAACGGAATGCGATCTCTCAAAAATGAGATAGGTTATTTTAGGCCTTAGAATCACCGTCCTGTAGCATTTGATAGTTCATTGATAGCACTCATGAGCTCTGAGTTATGACCCTCGAAAGATCGACCTCAAAATGCACTTAGAGCACCTTGGAGACTCCTCGGTACGGGGTGGCCAAAAATGATGGATGGTCTTCGTGGCCAGAACAAGGGTGTGATTAGGATTCACTTGCCCATTTGGAGCTAATAGAACTGATGATTCGATACCAAGATCAACGGTTTCAAAGTTATGCTGTGGTGCACCTATGAACTAAGGCACACTGCGAGTTTTGGCATCGAGCGAGATCGCCGTGCTGAATCCAAACGGAATGTGATCTCTTGAAAATGAGATAGGTTATTTTAGGCCTCAGAATCACCATCCTTTAGCATTTGACAGTTCATCGATAGCCCTCATGAGCTCTGAGTTATGACCCTCGGAAGATCAACCTCAAAATGCACTTAGAGCACCTTGGAGACTCCTCGGTATGGGGTGGCCGCAAATGATGGATGGTCTTCGTGGCCAAAACAAGGGTGTGACTAGGGTTCACCCACCCATCTAGAGCTAATGGCACTGATGATTCGATGCCAAGATCAATGGTTTCAAAGTTACGCTGTGGTGCACCTATGAACTGAGGCGCACTGCGAGTTTTGGCATCGAGTGAGATCGCTGAGCTGAATCCAAACAAAATGTGATCTCTTGAAAATGAGATAGGTTATTTTAGGCCTCAGAATTACCATCCTATAGCATTTGACAGTTCATCGATAGCCCTCACGAGCTCTGAGTTATGACCCTCGAAAGATCGACCTCAAAATGCACTTAGAGCACCTTGGAGACTCCTCAGTATGGGGTGGCTGCAAATTATGGATGGTCTTCGTGGCCAAAACAAGGGTGTGACTAGGGTTCACCCGCCCATCCGGAGCTAATGGCACTGACGATTCGATGCCAAGATCAGCGGTTTCAAAGTTACGCTGTGGTGCACCTATGAACTGAGGCACACTGCGAGTTTTGGCATCGAGCGAGATCACTGTGATGAATCCAAATGGAATGTGATCTCTCAAAAATGAGATAGTTTATTTTAGACCTCAGTATCACCATCCTGTAGCATTTGATAGTTCATCGATAGCCCTCACGAGCTCTAAGTTATGACCCTCGAAAGATCAACCTCCAAATGCACTTAGAGCACCTTAGAGACTCCTCGGTACGGGGTGGCCGCAAATGATGGATGGTCTTTGTGGCCAGAACAAGGGTGTGACTAGGGTTCACCCACCCATTCAGAGCTAATGGCATTGACGATTCGATGCCAAGATCAACGGTTTCAAAGTTACATTGTGGTGCACCTATGAATTGAGGCACACTACGAGTTTTGGCATCGAGCGAGATCGCTGTGCTGAATCCGAACGGAATGTGATCTCTCAAAAATGAGATAGATTATTTTAGGCCTCAGCATCACCGTCCTGTAGCATTTGAGAATTCATCGATAGCCCTCACAAGCTCTGAGTTATGACCCTCGAAAGATCGACCTCCAAATGCACTTAGAGCACCTTGGAGACTCCTTAGTATGGGGTGGCCGCAAATGATGGATGGTCTTCATGGCTAGAACAAGGGTGTGACTAGGCTTCACCCACCCATCCGAAGCTAATGGCACTGACGATTCGATGCCAAGATCAGCGGTTTCAAAGTTACGCTGTGGTGCACCTATGAACTGAGGCACACTGCGAGTTTTGGCATCGAGCGAGATCACTGTGCTGAATCCAAACGGAATGTGATCTCTCAAAAATGAGATAGGTTATTTTAGGCCTTAGTATCACCGTCCTGTAGCATTTGATAGTTCATCGATAGCCCTCACGAGCTCTAAGTTATGACCCTTGAAAGATTGACCTCCAAATGCACTTAGAGCACCTTGGAGACTCCTCGGTACGGGGTGGCCGCAAATGATGGATGGTCTTCATGGCCAGAACAAGGGTGTGACTAGGGTTCAACCTCCCATCCAGAGCTAATGGCACTAACGATTCAATGCCAAGATTAGTAGTTTCAAAGTTACGCTGTGGTGCACCTATGAACTGAGGCACACTGCGAGTTTTGGCATTGAGCGAGATCGCTGTGCTGAATCCAAACGGAATGTGATCTCTCGAAAATGAGATAGGTTATTTTAGGCCTCAGCATCACCGTCCTGTAGCATTTGAGAATTCATCGATAGCCCTCACGAGCTTTGAGTTATGACCCTCGAAAGATCGACCTCCAAATGCACTTAGAGCACCTTGGAGACTCCTCGGTATGGGGTGGCCGCAAATGATGGATGGTCTTCATGGCTAGAACAAGGGTGTGACTAGGGTTCACCCGCCCATCCGAAGCTAATGGCACTGATGATTCAATGCCAAGATCAGCGGTTTCAAAGTTACGCTGTGGTGCACCTATGAACTGAGGCACACTGCGAGTTTTGGCATCGAGCGAGATCACTGTGCTGAATCCAAACGGAATGTGATCTCTCAAAAATGAGATAGGTTATTTTAGGCCTTAGTATCACCGTCCTGTAGCATTTGATAGTTCATCGATAGCCCTCACGAGCTCTGAGTTATGACCCTTGAAAGATTGACCTCTAAATGCACTTAGAGCACCTTGGAGACTCCTCGGTACAGGGTGGCCGCAAATGATAGATGGTCTTCGTGGTCAGAACAAGGGTGTGTCTAGGGTTCACTCGCCCATCCAGAGCTAATGGCACTGACGATTCGATGCCAAGATTAGCAGTTTCAAAGTTACGCTGTGGTGCACCTATGAACTGAGGCACACTGCGAGTTTTGGCATTGAGCGAGATCTCTGTGCTGAATCCAAATGGAATGTGATCTCTCAAAAATGAGATAGGTTATTTTAGGCCTCAGCATCACCGTCCTATAGCATTTGATAGTTCATCGATAGCCCTCACGAGCTCTGAGTTATGACCCTCGAAAGATCGACCTCCAAATGCACTTAGAGCACCTTGGAGACTCCTCGGTATGGGGTGGCCACAGACGATCGAGGGTCTACGTGGTTGGAACAAGGGTGTCACTATGGTTCACCCACCCACTCAGAGCTAATGGCACTGACTTGTAGCCGTTAGGAGTTAGATTTTGAAAAGTTGTCAAGAAAGGTTGACCCCTTTGACTTTTATCATGAAAGGTTGCTTTGTGCCTTGCTTGATTGTTTGAAGACTACTCCATGTGTCACTATCTTTCTTGGAAAAAAAATTGCTTTTGAACATCAAGCTTGCAATATTATCAATTATTGTCAAACTTTTTCAACCAAGTCAAAACGTCAAATGTAAATATTTGTTTGCATTTTTTGCTAAGGGGAGTTTCATAAATTGACTTTGATTTTCTATGTCTCTAGTGCTTGAACATGCTTAAAATGGCTCTTTGGTCTTAGAGCTATTGGTATTCTCTAACTTCATGGTCTATGATATGCACACTAAGAATTTCTTTCACTAAATGGTTTCCTTGATCTATTGACTACACTTAAGTTTGTTCACTTGTCATCTCTCTTTCTTTATGTTCAATACAAAGAGCTAGAAGAGACAAATAATCTTTCTTACCTTCATCTCTCTAAGCACATGATAGAAATCAATTCTAAACTTGAGAAAAGGTTAGAGGAGAATATTGCATTCTTAAATTAATCTCCCTTAAGACCTTTACATACACATGGGGCATTCTTAAATTAATCTCCATGGAAGAAAATTTCATAAAACTAAAGATTCCATAGTGTTGAAACATAAAATACAAGATCTCATTTATGATGGGATTGTTGATACCTCTAATGACTCATCCACTCATAGCCTTCATATCCAACTTCATATCATGTCATTAGGCATGTGCTATCTTGCTTATTGGCTTTAATTGCTTATCCTACATGCTATCTTCTTTCATGGATTTCATGGCTTATCCCAAATGTGCTTCATAAAACTTTTCAATATGAAAGTCTTTCAAAACATTATACAATATTATGACTCTTTATGCTTTCAAATGCTATGATTGGTTGCAAAATGGAAGAAATCAGGTATTCTAATTGTTCATCCGTACTTTCTAGATTTTTCTTATTTGATTAGTTTGATAAAAATAGTTTTAATAATCATAATGTCAACTTTATGTCAAATAAGGAAAAAACCAAATTTGTAATAAGATATCCGCATGCAATTATCTTTCATATAGTTATAAATGCTCTTAAAATTGTCGTTATAGCCTTGTATCACATGCAAATATGATTTGGAAGAATTTGTTCAATATCTTCCTCTTATAATTCCTTACAAAGAACCTACCAAAATACAAAAACCATATACAAAAAAACTACACATTTTATATCATAATACATCATAAATTTTAGAAATTCTCCCCAATACCACCCCCCTCAAACTCTTCATGATGTACCTACATTCCAATATCATACAAAAATTAGTAACTTGTTGTATTAAACAAGATAATCATCAATTCATTAAATCATTATGAAGAAAATAACATAAGAAGTATATATACCTAGTCGAGTATTCCAATAGGGTCCTCTCTCTGTTTTAGGGTCTCCAACAAGGCTTCATGATCAACATTAGCAATAGTAAAAAGTTCTTTTACTTTTGGTCTTCCTTGATACTTCAATAACTTTACATTTGTTGCTATAATAAGATGTGAATATATGAGAATTACTTTGTGCTTCTGATAGTCTTCGAATGCAGGAATTTCGTTCCTTCTAAGCATGTATGTCCGCAGCCATGTTCCAGCAACAACCACTGAACCAGTAGGACACGTGAATCCATCATCATCTGTGATCGGTTGTGCAAGTTTTTTTTTTCCTCTTACACAACGTGCTAACCAATAATCGGATTTATCATCATTCCCCTGTGGTGCAACCAATGCAAAGACATGTCCTGGCTGAAGTAGATCTGATAGATGGTTATGCTCAAGTGAACTTTCCATGTCATCATTTTTGATAGAGGGTATGATAGACAATGGAGTAAGATAATGTGGAGCCCATGTGTCCACCCACTCACTTGACTCACAGTGATCCCAATCACACTGAAAACAAGTACGACAAAAGTAAGCTAGTTGTCATGTCCAAATGGTCCATGTACTAGAATTAGAGCTCCGAAATGAATGCATTTTTGATGAGTCTCTCACTGTAGCACAATTTGATCTATCACCTATGAACCCTTCCTCAACCAACCAAAAGAACCTGCGTACCACTGAATTAAGAGTCCCCCCCTGTGATAATGCTAAACTACACCAATCAACAATGCTACGAGCATCAAGAAGCTCTGTTGTTGAAATCTTCAGTTGCTCCTTAACTAGAGCTCTCTTCACACATGCCCCTGCTCCATCATGTTCCCCTTTTCCATGGCTGAACTCAAAAAAACTCCAAATATGAGGCACCCCTCTCTCTACATGCATCCTACACAACCAATAAAACATGTGAGCATTCTTGAATTGACCTGTACAGTTATCTGACCAAATGATATGTCTATCTATATCAATTGCATGCTCATGTAAGAAATCAAAAAAATTCTCAAAACAATGTTGCACAAACTCGTGAGAGTGAGATCTATCATCACTCATATAAAAATGATACTCTCTAATAATCTTTTGATTATCTTCCGCACTATCAGGGGCATGTCTATATGTTATGTGAACAAAAATTGCAATCTGAATGGAGTTGTAATACTGAGATTGTGTCTCATTTTTGCAATGTGTAGTTCTCAGTAAAATCAACAACTGATATAATAGTGCCAATGGGAAAAGTCTCCTTACAAGTTCTAAATTGTTGATCCAACCACTGAGACCTGTGACTATGTCTTGCATACTTGTAAAAAAGATTTGCCTTGAAATCTAAAATAAAATTAGCCACACTGATATCTTTTCCAACCAATTCACATCTAGAGCTCTCACTCCCACTCTTCAATGTGTATTTCACCGTTTCATATACCTTTTTTTTTAGTATTGTCTTTCCAAGATCTTGTTCGCACCCCTCATGGAAACATGTGTCAAACTTGGATAAGCCACCACATTCTGAACACTTCTCATTTAAGCAAGAATTTCTATAAAAGGAACAACCATCAACTCTACAAAATAAGAGTTGATCTAGCAAGTCTCTTGATGATTTTGGAAGCCCACTAGCCCCACAATCCTCCAACATTTCTTTACTATGCAAAGTAGAACGGATGCAACGTAATAGTTCATGGTGCATAGAAAACTCAACATGATATTTGCAACAACATGTATTTTGAATTTTGAGTGGCACACAATAAAATGGCTTCAAAGATTCAAAAGCCCTTTGTGATATATGAAGACTTGGATGACTCTCTCTAAATTGTTTGAACAACATAGTTTGACTTACTTCTAAATGGTGTTTAGGATGTGGCGTGCGATCTCTGATGCCAATTCTCAACTTTAAAATGTCTTTAGCATTGGGTGATACTCGTGAATTAGAGTGCCAAAAATTGTGTAATTTCTTCCTTCACATCGTCGGATAGCTTCTTATCAAAATGTGGAAGTCTCCCACCAAATGCCCATGTTTCATTTTGAAGAGGATCATCAATTTTCTTTCGTCGACTAAGTGCTCTTCTCAAAGTAGTATGATTTAGATTCAAATCAATACAAGTTTGTCTCATATATCTACCCTTTCTCAAATGATGACTTACCAAAGAGGTTGTAATGACCCTTCGAGCAGCTCTATTATCCTTCTCTCTGCTATTTTTTCCAATGTTATTGAGAGCACTAAAACGATTCTTCACGATAATGGCATTTCTTTCCAACTTTTTATTGACACGAATCTTCAATTTGGAAAGCATAGGTCTCATCTTTTGCATCTTTAATAAGTGCATGAAAAGATGACATTGCTCTACCACTATCTTGTTGCCGAAAAACATCTGATATAGTCTTGAAGCCCATAACCGAATGATTCTTTCTGATTTTTTTCCTTCCAAACTAGCAATAATCATTTCATCAATTTCAATTATCCATTTTGGTGTTTTAAAACCTTCATGTCGATTATAATTAGGAGATATGTAAGGTTCTTGTGCATTAGGTTCTTGTGCATTGTCATCTTCGACATGGTCAATTATGCAATTTGGATTATGACTTGGTGGCATTTGTTCTTCAAAATTTTCATTCTCCAAAATTTCAATTTTGGCATTATCGTTTTCAATAGGTACATTTTCATTCCCCAAGTGTACATATTCATTATCTGATTCTATGATTTCACCTTCGATTAATTCATCGTCAACTTGACTGATATTTAGCATACCTTGTCTTTTTCTTCGGTGTTCCATTTTGTCCCTTTCTCTATATGTCGCAATGTCTTCATTGGATATCTTCCTTTTGCATTTATCCTTTCGACGACTGCTGCTCCCCATTCAGATCACAAATTCGAACACCTAAGGTTATATTTTCAAATTTTTTTTGATTAGTTGGGCCCCAAAACACGACTTTTTTCAAAACCCGTGAAAAAAAAGGTGGAAAAGTGATGTTGTCGGGTCTGCAGGGATAAGGAATTATTGGAAATTGGTGCTTGTAAAATCAGATATCCGATTTCATATCAGATATCCAATTTGAAATTGGATATCCGATATTGTAAAGTGAATTTTTGGAGGGAAAACTTGCTATAATTTCCCTCTTTTGCCATAATTATATTAATATTATCAAAATCAAAACTTGCTATAATTTTCTGACTTTGGTTTATTATTAAGCTAATAGTATAGTAGTATTAATATATAATAATATTAATAGTATAATAGTATAATAGTATTAATATAAAGTATCAATAGTATTAATATATAATAGTATTAATATATAGTAATATTGATATATAGTATTAATATAGCTAAAGTATCAACATTATTATACCCATAATAGTATTAATATTATTACTATCGATATAATAGTGTAAATATTTAGTGTTTATTTATATTATTATTATTATTATGCTACAATATAGTATTAATATATATTATTATTATTATTATTACTATAGATATGATAATATTAATAGTTAATGTTTATTTATATTATCATAAAATAGTATAAATACTATATATATATCCTTTCATTTTTTAATCCATATACATACGAACGATTTGAATATGTCCGTAGAGGTCCTAGGACCCCTAGGAACATATGTCATCGTTTAATGGGTCAAAGAGGGTCGTAGGTCACCCTATGACCCCCTTTGACCTATATGAATGATTCAAATATGTCCTTAAGGGTCCTAGGACACCTAAAGACATATGTCGTTGTTTAATGGGTCAAAGGGTGTCATAGGTCACCCTATGACCCCCTTTGACCCATATGAACGATTCGAATATGTCCCTATGGGTTATAGGACCCCTAGAGACATATGTCATCGTTTAATGGGTCAAAGGGGGTCATAGGTCACCCTATGACCCCATTTGAATATGTTCTTAGGGGTCCGAGAACCTCTAGCGACATATGTCATCATTTAACGGGTCAAAGGGTGTCATAGGTCACCCTCTGACTCCCTTTGACCCATATGAATGATTCAAATATGTCCCTAGGGGTTATAGGACCCTTAGAGACATATGTCGTCGTTTAATGGGTCAAAGAGGGTCGTAGGTCACCCTATGACCCCCTTTGATCCATATGGCCCATTCGAATATGTTCCTAGGACCCTAAGGGACATATGTCATCTTTTAATGGGTCAAAGGGGGTCATAGGGCACCATATGACCCCCTTTGATCCATATGAATGATTCGAATATGTCCTTAGGGGTCCTAGGACCCCTAAAGAGATATGTCATCGTTTAATGGGTCAAAGGGTGTCATAGGTCACCCTATGACCCCCTTTGACCCATATGAACGATTCGAATATGTCCTTAGGGGTCCTAGGACCCCTAGGGACATATGTCATCATTTAATGGGTCAAAGGGTGTCATAGGTCACCCTATGACCCCCTTTGCCGCATATGAACGATTTGAATATGTCCCTAGGGGTTATAGGACCCCTAGAGACATATGTCATTGTTTAATGGGTCAAAGGGGGTCATAGGTCACCCTATGACCCCCTTTGACCCATATGAACGATTCAAATATTTTCCTAGAGGTCTTAGGACCCCTAGGGACATATTCGAATCGTTCAGATGGGTCAAAGGGGTATGTCATCATTTAATGGGTCAAAAGGAGTCATAGGTCACCCTATGACCCCCTTTGACCCATATGAATGATTTGAATATGTTCCTAGGGATTCGAGGACCTCTAGCGACATGTGTCATTGTTTAATGGGTCAAAGGGGGTCATAGGTCACCCTATGACCCCCTTTGACCCATATGACCCATTCGAATATGTTCCTAGGGGTCCGAGGACCCCTAGCGACATATGTCGTTGTTTAATGGGTCAAAGAGAGTCAAGTCACCTTATGACCCCCTTTGACCCATATTACCCATTTGAATATGTCTTTAGGGGTCTTAGAACCTCTAAGGACATCTGTCATCGTTTAATGGGTCAAAGGGGGTCATAGTTCACCCTATGACCCCCTTTGACCCATATGACCCATTCAAATATGTTCCTACGGGTCTGAGGACCCCTAGCGAAATATGTTGTCGTTTAATGAGTCAAAGAGGGTCATAGGTCACCCTATGACCCTCTTAGACCAATATTACCCATTCAAATATGTCCTTAGGGGTTCTAGGACCCTTAGAGACATATGTTGTCGTTTAATGGGTCAAATAGAGTTATAGGTCACCCTATGAACCCCTTTGACCCATATTACCCATTCGAATATGTTTCTAGGGGTCCGAGGACCTCTAGTGACATATGTCATCGTTTAATGGGTCAAAGGGGGTCATAGGTCACCCTATGACCCCCTTTGACCCATATGACCCATTCGAATATGATTTTAGGGGTTCGACGACCCCTAGCGACATATGTTATCGTTTAATGGGTCAAAGAGGGTCACAGGTCACCCTATGACCTCCTTTGACCCATATGAACAATTCAAATATGTCCCTAGGGGTTCTAGGACCCCTAGAGACATATGTCATCGTTTAATGGGTCAAAGGGGGTCATAGGTCACCCTATGACCCCCTTTGACCCATATGAACGATTCAAATATGTTCTTATGGGTCCTAGGACCCTTAGAGACATATGTCATCGTTTAATGGATCAAAGGGTGTCATAAGGCACCCTATGATCCCCTTTGATCCATATGAACGATTCAAATATGCCCCTAGGGGTCTTAGGACCCCTAGGGACATATGTCATCGTTTAATAGGTCAAAGGGAGTAATAGGGTGACCTATGACCCCCTTTGACCCATATGGCCCATTCGAATATGTCTCTAGGACCCTTAAGGACATATGTTGTCATTTAATGGGTCAAAGGGGGTCATAAGACATCCAATGACCCTTTTTGACCCATATGAATGATTCAAATATGTCTTTAGGGGTCCCAGGACCCCTAAAGACATATGTCGTTGTTTAATGGGTCAAAGGGCGTCATAGGTCACCCTATGACCCCCTTTGACCCATATGAACGATTCAAATATTTCCCTAGGGGTCTTAGGACCTGTAAGGACATATTCGAATCGTTTAGATGGGTCAAAGGGGTATGTTGTCGTTTAATGGGTCAAAAGGGGTCATAGGTCACCCTATGACCCCCTTTGACCCATATGAATGATTTGAATATGTCTTTAGAGGTTATAAGACCCCTAAAGACATATGTCTTCATTTAATGGGTCAACGGGGGTCATAGGTCACCCTTTGACCCCCTTTGACCCATATGACCCATTCGAATATGCTCCTAGGGGTCCGAGGACCCCTAGCGACATATGTTGTCATTTAATGGGTCAAAGAGGGTCACAGGTCACCCTCTGACCCCCTTTGACCCATATGAACAATTCGAATATGTCCCTAGGGGTTCTAGGATCCCTAGAGACATGTCATCATTTAATGGGTCAAAGGGGATCATAGGTCACCCTATGACCCCCTTTGACTCATATGACCCATTCGAATATGTCCCTAGGGGTTCTAGGACCCCTAGAGACATATGTCATCGTTTTATGGGTCAAAAGGGGTCATAGGTTACCCTATGACCCCCTTTGACCCATATGACCCATTCGGATATGTTCCTAGGGGTCCGATGACCTCTAGCGACATATGTCGTCGTTTAATAGATCAAAGGTGGTCATAGGTCACCCTATGACCCCCTTTGACCCATATGAACGATTCGAATATGTCTTTAGGGTTCCTAAGACCCCTAGGGACATATGTCATCATTTAATGGGTCAAAAGGTGTCATAGGTCACCCTATGACCCCCTTTGATCCATATGAACGATTTGAATATGTCTCTAGGGGTTATAGGACCCTTAGAGACATATGTCATCATTTAATGGGTCAAAATAGGTCATAGGTCACCCTATGACCCCCTTTGACCCATATGAACGATTCAAATATTTTCCTACATATTCGAATTGTTCAGATGGGTCAAAATGGTATGTCATCATTTAATAGGTCAAAGGGGGTCATAGGTCACCCTATGACCCCCTTTGACCTATATGAATGATTCGAATATGTTCCTAGGGGTCCGAGGACCTCTAGCGACATATGTCATCATTTAATGGGTCAAAAGGGGTCATAGGTCACCCTTTGATCCCCTTTGACCCATATGACCCATTCAAATATGTTCCCAGGGGTCCGAGGACCCCTAGCGACATATGTCATCGTTTAATGGGTCAAAGAGAGTCAGGTCACTGTATGACCCCCTTTGACCCATATTACCCATTCGAATATGTCTCTAGGGGTCTTAGAACCCCTAGGGACATATGTCGTCGTTTAATGGGTCAAAGGGGGGTAACGACATATGTTGCCGTTTAATAGGTCAAAGAGGGTCATAGGTCACCCTATGACCTCGTTTGACCCATATTATCCATTCGAATATGTCCCTAGGAGTTTTAGGACCCCTATAGACATATGTTGTCGTTTAATGGGTCAAATAGAGTCATAGGTCACCTTATGAAACTGTTTAATGCATATTACCCATTTGAATATGTTCCTAGGGGTCCGAAGACCTCTATCGACATATGTCATCGTTTAATGGGTCAAAGGGGGTCATAGGTCACCCTATGACCCCCTTTGATCCATATGACCCATTCGAATATGTTCCTAGGGGTTCGAGGACCCCCAACGACATATGTTGTCATTTAATGGGTCAAAGAGGGTCATAGGTCACCCTATGACCCCCTTTGACCCATATGAACAATTCAAATATGTCCTTAGGGATTCTAGGACCCCTAGAGACATATGTTATCGTTTAATGGGTCAAAGGGGGTCATAGGTCACCCTATGACCCCCTTTGACCCATATGAACGATTCAAATATGTCCTTATGGGTCCTAGGACCCCTAGAGACATATGCCGTCATTTAATAGGTCAAAGGGTGTCATAAGGCACCCTATGATCCTCTTTGACCCATATTAATGATTCAAATATGTCCCTAGGGGTCTTAGGACCCCTAGGGACATATGTCATTGTTTAATGGGTCAAAGTGTGACCTATGACCCCCTTTGACCCATATAGCCCATTCGAATATGTCCCTAGGACCCTTAGGGACATATGTCACCGTTTAATGGGTCAAAAGGGGTCATAGGGCACCCAATGACCCCTTTTGATCCATATGAACGATTCAAATATGTCCTTAGGGGTCCCAGGACCCCTAAGGACATATGTCATTGTTTAATGAGTCAAAGGGCGTCATAGGTCACCCTATGACCCCCTTTGACCCATATGAACGATTCAAATATTTTCTTAGGGGTCTTAGGACCCCTAGGGAAATATTGGAATCGTTCATATGGGTCAAAGGGGTATGTCGTCGTTTAATGGGTCAAAGGGGGTCATAGGTCACCCTATGATCCCCTTTGACCCATATGAACAATTTGAATATGTCCCTAAGGGTTATAGGACCCCTAGAGACATATGTCTTCATTTAATGGGTCAACGGGGGTCATAGGTCACCCTATGACCCTCTTTGACCCATATTAGCGACATATGTTGTCGTTTAATGTGTCAAAGAGAGTCAGGTCACCCGGTGACCCCCTTTGACCCATATTACTCATTCGAATATGTCTCTAGGGGTCTTAGAACCCCTAGGGACATATGTCATCGTTTAATGGGTCAAAGGGGGTTATAGTTCACCCTATGACCCCCTTTGACCCATATGACCCATTCGAAAATGTTCCTAGGGGTCCGAGGACCCCTAGTGACATATGTTATCGTTTAATGGGTCAAAGAGGGTCATAGGTCACCCTATGACCCCCTTTGACCCATATTATCCATTCAAATATGTCCCTAGGGGTTCTAGGACCTCTAGCGACATATGTTGTCGTTCAATGGGTCAAATAGAGTCATGGGTCACTCTATGACCCCCTTTGACCCATATTACCCATTCGAATATGTTCCTAGGGGTCCGAGGACCTCTAGTGACATATGTCATCGTTTAATTGGTCAAAGGGGGTCATAGGTCACCCTATGACCCTCTTTGACCCAAATGACCCATTCGAATATGTTCTTAGGGGTCCGAGGACCCCTAGCGACATATGTCATTGTTTAATAGGTCAAAGAGAGTCAGGTCACTCTATGACCCCCTTTGACCCATATTACCCATTCAAATATGTCTCTAGGGGTCTTAGAACCCCTAGGGACATATGCCGTCGTTTAATGGGTCAAAGGGGGTCATAGTTCACCCTATGACCCCCTTTGACCCATATGACCCATTCGAATATGTTCCTAGGGGTCTGAGGACCCCTAGTGACATATGTTGTCGTTTAATGGGTCAAAGGTCACCCTATGACCCCTTGTGACCCATATTACCCATTCGAATATGTCCCTAGGGGTTCTAGGACCCCTAAAGATATATGTTGTCGTTTAATGGGTCAAATAGAGTCATAGGTCACCCTATGACCCCCTTTGACCCATATTACCCATTCGAATATGTTCCTAGGGGTCCGAGGACCTCTAGCGATATATGTCATCGTTTAATGGGTCAAAGGGGGTCATAGGTCACCCTATGACCTCCTTTGACCCATATGACCCATTCGAATATGTTCCTAGGAGTTCGATGACCTCTAGCGACATATGTCATCGTTTAATGGGTCAAAGGGAGTTATAGGTCACCCTATGACCCCCTTTGACCCATATGACCCATTCGAATATGTTCTTAGGGGTCCGAGGACCCCTAGCGACATATGTTGTCGTTTAATGGGTCAAAAGGTATCATAAGGCACCCTATGACTCCCTTTGACCCATATGAACGATTCGAATATGTCCCTAGGGGTTATAGGACCCTTAGAGACATATGTCATCGTTTAATGGGTCAAAGGGGGTCATAGGTCACCCTGTGACCTCTTTTGACCCATATGAACAATTTGAATATGTCCCTGGGGGTTTTAGGACCCCTAGCGACATATGTCATCGTTTAATGAGTCAAAGGGGGTCATAGGTCACTTTAGGACCCCTTTTGACCCATATAACCCATTCGAATATGTTCATAAGGGTCCGAGGACCCCTAGTGATATATGTTGTTGTTTAATGGGTCAAAGAGGGTAACAGGTCACCCTATGACCCCCTTTGACCCATATGAACAATTCGAATATGTCTTTAGGGGTTCTAGGACCCCTAGAGACATATGTCATCATTTAATGGTGACCTATGACCCCCTTTGACCCATATGAACGATTCAAATATGTCTCTAGGGGTCCTAGGACCCCTAAGGACATATGTCGTCATTTAATGGGTCAAAGGGTGTCATAGGTCACCCTATGACCCCCTTTGACCCATATGAACAATTCGAATATGTTCTTAGGGGTTCTAGGACCCTTAGAGACATATGTTGTCGTTTAATGGGTCAAAGGGGGTCATAGGTCACCCTATGACCCCCTTTGACCCATATGAATGATTTGAATATGTCCTTAGGGGTTATAAGACCCCTAGAGACATATGTCATCGTTTAATGAGTCAAAGGGGGTCATAGGTCACCCTATGACCCCCTTTGACCCATATGAACAATTCGAATATGTCCCTAGGGGTTCTAGGACCCCTAGAGACATATGTCATCGTTTAATGGGTCAAAGGGGGTCATAGGTCACCCTGTGACCCCCTTTGACCCATATTACCCATTCGAATATGTCCCTAGGGGTCCTAGAACCCCTAGGGACTTATGTCATCATTTAATGGGTCAAAGGGGGTCATAGGTAACCCTATGACCCTCTTTGACCTATATGAATGATTCAAATATGTCCTTATGGGTCCTAGGACCCCTAAAGACATATGTCATCGTTTAATGGGTTAAAGGGTGTCATAAAGCACCCTATGATCCCCTTTGACCCATATGAACGATTCAAATATGTCCCTAGGGATCTTAGGACTCCTAGGGACATATGCCATCGTTTAATGGGTCACCCTATGACCCCCTTTGACCCGTATGGCCCATTCGAATATGTCCCTAGGACCGTTAGGGACATATGTCATCATTTAATAGGTCAAAGGGGGTCATAGGGCACCCAATGACCCCCTTTGACCCATATGAATGATTCGAATATGTCCTTAGGGGTCCCAGGACCCCTAAGGACATATGTCATCGTTTAATGGGTCAAAGGGTGTCATAGGTCACCCTATGACCCCCTTTGACCCATATGAACGATTCGAATATTTTCCTAGGGACATATTCGAATCGTTCATATGGGTCAAAGGGGGTCATAGGTAAAAATATTCAAATCGTTCATATGGGTCAAAAGGGGTCATAGGGTGACCTGTGACGCCCTTTGACCCATTAAACGATAACATATGTCCTTAGGGGTCCTATATTACCCACTCAAATATGTCGCTAGGGGTCCTAGGACCCCTAGAGACATATGTCATCGTTTAATGGGTCAAAAGGGGGTCATAGGTCACCCTATGACCCCTTTTGACCCATATGAACGATTCAAATATGTCCCTTGAGGTCCTAGGACCCGTAGGGACATATATCATCATTTAATCAATCAAAAGGGGTCATAGGTCACCTTATGACCCCCTTTGACCCATATTAATAATTGTAATATGTCCCTAGGGCTCTTAGGACCCCTAAAAATATATGTCATCGTTTAATGCGTCAAAAAGGGTCAATGGTTGACCTATGACCCCCTTTGACCCATATGAATGATTCGAATGTCTCTAGTGGTCCTAGGACCCCTAGGGACATATGTCGTCTTTTAATGGGTCAAAGGGGGTCATAGGGTGACCCATATGAACGATTCGAATACGATTCAAATATGTCCCTAGGGGTTATAAGACTCCTAGAGACATATGTCATCGTTTAATGGGTCAAAGGGGGTCATAGGTCACCCTATGACCCCGTTTGACCTATATGAACAATTCGAATATGTCCCTAGGGGTGCTAGGACCCCTAGAGACATATGTCGTCATTTAATGGGTCAAAGGGGGTCATAGGTCACCTATGACCCCCTTGACCCATATGAACAATTCAAATATGTCCCTAGGTGTCCTAGGACCCCTAGTGACATATTTGAATTGTTCATATAGGTCAAAATCCCCTTTAACCCATATGACCCATTTGAATATGTTCCTAGGGGTTCGAGGACCCCTACCGACATATGTTGTCATTTAATGGGTCAAAGAGGGTCATAGGTCACCCTATGACCCCCTTTGACTCATATTAGCCATTCGAATATGTCCCTAGGGGTTCTAAGACCCCTAGAGACATATGTTGTCGTTTAATTGGTCAAAGCGAGTCATAGATCACCCTATGACCCCCTTTGACCCATATTACCCATTCGAATATGTCCCTAAGGGTCCTAGAACCCCTAGGGACATATGTCGTCATTTAATGGGTCAAAGGGACCTATGACCCCCTTTGACCCATATTACCCATTCGAATATGTCCCTAGGGGTCCTAGGACCCCTAGAGACATATGTCATCATTTAATGGGTCAAAAGGTGTCATAGGTCACCCTATGACCCCCTTTGACCCATATGAACGATTCAAATATTTCCCTCGGGGTCCTAGGACCCATAGGGACATATATCGTCATTTAATTGATCAAAAGGGGTCATAGGTCACCTTATGACCCGCTTTGACCCATATTAACCATTGTAATATTTTCTTAGGGCTCTTAGGACCCCTAAGGACATATGTCATCGTTTAATGCGTCAAAGGGGGTCAATGGTTGACCTATGACCCCCTTTGACTCATATATATTAATAATATACATATCTATTAATAACACACACACACACACACACACACACACACACACACACACACACACACACACACACACACATATATATATTACATTATTATATTTAATAAAAATATTACGTTATTATATATAGATTAATAACATATATATGTATTGCTTTATTATATTTAATGAAAATATTATGGTATTATTTATATATATATAACATACATATTAATATAATAATATATATAATACGTATTATATATTTATATTTAATATATTATGTTATTATATATATATATATATAATATTATTATACATATTAATATAATAATATATAATACGTATTATATATATATATATATATATATATATATATATAAATTACGTTATTATATTTAGTAAAAATAATAATAATATCAATTATATTTATAGATTGTAATAAGATTAACATAATATATTAGTATATATTGTTAGATTATATCTTATATCTTTACATTACGTTACTATATATATATATATAATATATATATTAAAATACATCTTTACATAGTAATATAAGTGAAATAATTTAGAAATAATAAGTTGTGACATTTAAACCTAATTTTCTCTCCAAAATGGGTTGAGATTTTAAATTTTCCCACCTAACATATCGGATATCCGATTAGGCTTGGTAAATACCAAGCCTACTCGGTCAACCCAAAAGACGTGTTTGAAGAGTGTTTTCGTGATACTTAGACTTCGGGTAGCCGTCTGACAATGTTATTTTGATCGAAATTGAATAAAATGAAAACGATTTTTAATATCGATCTCTAGATTCCATAAATATAATTTCTGTCAAATTTTGATTCGATAAGTATTTATTAGTTAATTATCAATGAAGATAATTGTAAAGCGCTGATTGACATACTGATTGAAAAATAGCTATAACTTTCACACGGTATAAAATTTTTTAAATCTAAAAGTTGCGTCACATTCTATACTTCGGCTAGTATAAGAAAAAATAAATAAATTTAAATTTGGTAAAATTTTTTATTAGCTAGGGTGGTCAGACATGAGACTTTTTTTTTTTCGAAAAAGTTTTGGTAGAAAATTCATAGTTAATTTTTTAATTGGAATAAAAATATCAAAAAATATGCGTCACATCCGGGCATGAGTCTACTTTTCATATCTATAATTATATTAAAAAAATATTATGATTTTATTTTGATTAAGGTGGTCAAACATACACCTACTTTTTATTTTCGCCCTGAAATTTTCTTAGTACTGTATTAAAATTCAAACTTTTGACCAATTAATTATTTTTTTCCCCTGATAAGGCCTAGTAGTTTAGAAACTACATTCAATTTCTTACAGACTATTTTTTTACAAATTTTTGATATAAAGTCCATAACCGCTTCAAAATTATGTGTGAAGTTGACATAACCCTGAGTTGTTGATTTTTCACTGCCACTTAAGGCCATAGTTTGGTACACCATGATCCTACACATACCCATTATTTGGTTCACATTTTTTTGGTTAATCTCATATCGTATCTTTGACAAGTTTTTAAACATTGAAAAATGCAACGCATGGTAGATACTTACCGTTTTTTGAACACATGGATCACAAAACTTACAATTAGATTTACAACCTCATGCTTCATTATGGCTATACCATTTCTTCAGTAACTTTGTAATAAATACATACATTATCTATGGAAGATTACAGACTTTCTTTCAAAGAAAAGAATATTATTCTGCATTCTATTTATGATATGAATTGATTTTATTTTTTGTATTAAATTAATTGTCCATTTTCGCCATATATTTTATGTAACACAATATGATTCACATATCAACTTTAATTTTGGTTTGACTAAATAATGAAATTACTCTTCGCATTTTATCAATTTCAAAATATTCTTTAAAATTTTGTTTTTCTCTTTATGAAATACTCAACTAATTAGCATTCTTTAGAAATCTTCTACATTACACCCAAAAAACCATTTCTATTGGCTCATCGTTGCATGTAACGCCCCACCAGGGAACCCAAAAGTTATTAACCTAAAGTTTCACTAAGTTTGCCAAACATTTTTATTTGTTAAGATAATATAACATTCAATAGATAACATAACGGAAGCAATAACTCACATACATACAACCATCATAAACATATTACATCTCTTAGGGTTCCATGATGTTGAATCACATGTAAAAGTTTATTTATATTAAATCTAACATATAACCGAAATCCACATCATGGAATAATCATTAGAACAAATTCAATTAAATAATATACAATTACATATGATGCCACTTGGAAAAATCAGAAGGCATAATCATCCACTGTACAAGTCACAGGGTATGAAAAGCTCAAAGAATATACATCATCAATAAAATACATTATCTCATAAGATCTTTGATAATCAAGTACATAACAATAGAATATCACCATCCAATAGAAATATAAGATCGGAAAGAAAGGATCATTTGCACAAGGACATCCAAAAATGACATTCAGTTGTCAGATCTCAATGATATAAGAGAAATGCACCACCTATTGACCTCGTGGAACCTAAATGGCCCACTCCCACCATGCTAAGGAGATAATCTCAGGTACCATACATATATCAATCCACAAGTCATAATCAACATCTAAGTCAAGTAAATACCTGATATCAATCTATCTCAAAGTGTACCAAGACACAAGAATCATCTAATCCTAGAGGAAACAAAGACACATAGGAAATTTACTATGTAAGTGGGCAAGTGTCATTGCATGAGCCAACACTAAGCTTGACAACCTCTCTCGACTCTGACCCCCTAGTGTCTCTATGCAGCATCAGTATCCTTTCATATAGATAAGACATATTTACGAAGCAAGGTCACAACCAATCATCCTCTCTATTGCCATCCTAACCTATACTAGCACTCTAGGCATGGGTGAGGAAAAAAATGGCTCTAATTAGTTCATTTAAAACCATTTAAATGAAATGTTATCACTTAGTCAAATGACTTACAATGGGTTACCCATGCAACCACTCAGGGATCCGGCCTCCATGTAAGCCACGTCCCACTATACACACAGATTACCTACCCTAGGCTCATAAAAGTACAACTCATAAAATCAGAATTTCACCTTAGTCTTTTACAAGCAATTAGAAAGAACCTATAGATAAAACATAGTTATCACCTCAGTCCTTTATAAGAAACTAGAAAGCACCTAAAGAAAAATCATAACATTTACCTCAGTTCTATGCAAGCAACTAGAAAGCACCAAAATATAAATCACAATAATCACCTCAGTCCTATACAAGCAACTGGAAATCACTAACAAATACTGATCAAAACTCAGCATAGAAAACATGTGACACATCACCATACCTGTGTATAAAAGATCATGACCAAAATATAGCCATAACATCATCACAAAACAAAACCCCAAGCCTCTAGTAAACATCCTAATTGGTCAATGCACTAAGTCAACCCCAAACCCAAGACAAAAGAAAACATACAACTTAGCAATGTAGTTTCATAGATTTTTTTGGCTTGAAAACATACGATTTAAACAAAGGGTTCAAGTTTTGTACTTTATTTAAAATTTATCCCTAAAAGTTCATAATGATCATTTAAATAAATCAACATTATATTTAAATTGAGTAGTTCAATTACACCCGATTGATTTAATACTAGAACCCCATTTCCAAACAACTTGTAATTTACTAACTAAAAATAATAATTTTAAATACATATTAACAAAATTAATAATTAATATTAATTATAAATATAATAACTATTAACTATTAATAAATAATTTTAATTTATTAATGCCGATAGGCATTCTATAATGGCAGAATGAGGGAGTGGGATGGTGTGAGTGTGTTAATGTTAACTTTTATTCTTCTAGATTAAATTTGACAACCGTCTACATGTCAAAAGTTTAAATTTTATTATAAATAAAATATACATTCAAAAATAAATTAATTAATAGAACATAAAATATTCGTTAAAACTAATATTTGTAGATATAAATAATCCATTTTAAAGAAATTAAAATAAAAAACTTAAATTAGTCAAAACTAAATAAATGGAGATAAGGAAGTATAAATAATTTTAGATGTAGTAAATCAAATTATAATTATTTTGTAGTGGTTATCTATCGACATTTCTTTAGATATATTTATTTAAGATATCTATACTAGTTAATAATCATAATTAATAATAATAATATAATTAATTTAAATTAAACAAACTATATTATTTTTTTTATAAATTTAAAATTTAATAAATTAAATTACAAAAACATAATAAAAAATGCATTTAAGACCCATTGACCATCCTTACTCTACTGCGATAGTGGCTGTTGATGTAGTAGCAATAGTGTACTGCCATAAGGTAGTATCTGCTGCTACGACAATAACAATAGTTGCCGTGCAACCTTTACATGAGCTGATGGTGGGTGCGGGTTTGGTGACCCTGCCCACCATTTACTATACATTTTTTAAAATTATTTTTTCAATAAAAACAATTAAACAAAATCTCGCTAATCTATTTGTTTTTTTGTATGATAATATAACTACCCCATTAATTTTTAATTACTATGGCAATTATATCAGGGCATATGCACCGAGTTGTGGTGCCAAAAAGATGACAAGTTTTTTTTCTTCCTAATTTTCAATAGCGCGTACGCGCTATTCTGATGTCCAAAAAGTTATATGATGGGCTGCAAACCCGTGGCCCATCATTTTAATTTTTTTTTTTTGGCTCTCCAACAACGCGTACGCGGGTTTGATAACAAAAATTAACCACCATTTGCCAAAATGCCTCCTCACCGATGAAATCCAAGACAACGAGCACACCCACAATGATGAGGTAAGTGATATAAACTTAACTTTGCATTGTTTAATATGTTTTCCATATTGTTTTATTGGTTTTTGATATTCTTTTGTAGGGTTTTTACAGATTTCATTTAGATTTGTTTATTTAGTTGGATTTCAATTGATTTTTTATCAGGAAATGTCCATAATCAACCGGAAAATCCACAAAACCCTCAAGAACCTCAAAATCAAAACCCTCCTCAAGAAGAACAACAAATTCCACAACCCGAACCAATTGCAAGACCTCCGCGAGGCACACAAGAAAATATAAAAAATGAAATACAGAGAGGCAAAACTGAATTAGAAAGACTCATTTCTCGGTTGAAAGAATCTGGACAAACCAATCCAATGAGGGCTCAATTGGCATCATCCCTCGAATCCATTAACACTCAGATAGCCTCAGTTAGTGGTCAGTTAGATATTTGGCGGGCTAAGAGGGATGAACAAAAAAGATTTTATGCAAATAAATTGTCATATGAAGATGTTAAAAAAAAAGAAATATCAAAAGGTAGTATATGTGCATTATTTAGAAAACCCGGTGAGCCAAATACTGTTAGAGAGGGTACTAAACAATTCCCCATCCATTGGTGCATACATGATGCTATTAGAAATAATTTTTGGGATAGATGGTGGATGGTTTTTGATGCCCCTCCTTGCAACAATCACGAGGTCCCCATGTATTTTTTGAAGAAATTATATTGTGAGTTTGTCCTTGGGGAGATCCCCAATTATTTTGATATGTTAGACTCCCAGGGTAGAGATGGGGGGTCATCATTTGAGAGGCTAGGAGCACGTTGTGACCCTAATGTAGTTAGGGAACCTGTGGTCCATCCACAACATGAGCATGTGATTATTCCTTCAGTTGTGAAGGAACATGTAGAGGCCAGCACTATAGGGACCATTAATGCTTTGACGTAGACCCTCATCCATTCCACGAGCCCATTAGTTGAGGGGGAGCCTTCTATGCATCGTGGTCACATGTGCACTTCATGCGGATCCCTATGCACATTTGGCACTCATGCCGAAGATGCTGCGAATGATGGGCTTGTCACCGATGAGTTCCTGAACAAGACATTTGGCATTGACACACAGGTAAATTACTAATTTGATCACATTTCATATGTATAGTGAATGATTAATTAATTAGCATTTATTGACATTGTTCAAAATTTAGGGTCAAAGTGTTGCTGGGCCTAGCAGCGATCCTCCAGGCCCATTTTTTGTCCCTTCGACGAGTCTTGAGGTTTGTATCATTTAATCATTTTAATTAATACATATATTTATTATGTAAGCATATTAAGGATTCACCAAAAAAATTATGCATGTGCATCAGTTCTCCGCAGGACCCTCAACCTTTACCATAGACACAGAGTAGAGACATCATACGAGCTTCACACAGGTACAGTTGTTTCATTTTAATTTAATTCATTTAATTATATTTATTCCATGTTTCATGTTAGATATAACGTGTATTGTATGACATGCAGCTCATGATGTCGGACACACCTCCTCATTTGCGACAGTCTGTTGATAGTGGAGTGGCTGTAGCTGTGGCTAGCTCACAACAACTGACGGAGGTATGAAATAATTTTCTTTGTTTTAGTTGTTTTTTATAATAGTTAATCTCAAAATTTCTAATGTTATTTATAAGTGATTATATTTATTGAATTGTTGTAGGGTCTTGTCATGCCTGATCGTCCACGAGCATTTGAGGTGGACTTACAGAGTGACTATTTGTTGGCGGTAAGAAAATAATTGATTTTGTGTGTACATATATTTGATTTCAACGTATAATAAATATTGATTCATATCTACTTTCTTTGTATCAGTTGGACCTGGAGAAAAGCCTCAACAAGAGGTCAAGTGAGCATCTCAGGAGGGCCCCGTCATCTCCACTGTCTCCCTCCACATGATGACAGAGGACGTCAAGAGACTTGTTTCCTTCCCCTCGTGGGAAGGAAAAGATGTAGTTGAGATATTCAATACACACATACATACATACATACATACATACATACATACATACATACATACATACATACAATATAGGCATCAGAGAGACATATTCGACATACATTTTATGTACATATGACATTCTATATTTGATGTATGACATTATTGGTTAATATATGATATGTTTGTTCATATACGACATTATTGGTTATCATTTTATATTATATGTTTGTTCATGTATGACGTTAAATTAGATATGTTCGTGTATGACATTAAATTAGATATGTGCATGTATGAAATTAAATTCAATTGCTAGAGAGTTGCCATTATGTCTACCAACTAGTAGATGTTATTTTTTGCTTTATTAGTATTTCTCAAAAATTGCAAAGAAGCTATTTCTGGTGAATAGTTGTAAACAATTGTGATCATCAACTTCATGTACTCATGGCTTTGGCTGCGAACACTCGTAACTTTGGCTATAAGCATCCATGGCTTTGGCTATGTGCACTAGTGGCTTTGGCTGTGAGCATTTATGGCTTTGGTTGTAGGCACAATATAGCCTTGGCTGTAGGTTGTCTTTCTTGCTGCATGTCAAAGTTACCTTCAAGAATATCATTAGTCTAAGATCATTACAATTAAAATACTATGACATAATACCTTGGAAATAATAGTCTTTAACCCATTACTTTATTTGTTAAAACATCATGTAGTATCTACTATAGTGCTTCTACTCAAATATGTTTTCAAAATTACTTAGTATGGCAAAGAAATGTCTATGGAAAGCTTGTCAAATAGGATATTGAAGAACTAAATGTGGATAGTCATTAGTACCCATCAATAAGAACATGAACATATTTCTCAAGCAAGCCATATGACATTAGCTTAATTTATAAATTTCCTTTGCAAATAACTAGAAGATGCTATGAATCTTAATACAGAGTTAATCACAAACTCATTATTCCATCCAAGAAGCATATATCACCCTAAGCCAATTAACCGACAGGATAAAAATTAATTCAATTTCAACAAAATTTTGAGTATAACAAGCATCTTAGGGATTCTTACAATAATTAACACGATGTTCACAAGAGCATTACAAGTTCTCGTAATGCTATTTCACATATTGTAATCATATTCAATTTTGAATGGCCATTTGTGTTACAAGCATAAATTTTCTTTAAGGTCTTTTAATTCTAGACATGAATTTTATTCTGAAGCTTTTCTATGACAACCCACTCAATGCATATATTGTTGTTCCACATTATGCTGATTTAACTTTCATTGGTTGATTTGGGTCTAGACATGACGTTATTCACTACCTTTTTTATATATTATTTTTTTGTAGTGAGGTTCTAGCCTGAATGAATGTATTAATCATCAAAGTTGTGAACCTTGGTCGAGATCCTTACAAATATATTTTCAAATTGGACCTCAAATAGTTTTCTTAGTCACCCCCTGTACACAGATACTGAAATTGTAGTTAATTACAAAATTAATACTGAATTAACATAAGTTTAATTGAGAAGTATTATGTACCTCAATAGGCTAGATTATTATTGACCGGGAAGCTTTATCTTAGAGCAGTTGGTTTCTTAAATCTTTAGCACAATGACGCTCTTATGGAATGTGGAATTAGGTATGCTAGCTAAGGAACGTTCTTTAAAAGGCAGAGGAAACTCAAGACTCACATGTTTCCAATCAATATAAATTTTTAAATCGCTTCTCTAATTTTTTCTATTTATGATCTTCTTAAAACTTAACTTTCTAAATGCATTGATGGGGAAATAAAGATCTTCTAGGAACTAAAGGCTAATCATGTTTAATACTTACAATTCTTTGTTTTTATCTAATAATTTAAAAAAGATTGTACAAGTGTTTTCAAAGAGCAACACTTGTCACTAACATCATAAGAAGGAATATCCAAGGAGAATTACCACTGATCCCCCACCACCAAATTCAAGAGAAAACAAAAATCCACTACTAAAGAGATAGTAACAATGATCATCCCTAGTCTCTTCCTTATCACAAAATGATTACCATCAAAATTTGCATTTCCAATTGTGTCATGTGCGTTGAAGCGATAGTAACATTTTCACTCTCTTACCTAATGTCTCCCATTTCTAAAACTCCTGGGGAAGGGCAAGGCCATCTTCTCAGTACTTCAAAATACAACAAGTTCCATTTTTTCCCATATTGATAATCGTTGACTTAAAGTATAGTCAAAGTATTGACAACCCATAGGAACTCAACCTTTGAACATCCCATCTGTAAATGACCTCATAAAGAAAGTTCAATAAACCCGCATGAAATAGTGAATCAAAAGTTGCAGACTTGTGAAGATGATCAGACTGCAGGTGATCAATATGTCTCAAATCTATATTCAGTTCTTTTACTATGCATATAAATGGTTTGTTATATAAAAGACTTATATCCACCAGATAAATAATCATTTTCTTACTATGCTATCCTTATCCTTGGTTGATCTCTGGTCTTTGCAACACGGTCTTGTAGGAACTAGAATCTCATCCATATCTTGCACGAGCTCCGAGATATGCCCCGTCAAAGATTGCAGCCCTGTGGCATTTAGTGACCCTTAGGGACATTTTGGTTGAGCATGCCTGAGAACGTTTGAGCACTGAAGGGGACAAGATGAGGTTGGGGATAGGGTTTACCTGGCCACCCAGAGCTAATGGAGCAGATAGTTTGATCCCACGATGAAAGATGAGAGAGATTTGGTAGTTGGCAACTTTGTACTGGCCAACACTGCAAGTTTCAACATCACTCGAGATGGCATTGTAGAATGAAAATGGAATGTGATCTCCAAAAAGAGAGAGAGGTTATTGTAGGTCTCTACAACACGGTCTTGTAGGAACTAGAATCTAATCGATATCTCGCACAAGCTTCGAGATATGCCCTGTCAAAGATTGCAGCCCTGTGGCATTTAGTGACCCTTAGGGACATTTCGATTGAGCATGCCTGAGAACGTTCGAGCACTGAAGGGGACAAGATGAAGTTGGGGATAGGGTTTACCCGGCCACCCAGAGCTAATGGAGCAGACAGTTTGATCCCACGACGAAAGATGAGAGAGATTTGGTAGTTGGCAACTTTGTACTGGCCAACACTGCAAGTTTCAGCATCACCCGAGATGACATTGTAGAATGAAAACAGAATGCGATCTCCAAAAAGAGAGAGAGGTTATTGTAGGTCTCTGCAACACGGTCCTATAGGAACTAGAATCTCATCCATATCTTGCAAAAGCTTCGAGATATGCCCCGTCAAAGATTGCAACCTTGTGGCATTTAGTGACCCTTAGGGACATTCTGATTCAGCATGCCTGAGAACGTTTGAGAATTGAAGGGGAAAAGATGAGGTTGGGGATAGGGTTTACCTGACCACCCGAAGCTAATGGAGTAGACAGTTTGATCCCACGACAAAAGATGAGAGAGATTTGGTAGTTGGCAACTTTGTACTGGCCAACACTGCAAGTTTCAACATCACCTGAGATGGCATTGTAGAATGAAAATTGAATGCGATCTCCAAAAAGAGAGAGAGGTTATTGTAGGTCTCTGCAACACGATCCTGTAGGAACTAGAATCTCATCCATATCTCGCACGAGCTTCGAGATATGCCCCGTCAAAGATTGCAGCCCTGTGGGATTAAGTGACCCTTAGGGACATTCCAGTTCAGCGTGCCTGAGAATGTTCGAGCACTGAAGGGGACAAGATGAGGTTGGGGTAGGGTTTACCCTACCACTCGGAGCTAATGGAGCAGACAGTTTGATCCCATGATGAAAGATGAGAGAGATTTGGCAGTTGGCAACTTTGTACTGGCTAACACTGCAAGTTTCAACATCACCCGAGATGGCATTGTAGAATGAAAATGGAATGCGATCTCCAAAAAGAGAGAGAGGTTATTGTAGGTCTCTGCAACACAGTCATGTAGGAACTAGAATCTCATCCATATCTTGCACAAGCTCCGAGATATACCCCGTCAAAGATTGCAGCCCTGTGGGATTTAGTGACCCTTAGGGACATTCTAGTTCAGCATGCCTGAGAACGTTCAAGCACTGAAGGGGACAAGAAAAGGTTGGGGATAGGGTTTACCCAGCCACCTAGAGCTAATGGAGCAGACAGTTTGATCCCACGATGAAAGATGAGAGAGATTTGGCAGTTGGCAACTTTGTACTGGCCAACACTGCAAGTTTCAACATCACCCGAGATGGCGTTGTAGAATGAAAATAGAATGCGATCTCCAAAAAGTGAGAGAGGTTATTGTAGGTCTCTACAAAATGGTCCTATAGGAACTAGAATCTCATCCATATCTCACACGAGCTCCGAGATATACCCCATCAAAGATTGCAACCCTGTGGGATTTAGTGACCCTTAGGGACATTCCAGTTCAGCGTGCCTGAGAACGTTCAAGCACTAAAGGGGACAAGAAAAGGTTGGGGATAGGGTTTACCTGGCCACTTGGAGCTAATGGAGCAGACAGTTTGATCCCACAACAAAAGATGATAGAGATTTGGCAGTTGGCACCTTTGTAGTGGCCAACACTGCAAGTTTCAACATCACTTGAGATGGCGTTGTAGAATGAAAATAGAATGTGATCTCCAAAAAGAGAGAAAGGTTATTTTAGGTCTCTACAACACGGTCCTATAGGAAATGGAATCTCATCCATATCTCACACGAGCTTCGAGATATGCCCCGTCAAAGATTGCAGCCCTGTGGGATTTAGTGACCCTTAGGGACATTCTAGTTTAGTGTGCCTGAGAACGTTTGAGCACTGAAGGGGACAAGATGAGGTTGGGGATAGGGTTTAACTGGCCACCCGGAGCTAATGGAGCAGACAGTTTGATCCCACGACGAAAGATGAGAGAGATTTGGCAGTTGGCAACTTTGTACTAGCCAACACTGCAAGTTTCAGCATCACCCGAGATGGCATTGTAGAATGAAAATGGAATGCGATCTCCAAAAAGAGAGAGAGGTTATTGTAGGTCTCTATAACATGGTCTTGTAGGAACTAGAATCTCATCCATATCTGACATGAGCTCCGAGATATGCCCCATCAAAGATTGCAGCCCTATGGCATTTAGTGACCCTTAGGGACATTCCGGTTCAGCGTGCCTGAGAATGTTCGAGCACTACAGGGGACAAGACGAGGTTGGGGATAGGGTTTACCCAACCACCCAGAGCTAATGGAGTAGAAATTTTGATCCCACGACGAAAGATGAGAGAGATTTGGCAGTTGGCAACTTTGTACTCGCCAACACTGCAAGTTTCAACATCACTTGAGATGGCGTTGTAGAATGAAAATGGAATGTGATCTCCAAAAAGAGAGAGAGGTTATTGTAGGTCTCTGCAACACGGTACTTTAGGAAATGGAATCTCATCCATATCTCACACGAGCTTCGAGATATGCCCCGTCAAAGATTGCAGCCCTGTGGGATTTAGTGACCCTTAGGGACATTCTAGTTTAGTGTGCCTGAGAACGTTTGAGCACTGAAGGGGACAAGATGAGGTTGGGGATAGGGTTTACCCACCCACCCAGAGCTAATGGAGCAGACAATTTGATCCCACGACGAAAGATGAGAGAGATTTGGCAGTTGGCAACTTTGTACTGGCCAACACTGCAAGTTTCAACATCACCCGAGATGGCGTTGTAGAATGAAATGTGATCTCCAAAAAGTGAGAGAGGTTATTGTAGGTATCTGCAACATAGTCCTGTAGGAATTAGAATCTCATCCATATCTCGCACGAGCTCCGAGATATGCCCCGTCAAAGATTGCAGCCCTGTGGCATTTAATGACCCTTAGGGACATTCCGATTCAGTGTGCCTGAGAACATTCGAGCATTGAAGGGGACAAGACGAGGTTGGGGATGGGGTTTACCCGACCAAATAGAGCTAATGGAGTAGACAGTTTGATCCCACGACGAAAGATGAGAGAGATTTGGCAGTTGGCAACTTTGTACTGGCCAACACTGCAAGTTTTAGCATCACTCGAGATGGCGTTGTAGAATGAAAATAGAATTTGATCTCCAAAGAGAGAGAGAAGTTATTGTAGGTCTCTATAACACGGTCTTGTAGGAACTAGAATCTCATCTATATCTCGCACGAGCTCCAAGATATGCCCCGTCAAAGATTGCAGCCCTGTGGCATTTAGTGACCCTTAGGGACATTCCGGTTCAGTGTGCCTGAGAATGTTCGAGCACTAAAGGGGACAAGATGAGGTTGGGGATAGGGTTTACCCAGCCACCCAGAGCTAATGGAGCAGACAGTTTGATCCCACGACAAAAGATGAGAGAGATTTGGCTGTTGGCAACTTTGTACTGGCCAACACTGCAAGTTTCAGCATCACCCGAGATGGCGTTGTAGAATGAAAATAGAATGCGATCTCCAAAAAGTGAGAGAGGTTATTGTCGGTCTCTATAACACGGTCCTATAGGAACTAGAATCTCATCCATATCTTGCACGAGCTTTGAGATATGCCCTGTCAAAGATTGCAGCCCTATGGCATTTAGTGACCCTTAGGGACATTCTGGTTCAGCGTGCCTGAGAACGTTTGAGCACTGAAGGGGACAAGACAAGGTTGGGGATAGGGCTTACCCAGCCACCCAAAGCTAATGGAGTAGATAGTTTGATCCCACGATGAAAGATGAGAGAGATTTGGCAGTTGGCAACTTTGTACTGGCCAACACTGCAAGTTTTAGCATCACCCGAGATGGCATTGTAGAATGAAAACGGAATGCAATCTCCAAAAAGAGAGAGGTTATTGTAGGTCTCTATAACATGGTCTTGTAGGAACTAGAATATCATCCATATCTCACACGAGCTCTGAGATATGCCCCATCAAAGATTGCAGCCCTGTGGCATTTAGTGACCCTTAGGGACATTCCGGTTCAGCGTGCCTGAGAACGTTCGAGCACTAAAGGGGACAAGACGAGGTTGGGGATAGGGTTTACCTGACCACCTAGAGCTAATGGAGTA
Source organism: Cupressus sempervirens (assembly GCA_028749045.1). Classification (NCBI taxonomy): domain Eukaryota; kingdom Viridiplantae; phylum Streptophyta; class Pinopsida; order Cupressales; family Cupressaceae; genus Cupressus; species Cupressus sempervirens. The sequence goes on along the minus strand of CM053789.1, from coordinate 729,393,111 downwards.
GAAAGTTTGATCCCATGACGAAAGATGAGAGAGATTTGGCAGTTGGAAACTTTGTACTCGCCAACACTGCAAGTTTCAACATCACCTGAGATGACGTTGTAGAATGAAAACAGAATGCGATCTCCAAAAAGTGAGAGAGGTTGTTGTAGGTCTCTACAACATGATCCTGTAGCAACTAGAACCTCATCCATATCTTGCACGAGCTCCGAGATATGGCCTGTCAAAGATATTTGAATTCACAGTGTTTAATGAGAATATAGTTGAGGCTTGCTTTACTTTTCTATGTTAAGTTTGGCTTTCAATTTTGGTTTCCCTACTTATCTATGTGAAAGTTCCACTTTCATAAGTAACATGGATGCAATACTAAATTAAGTATAGGTCCATGGTTATAGAAGCTTCACATAGCTTCTCTTCAACTATGGATCTTGTAAGCATTGTACCATGACTATTGGTGTTGTGAGAATATACAAAGCATATATACTGTTTGACCAAATGTCTTCAATGAAAATGAACTATATGGAAGAAGAGAAGACATGTTGAAAAGTATTTGAAAATTTTCTTCAAAAAATGTAAGGAGCCATGGGTGATTCATCCAAATTATTTGGTAAAATAAGAGGAGGAATGAATCAACCCTGATGATAGAGGTAAATGCTGAATAATATTTATTTAATCACATTGTTTGAAAAAACTTTAATGACATTTAAATACAATTGAAAGAAATGGAATTGATCTCTCTTACTCATGTAGATGAATAAAATTGGAATTTAAAAAAGAGAGGGACATCCACCATAAAACCATGCAATCATGCACTTCTTGATGGGAGTATCATAAGTTCATTGTTAGATGGATATGCCAAATGTGGAAGAATTAAAAGGAAAATATGTTGATTGATTGAATACAAGCATCAAACCAATGTGATAACAAAAAATCAAAGTTGATTCCATAAGGTCTAACAATATCATATAATTCATTTATCAATAATTTGAAACATCATAAGCATATGTCTAATAATGTCATACATGAAATATATGTAAAAAATGACATACATAGAAAAAATTATACAAAACATATGCCCAATAATGCCATATAGGTGTAAAATGTACATCATTAGATATATACTCTTTCCAACTAGGGGAACAAAATAAATCCCTAATTGTCTTTAATTGCCAACAAGTGGGAGATGACCAGTGTATATAACGAGGTCTTCCTAACATGCTCACTAGTCCATTAGTCTAGAATCTTCTGTAACTCGACATGTTACAATCAAAATTATATATGAATAAATAACTATTTTATATTAAAAAAAAAAATATTTACACATAAAACTTAATATTTTCTTACAACTAGCTGATAATTCCTCTGTATATACACCTCAGGGATAGACTGATGGTCAGGAATAATAAGACCCTACAAAAACCATCAAAGTTACCACTCGATTGTGCCTATGAATTTTATATTGAATTTTAGTACTAATGAAATTTTAATGTAAATTCTTTCATACCTTAGTCATTGGCTTAGAACTAGTGAGTGCAATAAGGACTCGTTGATCAATACAATGATGAAGATGTAAAGGTATCTCTGATGTCAATAGCTGAAAATGATAATACATGAGACTCAAATGCAGTTATGAAGAATACACATTTTCTTTTGTCTCCATATCAAATAAAATATTTTGGTACCTCTGTGAATGTAGTATGACATCCTTCATTTTATAGTGTTGATCCCAAAGCTACAACACTTATTATTTATTACACATGCATGTAAATCTGTTAAGCATCAAATTCAACACCTTTATCTGCAAAATAATGTACTATATGTTAGAGTAATAAATTAATTTCCTTAGTAATTAAATTATATTGATATAATTACTAAGTTACTTATTATATTGATATAGTTTACTTATAATTCCTTTTGATTTACAACTAATTGAAATGATTTCCCCAATTTTCCATCTAGTCACTAGAAAATTGGATTTGTTGTCTCTTTCTCTTAAAGAACCGGATCTACTAGTTCCTTTGGTCTAGAAGCCTTCCATTGAGATTGGGGTTTTGAAAGGTTCAAGGTTTGAGGAACTTTTTATAGAATATCTTGAAGAAGGAGAGGTCATGTATAATGGTTTTGAGGAAGGTTAGAGTTTCATCCAGATGGTGTTGCAAAATGGCCAAGCGGAGGAGGAGGTAGAAGAATAAATAGAGTAAATGCATGAGAAGGAGGGTCATGGGGGCAATGGATTCAAACCCACAACCAAGCTTTTATACCATTATAAAAATTACAAATTATAAGACTATGCCTTTCATGATAGTGGCATTTTCATATTGGCAAATGAAGAATGACTTTTGGAACAAACATAATAAATACTTCCAAATACAAATGAAGCCAATGCATTGTATTATAAACTCGAATGGTAAAGACCAAGCCCAAACATTTATTAAGGTGTAGCATTTATAATTGTCAGGTTCATGTGAAGAAGTCATCGTTCATATTCTCATTGTTGTGTAATTTGATGATAAGAAGAATACAATGATATAGAGGTTGATAGTAACTTAAAACTTTACAAAATGCAATCAATGAGAATTTTACATTGAGGGGGGATTAATAATCAATGTTTCATTCTCATTGTTTGACAAACTCTTATATAAAGAGGGAGTAGACAGATGATATGGTTTAGTCTTCTTTCGAGAATCTTAGTCATATTGGTTCAGAAGGATTCATGATACAACTACTATACTTAGCGTGACCAATTGATGCTAAAAACCTTAGTATTGACATAATTTAACCTCTGCAATTCCAGGCATAAGATGATTAGCATATGTCATGCCCTATTTTTTTTTTACAATTCAAAACACTACCAATTTTTTTTTTAATTTTTTATTTTTTTGTTACATTCTTAATTTGTTTACATGAGACATTAGTCATAATCCATTTGATCAAGGACCTTTTCACATAACATTGGTGAACTAACAACTTTGAATTTGAATTACTTAAATCTATTACAATAAATTTCATTAGATTTCATTTGTAGCAATGATGGATACACACCATACCTAATTTTCTTGTTATCACAATATTGATACGCTTGATAAATTATTTAATTAGCACTCATACTCTAAGTTAGTACAATAAATATATCTCCGATAATTTCAATCAAATGACATGCCCTCTGATCCTTAATTTTAATTTAATCTTTTTTTTAAAGATGTAGTTCTTAATTATATTTTAAGTCTTTAAATGTTTACCTTCCATACTATGCTACACAAGTCTCACTCCGTTTTACACCACCTTTCAACTTTGTCTCCTAGATTAAGTTAATCATTATTCCTTTATTTAGTCTTATTGTAACTAGATTATCGATTTATTTACTTATTAATATTGTTTAACATTATTCATTTATTTCACTAAACATATATATAATTTCTTATTAACTAAACTTATATCACTTTTCTACCTTTCCCTACTAACTTATTTCTAAGGATGTTTATCTAACAACTTTCTATTATTAATATTATTATTACTAATATCTTTCCTAACTCTTAACTTCTACTAACCAATCCACACTACCAAGTCATCAAATATGATAATAAAGTTCTATAATACTCAAAATTTCCTAATCATCCTATCTACCCTAGTCTACATCCCTCCCACTTCTTTCCCTATGCCCAAGGCACCCTGGTGACTAAGGTCTTCATTTGGTTCTAGTTTCAATGTGACGTGTGAGAGCAAAGGGCAAAATGTCTATGGCCCTATAATCCTAGGCCTGTGTACTTCTCTTTCTAGTGCACTTTTCATTGTTACCTAATGTTATGAAGGGATTGGATGTCATATTGATTACAGTCTTTTAAACTTTAATTTTCTTTTCTTTGTTTTAAGCAAGGTGGCGACTTCATAATGAGAGAGTGCATTGATTGTCTGACATCAAGTCAGCATGGGGCAGTGCTCCAAGTTTTTTATTTCAAACATGGTAGGTGTGAATGGGGAGATGGAATGGTAGAACCCATCCCATCCCTCTTCCCTATGTAATCTCTTTGCTGACAACTAAGTACTGGACGCCCAATGCAAGTATAGGCAACACAAAGAGAAGGTTGAAGAAGTATCTTATTTTATTATTTAATTGCTATGTGTCCCATCTTTCCTGTTATGTCACCATTTCCTTGGGGAGCTCATTTTTCAATAAATATATTTTTAATTAGCATTGTCCTATATCTGGCCACATTCTAAACTGACTGCCATTATCATGAGGGCGACTAAATTCTTATTTGATTGTATATATGTGGTATTATCACCCAAATTTATATTAGTTTAATATGAAGGGGGTGAATATTTTATTGTTCTGTATTGGCAAGAATCTTAATTTGTTTAACTCATACATTTTCCAGAGAGGGTTTGGGCATCTACAACCTATGTTTGATTTTCACCATATTCTTCCTTGTTTATCCATAAATTTCCTACCTCTAAGTTCACACTATCATTCCTACAATATTACTACGCTAGTTTGGAAGAACTCCTTATGTAGGATAATTTGGATTGATGAGTTTCCATTCAACATCCAAACTCTGAGCTCAATGTAATGAATATAAATTGCATGATAAGATATAACTTGCACCTATCTGAATTAATTACTATTTTTATAATATGAATTTAGAATCTATTTACTCCAAAAAAAAGATGAACGTTACATTCTTAAGAAGATTTTGATTCTGAATATGCATTCATATTTGTCATCTAATGAAACTAAATTGATAACAATACCCACAAGAATAATTCCTTCTATCAATACTATCTCTTTAGAGAATCACTTTGAATGTGTATGCATATCTATCATAAGATGAGGTTAACAACAAGATAATACAAAGGGGATACGACCTTAGTCATTACAACACTTCCATGATACACAAAGGTGGTGAAAATCCAAATTCAAAACATACACAATAAGGTGGCGAAATCACGATAATGGAATTTCACAAATGAACAGACCTTGATGAATAGACCTTGCTACCATACTTAGATGTTTTCTCAATACCCCTATTGCCAAAAGGATATAAACAACACCATACACTTTAATCTCAACAAGTTATACATCTCAAGTTGAAGATGGCACCTCCATATCAATCCACTTACAACAACATTCTCATCTCTTGTGCAGAGAAATCCTCATGACTCCCAAGCATCCAAGACATCAATTATCCTGCAAATTCAAGAGAAAACTAAAAAAAATAAAGAACCATGGAGGCTCACCTCCCAACCTAGGCCTCAAGGAGACCACCCCCGTGCTAGGGGAAACAAGGCTCAACTAGGTTTCATCCACACACCATCACAACACATAAACTATCACAATTACATATTTTGTAACACATTTACAATCCCCAACCAAGGTTTGCACAATGATTCACACATGGAATCATAAACATTGGGTAAGTTGGAAACACAAGGAGGTTTACCATTTCATATCATATCTACCATAAAAATCATGCCCTTTGGGGCTAAATCAACAAAATACAAGGCCCTTTCGGGGCTTCATAATATCATGCCCTTTCGGGGCTTCATAAACATCTTCCACCACACACACTACCAACACAACATCCTCCACCACACACAACCAACAGCTTTAGCTTCCTACAACCCATACTTTAATTACTTCCTTCCTCACCATTTCTCTCTCTGTTATTTTTTTTTTCTTATCCTTCCCCAAGGCAAAATATGAATATGACAATGGCATACAATGGAGCCCATACTCCACCCCCTCAACTATGCAATCCAACTGCTGCCCGTTCACCCTGGACTTCTCTTCCCTTCCCACAAGGGTGAGTGAAAGTCCCACACCTATAACAACACTCAAGCAAAAACAAGAAAACAAAACCAAGAAAAAATAAAACAAGAAATTTTCAAGAGTACATCACATTATCACAACACAAGAATTCGAAGAACAATCCTACCAAAGGCACTCTTACAATTTCCAATGAAGAAGCATGGCATGAAGAACTAACCTGATTACAAGCTATGGCAATGGAGTAAAGACCTCTTCCTGCTTGGCTTTCAAGCTTCTCCTTCCCAATCCTTGGTTGTCTCTAAAATTAGAGAGTGGGTGAATGAATCCCCAAGATTGGCACAACTTCCCTATAAAGACCTTCACTTTCATCCTCACCTACCTCTTTTACTTTTGTGTTTTTCCACCAATGAGGACTTAACCAAGTGGTGTCATGAGGAAAGAAGTTAGGTTACAATATGATTTTCGAATTGGCTTGGAAATGACTATTTTTGAGGGTCCCCTAAGTCCCCTAGACTTACTTATGATAATATTTAACCCCCCAACCCATACTAATACCATGTGGGTGACTTGTTTTCACAAAATTAGCACTTAAGAATCACTTAGGCTCTCTAAAAATTCCTATCACTATTAACTTGCATTCCATCAAGAAGGTGATTCTTCCTAACACTCTCCAAGGTGGTTTAATTGATTTCGCAATGAGGATTAGGCTTAGGTTGAGTGACTTCATGTCAAATAATCCTATTTGACATGTCATTTACACATAGACAAAACAAGTGTCAAATGACACACACATGCACATAAAAAAACTTCACACATTACGATGACATGTCACTAATCAACCATGCTCTCTGACTATAACACTCATACAGAGTCATAGTACAAAATAAACACAATACAAGGAGGTTTTGAATCTTCCAAAGATTCACCTTGGCTTAACCGTGTTCACATAAGATTGAACCTTGTTTCCCCCATTTATCTCCATGGTTTAACTTTCCTGCACACTCAACTTAAACATTAGTAGCCCAATAAAATACTTTACAATTACATATAGATAAGTGCAGAATAAATTCAATGTCTCATAATTCACGTTAACATGTACATTTAACTTCATCTAATCATTTCTGTTCTAAATAATATAAAAAGAAGCATTGAAATGTCATATTCATTTAACTTGCATCTAAGTCCATATATAATTAACTTTCATTTGATTCATATTCAAAACATTACAATATCAACATTTATCCTTCTTATCCTTACGAAATTAACGTTCTAAGTACTACCACCATTCTTATAATAATTAAACAATCAAACATATGAGTTGGGTTCGTTTGCATATCCAAATCTATCCTTTGGTGCTAATTTTCATTTGAACATTACAATTTGACATTCAAGTATTTATTTAAGCTGCTAAATGAATTTAGAACATGAAATGAAACTGTTAAATATATCAAATAGATTCTAATAATCGCAAATCACTAAAATGTCGATATTAAAATGACATAACCCTATAGTCTTGAAACTATATCAACACATCAAATTAAAAGTACCACAATGCAATTGTCATCTATACTATAGTGGATTGGGTGAGGCCTCACAACATACAATGGTACTTGAACAAAGAACACTAATAAATATTGAGGATGTGAATTGATAATACCATTTCGTAGATGATTTTGGCATGTCACCCTTTATCACTTGTGCGTCAACTTTATTAGCCCTCTTCTTTGGTGACCTACAAATGAAGAATTAGCACAGTAAAAAATCTAAGATAAGATTAAAAAAATGGGTCCTATTAAAGAATCTAATATAAATTCAAATAATGTATCTATATTCTAAACAAATCAAAACTAAATCTCATCACTTACACATCATAACAATACGGTCCACCTTAGTCATGTGATAGTCTTGGGGAAGAGGTTGTAACATTGTATTTGGATCCAATTGATCACTTTTTCTCTCTCTCCCAATTCAATCTAATGAGCCAACTGGATCTGCTCGACATTTTAATGTCTCAAGTATTGCCTCATGGTCTAACTCGCGAAATTTCCAAAGAATCTTATTATGTGGTTTTCCACCATATTTTATCAAGTGGACATTTGATGCGACAACAAGGTTTGAATAATGAAGAATCTTCCTCTCTATTTGCCAATCCTCGAATAACCACAAGTTAGGATTCTTCATAGGATATCATCTAAGCCATGTGCCTGTTACAACCATTGCACCGACATGGTACTCTAAACCTTCACCATCTATAACCGAGTGATCCAATTTTTGTTTGGCTTCAACACAATGACACAAATAATAATCTGTCCCTTCTTCATTGTCTTCAGGTGCAATAACAACAAAAACATGGCCTGCAGTGACAAATGTACAAAATGCGATCATTAATTCAAAAAATACTTGGGTAAAAGTTATAAAGTTACATATTGAAATTACAAAGATATATATATATATATATATATATATATATATATATATATATATATATATATATATATATATATATATTACCAGGTTGCACTAAATCTGACAAGCGGTCAAAGTCAATAGATGAATCCATCTCTACCATTTCCAGTGCTTATGGGGGATGATAGGTGTCAATTGGGTCCAAAACCCGTATATCCCATTTGTCCACCCATTCAGTTGACTCACAGTCATCCCAATTTTCCTCTGCACATGATGGACAATAGCATGCCATTTTTCGTGTGTGGATACTCCATGAACCTGCATCAAAGCTTCTAAAAGAGTGTAACTCACTAGATCCTGTTAGTGTGCAACAATCTTGATATGGTGCAATGTTAGTATTATCTATCAACCAAAAAAATCTATGAACTGTAGACTCACCTTCCTTACCTAGACCCATTGTAGCGTTACAGCATTGGACGATGGATTTTGCATCTATCAATATTGCTCCATCTTTGTACTTTAGTTCTTCATGAGCCAAGGCTCTTTTAATGCATGCACTTGCACCATCGTGCTCTCCCTTACCATGACCAGCCTCTGTGAAATTCCACATATATTGAATTCTACACAACTTGTGCATCCTGCTCAACCAATAGAACATCCGTGCATTCTTGAATTGAGATGCACAATTGTTTGACCAAATAATGTGTTGATGATATGATATGCCCCTGTCAGCCAAATCTCCATAAAATAGTTGAAAATAACCATGTACAAACTCTGTAGAATGTGATCGATCATCGCTAATGTAAAAATGGTACTCCCTCAAAATCATCCTGTCATCCTCTGTACTTGTAGGTGAATGCATGAATGTTATGTGAACAAATATAGAAACCTATTGAGATGTATAATACTTTGATTGCACCTCATTTTGTGGTTGTAGTGTGTAGTTCTCTGCAAAATCTACAACCGAAACAATGGTATCCAATGGAAACGTATCCTTGCACAACTTGAATTGCAAATCCAACCATCGAGCTCTATGGGTATGCCTTGCATACTCGTACATAATCTTTTCACGAAAAATCTTCATGAACTCATACAGTGGAATCTTTTCAATAACTAGATCACATCTTTTACCATGTTTCCCATCTTTTAGAGCATATGTCATTGTCTTGAATTTTCCATAATCTACTATTTCATTTCCAATTGCATGTGTACTATCCATATGTTGACAAGTTGATAAAAGTTGCAAAGAACCACAAAATAAGCACGTACCATCCAAGCATGATGTCTTATAAAATTGTTGGCCATCCCCTATTTCACATAAAATGTTGGATATGAATTCCCTTGAAGATCTTGGTTGCTCTTTTATGTCACAATCTTGCAAAACAAAATGAGAATGCAAAACTACGCATATGTGCCTAAAAACATCAAAATGGTTAGAAAATTTAATATATATCCTACAACAACAAGTTGTGCATGTGTGATTTATTCTCACATAAAAAGGTTTACCCATCTCAAAAAATATTTGACTTATTCGAATTTGAGGATACATACCAATAAATTTTGCAAAAAATTGTGTCCGAGTTGAGTCCAAAAAATGTTTCGCATGTGGCTCGCGATTTCGGCTACCAATCCTCCTTCTTACAACATCTCTTTGATTAGGAGAAACACGTGTGTTATATTTCCAAAAATCTTCGATCAATAATTTCAAGGCTTCACTAATTTCTTTATCGTTTCGCGGTAGTCTACCGCTAAATGTCCATAACTCATTTTTTGTTGGATCTTATAATCTCTCACGCCTTAGCATGGCTCTCCTTAAGGTACCTCTACCAATTTTTAATGTTTTTCTTGTCTTTCTCATGAGTCGAGGTTTCTTAATTTGGCTACTTACTATTATCGATGTGAGTACTCATCTTGTGATATTACTGTCTTTGGTGCGTGATTTAGAACCCACTTTGTCATAAGCACTCATTAGATTCTTTACAATATTTCTTTCATTTGAATCATCCATCGTTCTTAGCCCAAGAATCTTCATGATAGGCCTAAATTTCAAATTCCTCATCATTTCAACAAATAATTGGCATTGACCTGTAATATTTAATTCTTTAAAAAAAATCTCCACATATGATTAATTTTTCTTTGACAAGTACGCTTGCTAATCTTGTCAGGCATTGATTTCAAAATGTTAGTATCAATATCAATCAAATATTTTGGTTTTCTAAAATGAATTCTAGAAGGTGTTCTAATCTCTTCAATTCTCTCAACATTTTGAACATCAATATAAGGTTGAGTGTATTGTGTACTTTGAACTGAAGATGATGTGCCTTGGCAATAAGATGTAAAAGATGGAATATCACCTACTTGATGTGTTGATGTTGTGCTTTCAACATGACATGATGGAGTGTGTATATCGTCGGATCTATAAATTAGTGTCTCTTCAACATGAGAGGATGATATGACTTCAACATTAGAAGATGGTGTAGTGGATGATATTGCTCCAACATTCGAAGATGGTGTAGCGGACGATATGACTCCAACATTGGAGGATGGTGTAGCTTCACAATTCAATTGTCTTCTTGAGCGTAACAATCTCATTCGTTCTCTTTGTCTTTCTAATTCTTCTTCCTTGTTTCTTTGTACTGGTGGTTCTTGATCCTCTTCGAAAGTTAATTCTTCATCATTGCTTTGCAATTTTCTTTGTTCACGTAGTAATTTAATTTTATCTCTTTTAATTGTCAAATCTCTCTCCCTATTTGCATTTATTTGAATCTTTGGTTTCCTCCTTGGCATGATGATGATTTCTACATGTTAAATTATTCAAACATCCGAATTACTTAAAATGTATAAATTACAAATTATTCAATTACATATAAAAATTATAATTATTTGAATGAATACACAATATATATCAAACGACTTGTCAAATTTCTAACCATTTCGAAATAACATTTCATTCAAACATACAATTTTTAATGAATTCACTATATATTACATAACATATCAAATTATAATCAAATTTGTATCTATATATCGACAAACAATATTTAAAATGGATTGCACTAACCTTTTCTATTAAAAGAATATTCAAAAATTCTTCAAATCACGTATCCAATGATTGAATTTGGTGTTTGCTAGCTTCCAAAAGTGTTTGCTAGATGTTGAAACTCATGTTTTCTGTCGAAATAACAGAGAGCATAACAGACCAAAAGTTAAAAATGGATGAAATGGGCCCCAAGGTTGATTTTTGACCATTTTTTGGTGATTTGAGATAGTGCGTACGCACTATAAAGCGCATACGCACTATAAAGCGAGTACGCACTATTTCAAAACACATCACTCCCCATCCTCCCTACTCTCTATCCTCGCTACTCTCTCCCACCCCCTCCCTCTCTCTCTTCCTACTCTCTGTAAGAAAACTTGGCAATAAAGAATATAACCGTTTTCACATAACCCATATTAGATCTGAAATAAACACGAAATTATAATCCACATGCAAGAGAATAGACAACATACCCAAAAAATTGTGACACAAGATATACCCTAGGAAACCCTCATTGAGGGAAAAAACCTAGCCTCCAAAAGCATCCATCATCATGTATTATTCAGCAAAAATACCATTTCCATACAACCATGGAAGCCTTCATGGCCATAGCCACAACCGAGCAAACTATGTGAACAAGCATGAATCCACACATCCCATGCCATGCTTTCAACCTTCAAAAATGCTCCTTTGGCTAACCTATCAAACCTTGTTCCGCTCGACTCTTGCCTTTTGTCTTCTTCTTGTCTCTCTCTTTTTTCTCTACAACAACTACCCTTGTGGCTGCTTATATAGTAGCAAGTCCCACAAAACCACCAAGTGGTATTACATAAACCATGTGCTACCTAACCCACTGACCCCACATTTAATATTGGGCATTTAATTATTTTCCCCAATATTAAATAATTACAAGAAATATTTTCACACTGTTACAATACAACTCATCAAGAATATTCCATGGGAATCTTTATATGTTGCACGTCCATCTAGGTACAACATTACATAATAAAATAAAATAATAAAATAAAATAATAAAATAACAATATTATGCAATATGTGCAACACCCATTATCTCAACAATCTCCCACTTGTTGTATACATTGCATGGGGTCAATCCGTAGCCACATAAATGAACAAGGGAACAATCCCTCCCAACACATCCACCATCATGGATCAAAATACACCAAGTGCTCCATCCTGGTACCCGCAACAAAATCAAAGTATCCAGCATCTCAAACATGAATGATCTCACCTCCTATTATGCCACTCCCACTAGACATACATAGAAGCCATCCAAAGAGAAAGCCACCCAACCTGTTGCATTAGAAGATCAAAAAATCCTGTACCAACTAAAATTCCAAGCACAAAAAACCTGATCCAAAGGTAATCAAATGTATCCGTAGTTGTCAAAATATCCATAGCTGAAATAGCACCCACAACAAGTGCCAAATCAATCCAACTATCCATACCTCAAAGGTATAACAAGTGAATCTCATATCACCGACATATCCAATCTGCAACCTGCAATCACAAGCCTCAAGAGCAATACCTGCCACATATATACCAAGAAGCTCCCATTGCAAAAGATAATGTCAAATCTATAACCAATCCACTCAACACATCTCAAAGAAGTGAATCCATGTAGTATCAAGGACATCCACAATACATAAACTGATATCTTGCAAGAACAACTCTCATAACAAGTCTCCAACAGTCTCCCAAATTCTCCACAACTAATAGAGGAAAGAGATAAAGTAATAACCATGTCATCTCTCACATGACATACATGAACACAAAGTAGTGATCACAATCTCCAACCAATCTCAAATCCAATGTAGGCAAAACTGAACATCCAAGAAGATAAGCAAGACTAGAGAAACCATGCAAATCATAACCTATATCATGTCCTTCTACACACACACCTCTAGATGTAAACTGTGCAAGTATGATCTCCTCCATAAAATCCCAACAAGAAGCCTCAACAACACCCAAACCATACCATATAACTCATCATGGATGTAAGCCTCTCACAAGAAGATCAAACTCAATAAAACCATTCCTAAACCAAGGAATAACCATTCCTAATCCAAGGAAAATGCCCAATATAAAACCATCTCCCAAACTCAACCAGCATAACAACATATGCACATGGAGATAACCAATGCTAAACCATCTTTCAAATGAACCCTCCAGAACTAACTCATGTACCATAGCTCAAGATCCATATCCATGAAAGATAAGCATAAATATAATGCAACTGAGAGAAAATAATGGGTTATACCTCTCAAGTAGCAAACCGCTGAGTAGACCAGGAGTGGGGAATGAGAATGCTCATCAAGATACCCAAGTCTCCAACCAAGACTCATCTAAGAACAATCTCCTCTCAAGTCCATATCAGGTGACTGCCCCTCAGACTTTTTGCTGAAACTATAAACCATCCCAAAAGTACTTCTCTAATCCAAGAGAAATTAGCATCACCACCGTCTCTAAGTATCCATGAGCACCTGTAACCAATCAATCCATGCCAACTCCAAATGCAACATAGCAATATCATGAAGTATCCAGCTTATGATCAGTGTACTCAATACCAAGAAACTAAACCAAGATCAATGTCAAAGTTCCAACCACGGCCTCAGGAACATAAACATGACAACATGATCTTACCATCTCAACTAAAGAGATAAAATGCTCCATATGAACACACTATAACATGTCACAACTCTAAACGCGTATCAAGAGTATACCATGACATAATAATGAAACCATCCTCACACCAAGGATAACATGCCAAATAAAAGCATAAACCACACCTTTACCAAGAACCCTGTGAGTCCTCAAGATGCAACCATCTCCATACACCATGAAGAAAACCATCTCCACATACCATGAAGAACCATCTCCATATACCATGAAGATAACCAAGAACTCCATGAGTCCTCAAGATCTAACCATCTTCATACCATGAAGATAACAAGTGCACCATGCAAATGTCAAAGACGCTTCTATAGCAACAGGATCTAAGACAAACCTCCAACATCTGCAAACACTCAATAAATATATCAATGCCAACAACTCGCACTCAACCATGGTACCAAGTCACCTATGGCATCATAAAATCCATCCTCTCCAAACCAAGAAGATATAAACCAAACCAAGAACTAATCCTGCACTGTCACCCCATCATTGTCACAAGCTCCCACTAAATCATGTATCCAAGCTATCCATGACATCATGATGAAAAAACCAACCTCTAACCATGAGAATCAACCAAGGCATCAAACTATCAAAGAACTCAAAGTGCACATCATGAGCTCCTTAAAAGAAACCAAATAACCATGATCCTCAACCAAGAAGATATACCACCATAACCAAATCAAAAAATCCAAGCTAATCAACATCAAGAATGTACTTGTATATCTAATCATGTCATGCCAAAATCTATGACACCATGATCACATCCGTGAACTGAGCATCTGGCTCTCAAAGTGTGTCCAACCTGTCAGCATAAAATAGTCAACCACAATCCTCCACCATGACTGTACCTGGTAACAACATCTCATCCCTTCTACATGAAGATAAAATCATGTGACTTAGGGCATAGACAACCCAAATCCAAGCCACCAATCTGAATATGCATCAATAATGAAAGATCAATGGGCAAAGACAACCCATAACCAAGCTATAAATGCAACTTGTAAGTATAGACCGCTTACAACACTGCACAACTTGTAGACCCAACAAGTCATCATACATATCCAAACCAAACACTGATAACTATATCATCATGAGACCAAACTTGAGTATACAATGACATCAAAACTTAAATCTCCAATGTCATAAACTCACAATGTTACCATAGTCAAAATATAACTATAAAGTGTTCAGATCAATATATCAACAAATAAATCATGCCAAACCTACACCAAATCTAAACCAATATGTAGAGCTCTCCAAGAGCTTTTCGTTGACTACTTGAAGTCCAAAATCCGACTCCGTATGCCCAAGTTATGCCCTAATCCGTGCTCAAAATAAATAACATCTAACTTTAGGGCTCTTAAAACCTAACAAAATCTCAAAATCACAGAATCAAACCTACACCATGTTGTAGTTCTTTGAATTAGCTTTCCAACGTCTATAAGAACTCTAAAATCTGATATTCTGAGAGAAAGTTATGGCCATTTTACTAAGACAGTCTTTTTACCATTTTCAGTACGATTTTTAATTTTTTAATTTTTTTAGTGACGAAAATTCTGACGGGATTAAATTTGACGGCCATCATGGGCTGAAACTAAAAAACTCTTTCATTTCCTCTGAACATGGCCAAAATAGGGCATATTATATATCAAATTTTATGGAAATGTTGACTTGGATCCAATGGTGAGGTTTTTTTTTTACCTAGGAGGTCATTTATGCAAGCTACCCCCCAAAACCCTCATTTAAATGAAACATTCGAAAAAATATTTTTGTCCAACAATTTAACATGCCCAAATCTTTTAACATCCCATCATAACAGCAAATCCAAAACCCTCAGATCTGCAATAAATCATTCATATATCTTGCCCTTTCTTTTATCCTCTCATGCATTCCCATGGATTCAATCTAGGGTTACAATAATAAAACCATAGCTTTGATACCACTTGTAAGGAAACTTGGCAATAAAGAATATAATCATTTCCACATAACCCATAATAGATCTGAAATAAACATGAAATTATAATCCACATGCAAGAGAATAGACAACATACCCTTGTGGCTACTTATATAGTAGCAAGTCCCACAAAACCACCAAGTGGTATTACATAAACCATGTGCTACCTAACCCATTGACCCCACATTTAATATTGGAAATTTAATTCTTTTCCCCAATATTAAATAATTACAAGAAATATTTTCACACTGTTACAATACAACTCATCAAGAATATTCCATGGGAATCTTTACATGTTGCACGTCCATCTAGGTACAACATTACATAATAAAATAAAATAATAAAATAACAATATTATGCAATGTGTGCAACACCCATTATCTCAACACTCTCTCCCATCCTTTACTCTCTCTCACCCTCCCTCTCCCACCACCTACTCTCTCTACCTCTCTCACCCCCTCTCCTCTCCCATCCTCGAGTCTTTAGATCTCTCACACACACTCTTATCCCCCCTATCTCTCTCCCTCTCCCTCTCCTACCACCTAATTTTCTCCCCCATCCCCTACTCTCTCTCTTCTCTCCCATCCCCTACTTTGTCTCTCTTACACAAATTCCCATTCCCCCTCTCTCTCCCTCTCCCGCCGCCTACTTTTTCTCCCCCATTGTCGTACTCTCTCTACCACCCCCTACTCTCTCTCACCCTCACACTACTACTACCTAGTATCTGTCTCTCTCAAGTTCTCTCTCTCCCTCTCTACTCTCTCTCCCCCATCTTGTACAAGCTCTCTCTGCCTCTCCCACTCTCTCTCCCATCGCCTACTTTCTCTCCCCCATCCCCTGCTCTCTCTCTCTCTCTCTCTCTCTCTTATCTCCCATCCCCTACTCTCTCACACTCTCACACTCTCCCCCATCCCCTACTCTCTCTCTTCTCTCCCATCCCCTACTCTCTCACACTCTCACTCTCTCCCATCCTCTACTCTCTCACACTCTCACTCTCTCCCATCCCCTACTCTATCTCTCTTACACATACACCTCCATCCCCCCCTCTCTCTTTCCCTCTCCCACCACCTACTTTCTCTCCCCCATCATCGTACTCTCTCTCTCTCTACCACCCCCTACTCTCACACTCTCACACTCTGTCCCATCCCCTACTCTGTCTCTCTTACACACATACTTCCATCCCCCTCTCTCTTTTCCTCTCCCACCGCCTACTTTCTCTCCCCCATCTTTGTACTCTCTCTCTGCCACCCCCTACTTTCTCAAAAGACATCACTCTGCATCCTCCCTACTCTCTATCCTCTCTACTCTCTCTCCCATCCACTCCCTCTCTCTCTTCCTACTCTCTCCCATCCTTTACTCTCTCTCACTCTCCCTCTCCCACCACCTACTCTCTCTACCTCTCTCACCCCCTCTCCTCTCCCATCCCCGGCTCTTTAGATCTCTCACACACACTCTTATCCCCCCAATCTCTCTCCCTCTCCTACCACCTAATTTCTCTCCCCCATCCCCTACTCTCTCTCTTCTCTTCCATCCCCTAATTTTCCACTCTTACACACATTCCCATTCCCCCTCTCTCTCCCTCTCTCACTGCCTACTTTCTCTCCCCCATCATCGTACTCTCTCTACCACCCCCTACTCTCTCTCACACTCACACTACTACTACCTACTATCTCTCTCTCTCTCTCTCTCTCTCTCTCAAGTTCTCTCTCCCTCTCTACTCTCTCTCTCTCTCTCTCTCTCCCATCTTGTACAAGCTCTCTCTGCCTCTCCCACTCTCTCTCCCATCACCTACTTTCTCTCCCCCATCCCTTGCTCTCTCTCTCATCTCCCATCCCCTACTCTCTCACACTCTCACACTCTCCCCCATCCCCTACTCTCTCTCTCCTCTCCCATTCCCTACTCTCTCACACTCTCACTCTCTCCCATCCCCTACTCTATCTCTCTTACACATACACCCCCATCCCCCCTCTCTCTTTCCCTCTCCCACCGCCTACTTTCTCTCCTCCATCATCGTACTCTCTCTCTCATCCACCCCCTACTCTCACACTCTAACACTCTCTCCCATCCCCTGCTCTATCTCTCTTACACACACACACACTCCCATCCCCCCTCTCTCTTTTCCTCTCCCATCGCCTACTTTCTCTCCCCCATCGTCATACTCTCTCTACCACCCCTTACTTTCACACTTTCACACTCTCTCCTATCCCCTACTCTCTCACTTTCATAGATACACACACTCTTATCCCCCCACTCTTCTTCTTCTCTCCCATCCCCTACTCTCTACATCTGTCACACACACTCCCACCCCCCCTATTTCTCTCCCTCTCCCTCTCCCTCTCCCACTCCCTCTCCTACTGCCTACTATCTATCTCTCTCAAGTTCTCTTTCTTCCTCTCTAATCTCTCTCTCTCTCTCTCTCTCTCCCATCCCTTACTCTCACTCTCTCTCCCATCCCCTACTACTTTCTCTCAAACTCTCACACTCTCTCCCATCCTTTGCTCTATCTCTCTTATAAATAAATACACATTCCCATTCCCCCCTTCTCTCTCCCTCATAGTCCTTGTCCCACTGCCTACTCTCTCCCATCCCCTACTCTATCTCTCTTAAATGATTCCATTCCACCTCTCTCTTCCTCCTACTCCCTCTCCCACCACCTACTATCTCTTTCTCTCTCTCTCTCACTCTCTCCCTCTCTCTCCCATCCCTCTACCATTTCCTACTCTCTCTATCTCTCTCTCCTCTCTCTCATTCTTGACTCTCTCTCTTTGACACACACACACCCATCCCCCCTCTCCCCTCTTCCATCCCCTACTTTTTCTCTCACTTGCTCTCCCTCTCCCACTCCCTCTCCCACTGCCTACTCTCTCTCTCACTCTCACTCTTACTCTCTCCCTCTCCACTCTCTCTCTCTCTCTCTCTCTCTCTTTGCTACCCTCTAGTCTCTCTTAAATTTTCACTCTCTCCTATCCCCTACTCTCTCTCTCTCTCTCACACACACACACACACACACACACACACACACACATTTCTATTCCCCCTTGTCTCCCCCTCTCCCACTCCCTCTCCCATCACCTACTCTCTCTTCCATCCCCTACTCTCTCTTGAGCTACTTTGTCTTCCCCCTCTCCCATTCCATACTCTCTCTCTTTCACACACATGCACTCCCATCCTCCTCTCTCTCAAGTTCTTCCTCTCCCACTCTATCTCCCATCACCTACTCTCTCTCTCGTCCATCCCCTACTCTTAATCTCTCTCTCCCAACCTGTACTCTCTCTCACACTTCCTCTCTCTCCCATCTCCTACTTTAAATCTCTTTCCCCCATCCCGCACTCTCTCTTTTCCACCCCTACTCTCTCTCACACTTCCTCTCTTTCCCACCCCTACTCTCTCTCTCTCTCTCATCCTATACTCTCTTTGCCACCCCTACTCTTTCTCACTTTCTCTCTCCCATCCTGTACTCTCTCCCCTCTCCTATCCCCTACTTTCTCTCTATCTCTTTCATGCACACACATAGACATTACCCTATCCCCCCCCACCTAGTTCTCTTTTGCAACTTACATCTTAATAGTGCATGCGCACTATAGTGCTTACACCCTATAGCGAGCACACGCTATTTAGAGCTGAGGTTTAAATAACGCATGCGTGCTATAGGGTGCACACGCTATTTAAACCTTAATCAAACCCAAGCCTAAGGCTTGGTTTTGCCTTGGAGATCCAACCCAAAGGTTTGGATTTGATGAACAGGCCTGAGACGTGTTTTCCAGCAAACATACAAAAAATGATCATTTTTTCTTCTGTGCTCCCCTTCAAGATTTCTCGTGGTTGGGTATCGATAAGATCAGGTTACATAGCATTATAGGTCTTTGTGTTAGCTATCTAACCATATAATTTATTTTTAATTTGAACTATTTCAAGCCTTTCATCTATAATTTCTTTTGAATGTATGTTCATTTTTTGTCAAAAACCACCACGTACTAATTGGGCTATAGATTTTAGCTCGTTCATCAAATTTTGTAACAACTTAGTTTTTTAGAAACTAGGCTCCATTCTACACAATTTGAAATTTTTTTTTTGATTTTAGATTAGTTTTCAATTAATTCTAGGGGGAGCACACATATATTTCACGTTTTTGGGATGTGTCTAGTTAAAAAAATCATTAAAAAAAAAATAGACATTATAAAATTACTCGAAAAATCTGGGGAAAACTACATAGTGTTAAGTAACTTTTGACTAGAGCGATTAAAAAATTTCAAAAAAAAAGTTAAAATTTTAGGGGGGCCACACTTTGTACCGTGCTATGTTTTTTTGGAATAAACAGTACCACTTTTTGTGGCCCCCTTTTTTGAGGACCTAAAACTAAACCATTTCGAAAAAAATTAGTAGTTTAGAAACTAGATTCAAAGGACTACGACTTTTTTTTTTGTCATATCTGAAAATTTTGAGCGTAACTATCTTCAAATTCTTGTTGAAGTTCAAAATTTGCAGATTTCAGGAAAAAGGTGTCCACTTATACCCCCTTTTTGGCACCACAACTTTGTGCACTTACCCATCATGTATATTTTATTGTTTTTACATAATATAATTGGTAGGAGAAATACAAATAATCAATCAAATTTGTATATAACCTTCTTGATTTCTTTTTCAAACCCTACCCTTATCAAAATACAATTCTCTAAAAATTTACAAAACAAGGGTTTCTAATTTTCAATCCATATATAGATGATTTTGAAACTAGGAACAATGAAATTCACAAGAAGGGATTCAATCCAATTAAAATTCTAAAAATAGATCCATAAACACGAAAAAGATAAAGAATTCAAAGAACAAAAGCTACTATACAAAACTCATAAGATCCTACCTAGATCTGATGCTAAACAACCAAATGCATAAAACTCGTAAGCAATTCCCTCTTCTTTCAAAACCCTTCTCTTGGAAATTGGCTCCTCCAAACATTTGTGTGGAGAAATAGCTCTGATTTCCTAACAAAGACCTTTTCCCCAAATTAAGGCTTCAATTTTGCAATCACACAAAACCCTTTTTCATTATTTTATTATATTTTAATTTTTATGTGCAAACTTTTTGCAATTTAATTAAATAACTTTATTAAATCAATTCCTTTCTCTCTTTTATTAATTCACAAGACGTCATAATTATATATTTATTAATTTAAGTAATAATATTATTTAGAGTTTAATATCAAAATGAAACTCCTAAACAATAATTATTAAATTAAAAAATATAATTACGCCAAAATTAGAACTTTAATTAAATCTTTAAAAATAAAAATTCTTTCATTTAATTAATTTCTCAATTAATTAAATATAATTAAATATTGAGTTTTCTTTATAACATTTTTATTAAATTAAATCATTAAATTATCTTTTAATTTGATTTAATTATAATTGATAATCACAATAGACTCACAAGACGAACTATGAAAGCCCATTTAAAAGAACAAAGTACTAGATCAAACCCAAGGGTCAATATTACAAATTCACTTTAGTTGACAAATTCAGAAGGGTAAAACTAAGATACTTGTCCTACTTTCTAGGACAAATTGGCTTAGGTTTAGGATTTGGACTTAAGAATTATCTCCCCTTTTTTACCAAAAATTTGAGCATGTACATACACATATAATCTCAACTAAACATACAATGGTGGGGAGTGGTACATCATGTAGATCCCAACTAGAAGGTGAGTATGACTCCCTCCCTCAACCACATTAGGAATGTCAAACATAAAGTAAAACATACAAGTACACCATACACATTAAGTATGGGGTAAGTATCCATAGAAACCACATATAAATCACACATCTAACTATCATCATGAGATAACTAAAAAAACACTAATTGAACATACATATATCATCATCGAAATAATCATGAACACATGAAATAAGTAACTCATCACATATAAATCAATTGAATATGAAATAACATCTAATCAAATCTTGTAACCGAGTATTGATAATCATAAAACATAATCATAAAAGAATTTGACAATACAACATGAAAAGACAACTAGGGGCAGGCATTACATTGCATGTCCAAAAATGTTTCCCTCAAGGCTTTAAATGTTACTTTTATTAAACACAACACTTATGATAATTTTGTATTATGTCGAGTTAAGGCCAATAAGATGGAATCTTACATATATATTCTATCTTAACTTATATTAAATATCTAAATATGTACTCTAATTATTAAAATCAAGTTCCATTGTTACCCAAGAGGAATCTTATATTACTGATTCTCATCCATCAATAATGCTTAACTATGAGGTGGATGTCAACCCCAATTTGAAATTGATGTAATATATGTAAATGAACTGAACAATAATTTTGTCATAGACATGGGTGAGATATGTGCCTTGGGTTTTCCCAACCTTGGGAGATAGTGGCTTTTAAAGAGTTATATCTTTGTACAATAACAAAAGCATAGTTGCTTTTTTGGCTTAATCTTCAACCATCAACATTTTATGAGGTTTATCTTGACATAAAGTCACCTAAATATTACTTATAATCCTTTGAATATACATAACATGTTCCCTTCCACTTAAAACTAATTCTGATCTAAATGAATAATGAAAATGATAAAAATAAGGTAAAAGGAGAGATGATACTACATCATTACAAATAATTTATCTCTTGAAATGTGCTCATTGAATCGAATAATAAATCCCTTCTATTTAATGATCTTGTGATATCTTATAACTATAGTGCCCTTCCCTTTGTTAATAGTAATGCGTATTTAATTCACTAACCCATTCTATAACACTTAGTACTAGCAGTTGTATGCTTTTGTATGTGCAACAATAACTCTATAGGAATTTTGATTATTTAATTATAAATAGATAAAAAATAAATAAAATTTTCATAAAATTTATTATTTACAACTACACATATACATATATACATTTTAATGGCTGGAGTTGGAAAAATGATTTAGTTTGTGAAACTTAGTGGCAGGGTATGAAAGTAGATGAGACCATGATGAACTACAATAAACTACCATGTAGAAGATTTCATTTCTTCACACAGATCTTACCACATTAATTAATTATTATACAACTCATGCCATACAAATTAGAGCATTTTTTCACTTAAAATATTAAATTAACTTACAAGTATTTTATATTGTTAATTCAAAGTTCTACATCTATGCGTTCAGAGTTCAATCTCAGCTCACCATGTTCATATTGTTTAACACATTTCATCTCTGGCAGAGACAAGACATGTCAACAATTTTCCTTCTCTTCCAAAAGGCATAAATCTTGACAATAATCTTATCATTGAAGTCTTCGAATCACATGTGTGAAGGAGTCTACCTAAATCTACAATCAATAACATTGTTCATTAGAAATACTAGTGTAGAAATTATTTTCTGTATATATTATTTCCATTTATACAAAATTAATGTATTCTATATGATCTATCTCTAAATATTGATTGCATAGTCCATACAGTTTCCATTTATTATTTATTCACATTCTTTACAAACTTCATATATTCTTTATGATTGTGGCTAAATATTTATTATATATATATATATATATATATATATATTTTACAACATAGATTTTCATTATCTCATAAATATCTAAAGGTGAAATCTTTTACTTTATTCTTCTTTTCTTTTGATTTTTCAACAATTTATATTTCTTTAATTTTTAGATAAAATTTATTTAAAATATATAATATACATTGTAATTTTTTTTTTTTTTTTTTCTAAATTTCTATTGGAGTAATGATTTATTATTAGTCCTTGAATGGTTGTTGAAGCACACTTAGTTTTGTGTACCTAAAAATAAAAATTCATAAAGTTAGGGATCATTTTATTTAAAAAATATTTTATTTACACAAATTTCACCAATATACTTTACATGTACTTCATAATCATTTTTCACCCATTTATTTATGGAAACAACTATGCTCCCGATAAATCATTCCACCATAGAAAAAAAGTACAAAAAAAGCATGATACATACATCATTTTGAATGGCATGGCCATCTAATGGAAGTCCATCTCATGGACCCATCTACGGTCCTTCTGTGTCCTTCCCTAGGTGTCGTGTGGGTGTGTTTAACAGATTTTTCATTAAACTAACAATTGATTTATGCATTTTTTTACTAATTATGTAGTTGTACAGATGCCTAGTAATGGAGTTACAATGGAGTTGTAATAGTGGACTATTTTTTTATGAATTCATACCAGAAAAGAAACCTCATTTGATGCGGTTTCATGGGTCTATTAATTTGTTACATCAAGTTAGATAGCTATTTAGATACCCTTGATTAGCCATTATTGTTAGTTCACTATAGAGTTAAGCATTTGAAATGATTTAACCTTAGTCAGTTGACAAAGCATTTGAATGTTTATCCGACCTCATTCATATATTGACATCATATGAAAAAATTGATAAAACAATTATTTCTTCCTTTGATGTATTCGTTCTTTCACACAATTTCAGGCTCTTATGGTTTAAAGTTCCTTCGAAATAGAGATAGAATTACTATTTCTCCTTTGACCTATCATAGACCTCAATTGATAGAATTACTATTTGTTCCTTCATCATATCCCATCGAACCCCTAATCATGGGTCATATTGTTTAGTGTTTAAAGAGCCCATGAATGCACAAACTGTAGGTTTAGTACCATCATGACCACAAACAATTGAACATTAAATAAAGCCGCAAAAGTGCAAAAAATACATTTCAAACTCGATAAATTAATAAGTAATGGTAATAACACATGCGAATGACTATCATCACCCTCGTGGCTCCAACAATACAATTTTAAAGCATCTTGTGAAGAATACATAACAATAGTGTTCTACATAGTCTAGAGCTTCTATAATATTAATTTAAATGATCCTGCATTTCAATGAACAATAGGATTTCACACATTCGTGGCCTTTTATATTTTTAATTTTAAGGATTCAACACAACAATGATGAGAAGAGTTTCTCACATTCACAAGCTTCCATTATGGAAAATTTAAATGATCTTGCGTTCTTGCTAACAATATAGTTTCGTACCTTCACGACCTCCAACAATTTATTTTTTAATGATCTTGCATTGTTGATGCCTTCCATAATTTTAATTTAAACGATCCTCCATTCCACTAAACCAAATAATTTCTCATCTTCATGGCCATCCATATTTACACATTAAACTGTTACGAGTCATATAGATAGTTTCATTGCAATCGTTCATCAATAAAAGTGTTATTCTTTTGCTCAACATATTATTTTGATCACCTAATCATGGGTCCCACGCTTAAATGATAGAGCAATGATTGCTTAACCATGAACTCCAAGAAATGAACATTATAAGTGAACCAACAAACGTGTCAATAGAACTATTTCATATTTAATGTTTATTTTACTTGCAAATGCATGATGGAAATTGTATCGCACTACCACGACGTGTCAGGAAGTTCATGTCATTTAAAGTATGTCCTAATGAACAATAGTTTTCTACATCATCATAGTCTTCAAAAATTTTCATTTATGTGATCTTGTGAATGAGTGAATGAAATATTGTTATTTACATGATCCTGCATACCATCATTATCTATCATCGAGACTTAGGTAGGGAGTGATCGTGTAGAGCTTATCATGTCCCATTTATCGTAGTTGTTCATATTAATTGAAAACCAATGGTGACAAATCTTTATGATTTTTCTAATTTTGAAAATAATTTAGTCATGCCTTGCATGATACTTCAGGGAATATTTCATTATGAAAAGACAAAAATAGTCTAATTCTATTCTTCCTCTATAGTCAACGCACTTGGTTTAGAACTAATTGAGAGGGTTAAAGTGCATAATGCCACTATTCAAAGGTATTTACAATGGATTCTTTTGTTGTTCTTAGCTGCATGAATTATGAAAACAATATCTCATAGCAAATTCAAAACCTTTTCAGGGTGCCCGACAATATGCTTCATCTAATTTCATCAATGGTGGAAGCATCTCTCCCACTAAATAGACAATGGTGTGATGGAAATTTTTATGCCACTCTACTAACTCCTCTTATGGATATTGTCATATCCAGAGAGAAGGTTGTTGAACTAATTTTCAATTTTTTATATCCACTCAATGTAGATGTTGTGGGTAATGCTATTCTCAAACTTGCCAAAGTACATTTGAACAATAGGATCAAATATTATTTTGATCCTTACATGTATTATCCTTCAATAGATGAGAATGTTAGTGAGATGTCCAAGGAAGAGGATGATATGCCATCTATTGAAGATGATACAGTGTAGGTCTTGGATGATGATGCCATTTCCCAGTACAAGAGAAAATTTATGAGGCTTGTGCTGAGAATGTACAGAGAGGGTGTGTTCTGGAGAAATCTGTCAAGTTTCAAAACTTTGCAATCATCAATATATTGGTGGCTAGATGATATGTCCACCAACAAAGTGGTAGCTTGGGGATAATTAATATCATACCTATATCAAAGTTTATGTCATAATTCACAGTTATGTTTTATACTTTTTAGGTTAGTTATTCTAGGGAGCATGTCTAACCTTTCAGTTATGTTGGAACATTTATCCCAGTTACTGCAGTTGTTATTGGGATGATGTGTTTTGTGTTTTTATGTTTTCCTATCAGCACATAATGTATGCCTTATTTTATTTGGACAAATGTGATATTTGAGTTGTGTTCACATTACAATCTTTTTTCGAGTTCAGCTAGAAATACTTGACTTCATTACATTTATATGTCATTTGTTGAATGTTATTTGGTAGTTAGAGTATTATCTAATGAGCATTACAACTTCATCCATATTTACATAGTATTTTTGAGTAGTTGGGTAATATCAAAAACACATAACAATTTCATCTACATTTAAATTATCTAATCGACTGGTTAGATAAATATAAAATATGCATGATAGTTTCATCCATATATATATATATATATATATATATATATATATATATATATATATATATAGGTGTTAGGGTTATATAAAAAATGAATAAAATTTTCATCCATATTTTCTTTATGTTATACAATGATTAGAGCTGTATTGGAAAAGCATAACATATGTTTACATAAACTTATGAAACGGTGATGGTTTTACATGTAGAGCAATATACAATATTCATGCAACTTTTATGCCAATACGAAATAAGTTATAAATTATAATAGGGATACATCATAATATTTCCCATATAAAAATAGAAGTTATAGGAAAAGGAAGCTATAAGTCATAATATTCCTAATGGCAGTAAATTAAAATATGCATTAATCTGTAATAATTACAAATAAAATAGTTTTAAATGTACAATAACTATATGTTTCTCATTCTATATTTTCCATGTAAATAAATATTTTAGATAATACCAATTTTTACTTTCATAATTTTATAAATGAAAAGATTTATTGAAATATGATTTGGAACATAAATTATTTTAAATTCCACTAAATTATCTAGGTTTTACTGTGATTTGCAAATATAATTATAGATCTTAGACAATTAAATATATAAGTCAAAGATATGATTCTTTGGCATAAAAAAATAAATACTCTGTAATGTCGATATTTTGTAAGGTGCTCAAAAACATTACGTTGTTTCCAAAAACTACACTACATTTTCATGCTAAAGATTTTGAATATTCTATTGTGTGTTAACATGCCTAGACATTAATTCTTAATTATGAATACAAATGAAATAGTTTAAAATCCTTGACACATATCCTATTTTTAGTTTTTATTTTCAATGTAAATACATAATAGTAATAAGTGTTATTGTATGTTATCGCCTTCTTGTGTGTCATCATGCTGTTGTGTGTTATTGTGATGTTTTGTTGAAAGGAGGAGTACGAATAAGAATGGTTTAAGTGAACCTTGAAAAAAACCATGCAGTAATGACAATATGAAAAACATATCATATATTGTTATCTCACACGTAACATTTTATTTATATGTCAACTTTAAGGTCACCTCATATCTTCTTGAAGATAAAATAAAAGAACCAATCATCTTTAATCCTCACACATCAATTAGAATTGGAGAAAATAATGTACAATTTATTTAAATTGATAGAAGAATCACCCCAATTTCGTAATCTAAAGATATGTACAAATCAATATTTATGCAAGTGTAAAGCAATTTAGAAACAATCAAAATATTTGTTCTACTACACATTTGCACATCAATATGAATTGGAAAAATAAATGTACGATATATTTAAATTGATAGAAGAATCACCCGACTTTTCTTATCTAAACATATGTATACAATAGTATTTAGTGTAAAGTATTTTGTAAACAAAATTAGATACAATAAGTAGCAAGCAATCAAAATATTTGCTTATGCTACACATTATAGTACAATACTAGATAATGTGGGACAAATTTTGAAGATGTCTTAATTGCAATAACATTTTTAGTAGTAATCATAAATTAGAAAACGTACATGGCTTACTGAATGTCAAAAATTTAAGTAAAAACCTCCATAAAATAGGGTGCAAATGACATGAATTAAACAATTACAAATAAATAGTAAAATTTCATCTATGGTGACTCAAGTTGTGGAACATGATCTTTTGAAATCTTGGAGGGGGAGTGGTATTGTGTCAAGTAATGAAAGCCTATGTGTAATCGAGCACAATTATATTATTTGGAAAATATTGACACATTTGGGCAACAAGGGTCATTTATAGCACATGATGAGGCTATGTGATTCCTTCCTGGTATCTAAATGCACATGCTATTACAATCCTTGGTAGCCTTCTTGGCCAAAAGAAAATGGAATATAGTAAAATCCTTCTTTGTCATAGCATGGCCGTCTCGTTGATAATTTTTGAAAGAATATGTTGAGATAATGGGTGTTGCACACATTGCATAATATTATTATATTGTATTATTTTATTATGTAGTGTTGTATCTAGGAGCACCTAGATGGACGTGCAACATGGAAAGATTCCCATGGGATATACTTGATGAGTTGTATTGTAACATTGTAATAATATTTCATGCAATTATTTAATATTGGGGAAAAGAATTGAATTTCCAATATTAAATGTGGAGTCAATGGGTTGGGTAGTACATGGTTTATGTAATACCACTTGGTGGTTTTGTGGGACTTGCTACTATATAAGCAGCCATAAGGGTAGTTGTTGGTGTGAGAAGAGAGAAGATAGAAAGGCAAAAAGAGAAAGAGTCAAGCGGGACAATGCTTGATAGGTTAGCCAAGGGAGAATTTGTGAAGGTTGGAAGCATGGCATGAGATGTGTGGATTCATGCTTGTTCACATAGTTTTCTTAGTTGTGGCTATGGCTTTGAAGGCTTCCATGGTTGTATTGCAATGCTATTTTTGCAGAATAATACATGGTGATAGATGCTTTTGGAGGTTGGGTTTTTCCCTCAATGAGGGTTTCCCATGGTATGTCTTGTGTCACATTTTTGTGGGTATGTTGTCTATTATCTTGCATGTGGATTTTAATTCTGTGTTTATTTCAAATCTATTATGGGTTATGTGGAGACGGTTATATTCTTTATTGCAAGTTTCCTTATAGAATAAAATGCCACCCATTAAGAAAAATGGTAAGACACGGTCGGTTGTGCTATGAATGGTCACAAGAAACTGCCAGCCAATAGATAGTGAATCACAACTGGGAAACCTCTTAACTAGCATCCAAATTATCTCTCCTAGGAATCCTGTGATGTATGCAATTTCAGGCTAGTTTACATTGGACAATTGAAAAAGTCTTCATAGAAAATTAAAATGAGATTCAATTTGAGAAAAGGGGTTACATGTATATTGTAAACTAGAAGGACTATTCTAAAGTCTAAAGAGACATCCATTTAGTTTGGATAGAAGAGTATGACATTACCTATGTCGAGCTATTCTTGTCAAACTGTACATCATGATAAAGGTGGACCTTGATTACAATTTTTAGTCTTATTTGAACATGCCAAAAACCAAATGTCAATGTTAGTAAAACATACTACATACAATTTAAATATTTTACATGTTTCATTACAAGTCAAATGTGCAATTTTCCCAACTATAATACAACATGCATTTTTGCAAAATAAACATAATATGTGGCAACATTTTTAATAAGATGCATTAAGTAAAATGAAAAGTATGAAACATACTACTTTGGATGTAATGTGCAAAAGTTAATGAGCATAATGTAGAATGTGCTCACTAGTTTGCACTACCCTATTGAATGTCTTCACTACTTGCACTATCAAATGACAATTGGCATTGAGGATTTGTACACATAAATGTCTGACTACTTTCCAATTATATATATTAATTTGTCACAAAGTTTACATTGAGATTGTAACAAAAAAAAGAGAGACCTTATGAAACCTAAAGGGATTGGAATCTAGTGTGTGTTTCCCACAAATAAAATCCAAATGAATTCTCACCAATATTTAACAAAGTAGATGGAGTATGGCCATTGACTTGAGCTACGTGTAAGGAGTCCTTCTTAGTCCTCCCCCTCCTATGTCCCTCAGTCATAAACATGAATGACTAGGAAGAATAATCATCATTGAGATTGTCATACTTAGATGCATGTTGCTGTTGTCACATTTGTCGGATTGCTACCTTGGTTGCACCAAACCATGGATACATCCATACTATGCTAATTGTAGATGGATCAGGGTTGGGAGTAAGATTGAGTAGAAAAGAATTGGACATATCTAGATCATTCCAAAAATACTTCACACATTCAAATAATGTTTTCGCTAGTTCGTCTATCTATTAGGTAATTTTCATCACATACTTTCATAATGCCATGAATTAATTCCACTCAATAATTATTTGAATAGGGGATTGGACATTGATTTCTAGTTGAGGGGTGTTTGAAGTTAGTCTGGTAGGGGGAGTGGTCTCCACAAAAATTTGTGGTGGTGGGCTCTCTATCAATAAATTGGTTGAATACTTCTGTGTGCAAAAATTGCCTACATTCTAATTGTTATGTTAGAGGCATTTGATCAATGGATGAATCCAAGGTGAAATCACAATTACATGGAAGAGTAGATGATGATAACACATAGAATTTCCAATAATAATAACTAAAACCTTCAACACATGCTTGCATGTGTTACCCTGTAAGGTAGAAGGACAGTTACACACATACAACTGATCATTGTATGGTCTGTTGACAAGATAAAAATGGTTGCACATAGTCTAGATTTTCAAAAATAGTATCTTGGTCTTCTTTTATCAGTAAATAAATCATCATCAGGAATTTCCTTTTACTTCTCTATACTTTTCTGGAAACTTTGTGCTCTATAGTTTTTTTATGAAACTAGAGTCCTATAGCTTCTCCTTCTACCTGTAGAATGGTTCCACCCTATATATGAGGGGTGAAGTACAGATGATCGATTTGACACACACATTTCTTCTAATAGTCACAAAGGTACCACATATTCAATGTGCAATGGTAAGATTTGATGACATCATTTGTGTCTTGATTTGCATGTGGAAAGAGTTTTTACATTTTGGCCCACATTTCTATGTGTAGAACAGAGGATGATATGCAAACTCACTCTATTGAAGATAACACATTTTTTAAAGTAACAAATAGTTCCAAATAAGATACATGAATGCATTACATATACGACCATGCCCTTGGCACCATGTCCATGAGAAGTATTCTAAGAATTTGTGCTGATAAGAGAATTTAATGAAAAATTCATGTAATAGCCTATAAGTGGTATCCTTTCTCTCACCCATTGCATTCATAATCATCCTAAGCCATTCAAACATCAACTTCACTCTATCTTTGAATGCATACTTCACCACATTCTTCAACCATGCCCAGTGAATGTGCCAAATGTACAAAAGGAAACAACATTTGAAAGCAACCATGAAAGACATGAAGATGATGTTCAATGAATTTTCTAGGGGCTAACTTGTAAGATATATAGGTGAACAAAGTTCAAACATGCAGTCAAAGATAAATATTTTCACACTTACTTAATGGCCTATATCTCTGCATTGACATCATCAGTTAAGAAGGCATTAATAGTCCAATCATTTCTAGCCTCCTTTCCTGATCTACACATGACATAAAGTCACCCTTCAATATCATCTATCTACTTATGAGACAAGAGAGCCCATGTAACTGAAACCCCCTACTTATTGTTGTCAAAGATGACAAGAGTATATAGCTGATACTGCAATGGAGTAAGAAGTTGACAATGAATTGCAACATATTTTTGGAAAATAAGAAGTAGAACATAGTGGTAGTACATGCTAATTAATTTAACATGTCTCACCCCATATTTTCGTGTTCCAAAATTTGAATCCATGGATATTTTTGTGAGAGTGTATAACCATCATATCAAGCATCCACGGGGTTTGGATACCCATAATGAAAGGTGTGCCATCTTTCAGTGGCTATAGCCAATCAAAGAAATTAGTTTCATCAATTTATTTCCATTTTATAATGTTAATTAGATCATTTCCATGCTTTTATTCTTGACCAGACTTAACTCTCTTCCAAGCATTCATGACATCCTTCTGAGTGAGGAAACTATCCCTCCTCTACAACATACCTACAAAACATGGATCACTCAGATGTCTTTCCATTATAGTTTCCACACTCACATTCATTTCAAATAGGCCCTTTATGCAAGCCTTGCATTTGACAGATAGGTTTGGAGCCATATGAGCCCGTGGCTCATTTCTTGAATCATTAATCCCATGAAAATCTAAACCTTCATCATCTACTTGTAACATATTGATGTAGCTGATAATAGTGACATTTGATCTACCAAACATAACTTTAACATTGAAGTGGCAATGACACCCCCTTTTCTTATTAAATTTGTGATGGCATTTCTTTTGTGGTGCTTTCTTCTTGTTATGGTTTGGCCCAAACAAACACCAATAGCTACACATAAGGAATAGTCAACCTATACAACATAAAGGCTATTCTATAGTTTCATAACAAACACAAAGTAATGATTATCTCTGTAATCATCTAGAATATATCTCGGTTCTACTTTCCTTGTACTGTTAATGGATATGGTCCCTATGAGTCACATGGATGAATGTACATTCCACTTCATCCCGCTTTGATTCCCCTATGAAAAATATGTCAAATCTATGTAGTGAGATTGCTGCACACAACTCTTTTACCTCATCTTTATCATACCCAATTGGACTCCACTCAATTTCATCCATTGAAAAAGGTTTGACTCCATCACATCCATCTTGCACTTCAAGTTGGACAAGCAAGTGCCACTTACATTTTCTCCCCATTCCATGAGACTACAATTGAGAAGGGGAAGTATAAAATATGGAAAGCCACATAAAACACAATCATTCATATACAAATTCATGATCATTGCCTTTGAAAATTGGCTATAACCAAGTCAATTGATGTTTATTGCAAAATTTTTTCATTTTTAGTCACGGTAATAGTCATTTTATAAGCATTCTTTGAAACTCATGCATGTTTTATGAAAAATTTGTTTCTCTCTATGATAGATTAATGATTGTAATAGAAAGCGTGATGACATAGACAAACATTGTATAGTGATGTAATTCAATTTATCATTTACCATATCTTACTAAATAAAGTTTAATTAATTTATTTCCTTCTCATCATATTTTTCCCTATGTTTAATTTAAAACCCTAGGTCCATCTTGTATCTCATATAAATCTTGAAAGGTCTATTTATTTTGATTTTCCTAACCCTTTTTTTATTTCATTCCATAGTTTGCCACTTCAAAAGGGGTATAAGGTTTCTCATTATCTAGGTCATGAAGTAGCAAAGTACCTAGGATTATAATATCTTGACTCTCAATTGAAAGTTTATAACTATTGTTGTGATCTACCAATATAAATGAGTGCCTAACTTCACAATATTTATTTGGCCAAGAATATTAGAGTGGGACTGCTACCTCCAAAGGTATTGATAACTTTTTTCCAAGACAACGATGCTATGATTATTCCCTTTTGTTATAACATAGCAGATTTTTCGTGGTTAAGTGGAAAAGGTACATAACAATTGTGATTGGCAATAAAAGGAAGCATGTGCAACATCTCCACCTTAATGTGGCTTACCTACCTAACTAATGTGATGTTTCTATAAATTTAGAAAATATTAGGTGGTACATCACAACGGTAGAGTTCTAATGGTAAACATGAAGAAAGTAAGCATTACATCGCACCAGTTAGGTTATGATGCTAGTAATTGGTTTCAAAGTGGAGTTAAACACAAAATGGTGAACTGTAACTTGGCAAGGACCAACATAATGTTGAGATAAACACTGGCAAGGCCATGGTATTCATGAAGTAGAGGACAATGACTTTGCAAGATTCTAAGGCAATTAAGGATAAAGTATTGTGAAGGGATGACAATGGTTATTGTAATGGGTGAGTGTGATATCACAAATTTTACTTTGAAAAGTCATATCTAGCTATGTTTAAAGGAATAGGTGGGTCAAGAAAATTATTTTAACATCATTGATGTCAGAATTAAAATAGATTACCAAATCCCAAAAATTACTATCCCAAAAAGGTTTGGCAAGGTTTGGGATCTACGTGTTCTAATGCCACTAAAATCTTTGATAAAAAAAACAAATTAAAATTTTTCAAATGAATTTATGCATGCAATTATAATGTCATAAATGCTAGCTCTTTTAGTCCCTTTTAGGGGGTGTTACTAAGTAGTTTAGAAAGTTCTCCATTATAGAGAGTTTCCCATTTATCAAAGCTTGTAGAACTCACAGACAAGGAATTTAATGACAATTGTAGAAGTAAGTGGTTCTAACATGGTAGAACAAGGACCTCCCAATGTTGATGGAGAGGTCAGTGATATTTTAGTGTGATCTAGTCAAACAAGACAGTGAAAAGCAAGCCAATTTATGGAAGAGTGGCTAGATTTTCTACCTGGTTCTTCACATACACAGTTGGCTAATGTGCATGTGCTAAGAGACCCATATACATTCTGTAGGGATGCAACAGTCCTAGACATGAATTGTTACAAATTGTTTTGGTTCTTTTATAACAATAGACAAAAAATATTTCCCACTTTGAATTTATGGGAGAGGAATTTAGGGAAGCTGATAGTACCCAAAGTGTTCGTTGATGTGGATTTGGTGAAGGCTCTCATTAAAGTGTACAAACCTACTTCTCATTCATTCTACAATGCTGATAGAAGAATGTTATGTAGGCTGGATAGAAACACATTCATTGAAGCTTTTGGACTCCAAGAAGCAATGAGACAAGAGATCAAGTTGGAGAAGCTAGAAAGAACATTTCAATCTTAGAAGAACTTCTTTACATGAAGATTTATGCTAATTCATATCCCAAGGTACAATAAAAAGATGGGAAAATTACCAAAGAAAGTAGACAATCTCATGCCCCTCAAATAATTTTGCAAGTATTTTTAGAACACACTATTTGGTGTGAACAAAGTGTTGGGTGTTGATGGGACAATGAAAAAATCTGGTGCCTCATATATGATGTCTATAAATATATAGGACCAATTTATGAATGTGGGATATGATTTTGTAAAACACATAATAAATGTAGTGCATAACAAAATTATAGCTATTCAAAACAAAGATATGATTTTTTTAAAGTTTTATCATTATTCATTATTGATGCATCTATTACTATACACAAATATTGGGCACATCAGTCCTAATTTCATTGAGAAAACTAAAGAAATAGGAGAGACACTCCTGGTGCAATTGTGGAGCATTCTATGGAACAGGGTTTATCCTTATGCCATCTCTATTTTATTTTACAATGATTTTGTGTTTGCAATCATGACACTAGTTCATTATAGGAAAATTTTCAACCTTTTATTTTGACCAAGCCCTAAATGGGCTTGTTGAATACTTTTTTTTGATTTTATGCTCGAGTTAGTCAAAATTTTGACCAAATTGGGTTCATAAAAAAATAAATGTGTTCGTCATTTGTTATTTGACAGAGTGGGTTTGGCAGTGGTCTGTAGCATAGGAGCCATTTTAGGTTATTGCATACGCAAGATAATTTATGGCCCCATTTGCATTCCTCTTTAGTGGTTTGGATTTTTTATTTGATAGCTGTATGTGCTCGATTATCTCATGCAAGTTTCTTCAAGCCAATTACATTTTCCTAAAATATTTTTCAGCTTTCTCATTTTCTCACCAAGACTATTGTATGCTTCTTTGAATTTTATGTTTTGTCTAAATTTTCTTCTTTTCGACTTTTCCATCATTAGAAGGATTATTGTATCCTTAGGTCTTTGTTTACTAGATGGGTGATGCTTACAAAATTGTTACATATGTTTAAGGAGACTGTTGAAAATAATTGGTTAATTGTGTATTGTCCTTGATGTTACAAAAAATGTCATATTTTTACCAGACAGTGACTACTGAGTTTAGTTGGGTGTCAAAGAGAAGTCCATAAAAGATGAGTGTTAATTGAGCTCACTCAGGTAACAAAGGAAAGTTGGATGGGACCAGTGTTAACTGAGCTCACTTAGTAACCAAATAAATTTTGTGAAGATGTAGTGTTAACTGAGTTCACCCAATTAACATAGGAAAATCATTTTTGAGTTAGTGTCTTTTGAGAAGGGTCAGATAACAAAGATTTTCTTATTTTGGCATATTGAGTTTAATGAATTTGTTTGTTGGTTCTAGCTGATTGAGAAGATGAATAATAATTATTCTAAGTTGTATTCAAGCTAACTTGATAATGTATATAATATAAATATAAGGTCAAGTTGAAGGTTGAATGTGAGCAAGTGTATAGAAGAATAGAAGATGCTAAGAGGAAGTGAGTTAGAAGGACAAACAAAATATCCTTGAGGAGCTACAAAGATACATTCAATTAGGAAGCATAAAGTTGGAAATACAATAGGGAAGAAACTTTGAGGGTGTAGGGGGGGGGGGGGGGGGTTGAATCAACACTTAAAACTTTCAACCTCAGAATCATCCACCACACATCCATCTCACAATCTATGCATATAAACTGAAATACCAAATCAAGCATATATATCCATAGCAGGAAAGAAATACATTCAACACATGTATGGCACAAGATATTTGGTTACCCAGAAACCATCCAAAGAGAAGGTAAAACTAGGATGGGGATGAGACCCACAAATCTCCACTACTATAGTAATAAAGTGTATCCAATGAAGGTTACGATATTTTGATCATGAAACATGATTTACCCTATGAAAGGTCTACCCTGTTAAAGACTTACAAGATTGTTAGATCTTACCCTATTTAAGAATTTTCAACACCCTGGTAAAAGTATGCCTGGTAAAAGGGCTTTAACTTACAATGAAGTAAGCACCTTGTTAAAGGATTTACAACAACCTATCAAAACTAATCTATTAAGAGATTTAACTAATTGACATGTTAGAATGTCTTAGCAATGATTCTATTTCTTTATGTTAGATCACCTCTTTCCTGATGTGTACTTGATCCTTTATAATTAGATATATTTTTGCTATCTTCTGATTCCTTTCCTTTATTCTCCTCTAACTAATTCTGTAATGTAACTCAAATTGCAACTCCTTAGTCACCATGAATGCTCTATTTGTGCATGCAAACTTCTCTCATTTTTTATTACACATTCATCAAAAGTTTGGGGTTTGTCCTCCTTAAGAAGACCTAGGTGACTTAGGGTTAGGTATGAATCAATGATTGTGATTCATCCATATTGCCATGTAATGCACCACTTGGAGATCCTTGGAACAAGGATAAATATAAGCCAAGATAATATATATTTTTTACAAGTATGAATGTACATGAAAACATCATATAGGGATCAAAAAGATCACAATAGAAGACTTCACCAATAATCCCAGCAACCAATGAATCTCCAAATACCACCACCAAACAAAAATTACAAACCACAAAAGAACACAAACGACTCTAAATCTAAAGCATTCTGAATTAAAAATCCAATACCAAGGGATTCAAGAACACCATAGAGGGTAGCCAAACCACCTCCTAAAAAATTCTGCCCAAACTAAAAAGTGCCCACTATCAACTCGGGCAGGTTTTCCAAAACCCAAATGATACTTTAAATCGACATGGTACGATAATTTCTAGTATCGTATGACCTTTCTAAAGGTGTGTGATATAATCAGGATTTGGGTGACACTTCGTGTGAAGGAATGTGATACTTCACAAGTATCATATGACTTTTCTTCAAGAGTTGTGATACAACATAGTGTCACATGATAGAGTTTACAAGGGTGTGTAATACTTTCTAGTATCACATGATTCTTCTCCTTTGAGCTTGTGGTACTTTAATGTATTCCCAATGCTGATGAATGGTTATCCAATGAAAGAAATAATTACTCTAAGGACCAAAACAAGGGATAAAATAGGAAATCAAACCTCCACATCGGGGACTACAGGTCCACAATTGAGGTAAAGACACTCGAAACAATAGCTACAAGATGGAAATTGTATCTAACCATCTAACATAGTAGTGAAATGAAAGAACTAAAAGAAATATCACAATGTACAAAAATAACATCACAATAAACTAAACAACTAAACTAAGTACATGGTTCCTCCCAACCATAATAACATTATAAGACCATCGTGGGTCCTAGCCATCCCCTGTGCTTAACATCCCAAACTACTGACTAGATCATCAGAGCTATCCTATGAAGATGTCACTACTAAATTGTGCTTTAACATAAAATAAGGAAATATAACATGCTATAAGTAAAGCATAAGATAAACCTACAAATCAAGCTCATCATCTAACATATGATAAACATCATAATAAGGGAATGTTGTAAGAATTTGGTATAGCTCTGATACCATATAAGAATTTTCCTTAGGGAAAAATCATCCAAGATCAAGAAACTCAAGTACAAGAACAATAGTAGACCAACAAGGTATGATTAGAATAAAAATATCAAAAATTGATTTATCATCATTCAATGTTCTATCATAGCATGTACATACACACTAGGAGTGCCTAAATATAAAGGCCTCTGAAATGCTTCTAGAATGCCTAGGAGTCAATGTACTAATAAGTCTTACAACCAAGTACATGTCCACTAGAAGTGGATTATCCTCTATTAAGAACATGTGTAAGTGCAATGATGAGAGGATAAACCTACAAAGGTGTAACACATAAAATTATGTTGTAGACACCATGTACTTAAATAAGAGTGTGAATAACTATGTTGTCTACATGACAATCCAGTTAATTATGAAAACTCTAGTGTTGTAGACACCATGTGCTGAATTAGAGTTGCTTACTCCAATGTTGTCAACATTACAACTCATAAGAGTATGCAAACACCTAAGTGTCTCACCTAATAAATAATAAAATAATGCATTGACCTAAGTAAACTTAAGTAAAGTGTAAATAGTGAATACTTATTTACACCAACATCCCCCCTTAAGTGCAACTTAGGGGAATGCACTTAAGCTTACGAAAGCTAGGATAAATATGCATGATGGGTCCCGGCTACTAGGCCATGTTAGGTACCCATGTACAAAAGAAATGCAATCTCTCATAAAGTAGAGAAAGATGGAAAACTTCATGGGAAAAACCCTCCCCCAAAAAAAGAGATGAAAAATCAAGACGCATGGATGGATGGAGTAATCAAGAACCCCCAATTACAACATGCATCAAGTATATACAAAAGAGAAGTAGAAGAACAAAACCTCATAAGAGGAATAAGTCCCCCCCATAAAAGAGAAGAAGGAGACAAGGTAGTGCCCCCCCTCCCCTCCCCCCCTAAATGTAGAGTGTTGATCAATGATAGTTGCTCCAATGTAGAAGCTAATCCATGACTATTGAATAATGTTCCTCCCATTTAGAAGAAACAATGTTAGAGGTACAGGTGAGATGATTTCCCTATGTGTAAAAATAATCCCAAAGATGAATGGTGCCTCTAAAACCTACCTAATTCTCCTTGTGTTGATGTTGATAGTCGCCCCTTCCAATACTACTGAAAAGAACAAGTGTAGATCTAGAAAGGATGAGTGTAGAACATATTCCAAAGAACCAACTATGTCCGCAAATGATAAAGAGACCTCTTGCAACTGCTGTACATAAGGATCCACAATCATATCAACCTGTGAAGACCAATCATGTAGAGAATGGACAAGAGGGTCAAAGTGAGCCCTCATGAAAACTTGAAAAGGAACTTCTTCAACAAAGAGAAGATATTTATCATCAATGATGTCTCCCAAATCTGCTATGTGTGAATCCATGAATAAACCTAGAATATTTGTCAAGAAGTCATCCACTGATGTTGGAGTTGGAAGACAAGGTGTACCCTACTGTGCTGGACCTATCACTATGCTAATGGATGAAGTATACACCTCAACAAAGAGAAGATGAATATCATTGAAGATGTTTCCCACATCTTCAATGTGAGACTCCATGAATAGACTTGCAATATCTAGAAGGAAGTCATCCCAT
This sequence comes from Cupressus sempervirens, assembly GCA_028749045.1. Lineage (NCBI taxonomy): Eukaryota > Viridiplantae > Streptophyta > Pinopsida > Cupressales > Cupressaceae > Cupressus > Cupressus sempervirens. The sequence continues at coordinate 729,352,857 of CM053789.1, read as the reverse complement.
GAAGTTGAAGTAGGAAGATATATTGTTTCCTGCTGCATTGAATCAGAAGCATTAGTGGCTGGAACTTGATCAATAGTAGTAATAAGAGAATTAGGAGGTGTGATGTCATCTGGAGAGGATGTAGCTACAACTAGAGGTAAAAGATCTTTTAGGAATGGAGGAATGTGTGTATCTCCATAGATCTCCCAAAGATAGATCCAAATATCATATAAATCAGTTGGCTTCATGTCATCAAGTGAATCCATGACCTTAATATCCATATGTAGAAAGAGGGCACGAAAAATGATGGAACTAGTGTCACCATTGAATGAAAGTCCTTTCGCATATGGCAATGCATTATGCTGACTAAGATAAGTGAGAACCAATTGACTCCACTACTTATAGTTTTGTGTTGTCAAGGTAATTAAATCTTCCTCATCCATGATGACCTAATCAATGTACCCCCCAAAATGAAAAAAAATCAATCAACCTCCCAATTTTCTATTTACAATTGCCTTTTGAGGTTTAGATCTAGCACTAAGCACTGTAGCTTAGATGTACAACAATTTTGAAAAGTAATCAAGGCAATACAATGCAAAAAAGGCCCTAAGTTTGAAAGTGATATTTTTTTCCACACAAGCCTATAATTTGATTGTAGATTTGGAAAGTAGAAGAAAAAAAATGCTTTCAAAAAAATGGAACCTAATTATGTGTCTAGATGAGCCTGTACTAAGCATTTGAGGTTTGCCAAAATTGAGATTTGTGGTTTGCAAAAAAAATTTAGGAATAGAGAGCTCAAACATCCTACACCAATGTGTAGATCACAAAATGTTACCCTAAAACAAAAAAATTGCTCAAAAAAAGAAGTTTGTATGAGGAAGATATCATTGTTTGAAAATCACCTCTGTAATTATTATTTTTGAATCACCGCCGTCGCACCTCCAAAAATCAAATGACTCTAATTTTCACCTTAGATGTCTGATTTTGGTGAAACAAAATCTAATTTGGGTTTTTTTTGACCTTTTAAATATGACGCCAATATCTGATTAGCACCAGCAAGCTCCAATCTTTGCCTGCAAAAAATCTCTCCTATTGGCATGATGGCCAAAATTTTCTAAAAAATAATGTAGATCCAAAAAAATAGAATAGATTCAAATGATTAAATATGCAGATCTAAAAATTAAATTCAGAGATTTGAAATGATCATACCAAATTTGCAAATCGGGCCTTTGGATGCCAATTTGCAAAAAAAAATTGCCTCAATTTTGACTATAGCCTAGGGTAGGCGAATTTATAGTCAAATTTCATCGAGTCAACATTTTGGAACAATGACGAGGTCCGCTTTGGCTCTAGACACTCCTAATGACTATGATACTCTAGATCTAGGCTAAGGTGTCCTTAGAGAGGTGAAGCAAGAAGATGGTCTCAAATGGCTATGTGAAGAGAAATTCCCTTAGGGTCTGTTTGGTTGCTGGAATATAATTTGAGAATTGGCATCTAGAATCCTTGATTTGGGATTTTGGAACTTGAAATCGAGATTACAATTTCCAAAATTTCTTTAGGACTGTTTGGTTCAAACCCAACAATATTTTGATATTCAGATTTTGTTATTCCAACCTTGTTTGGTTTGAAATACAAATATGTGATTCATAAGATAATATAAAATTTATAGTATAGAAAGCCTCAATATCAAAGCTTTAAAAACAATAAAAATGACAGACTGCATTAGTGTCAAAAAGGTGAAATTTCCTATAAGCATAATTCTCTGAATTTTTCCAAACCACGTATCCAACTTGGCACTCCAAACCCCCATAATGCTAGATGTTCCAGATGTTTCATTGCTCTCAGAAATGCACAACCACTCATAGTTCATCTCCATAACCTCAGTAGTACAACAACACCATTCACCATATTGCTGGTATATCCATTATGAATATGCAGAAGGACATTTGTGAAAATTAAAAAGAGCAACAATTCAAGAGGCTATATGACATGAAAAAGGAGTTGACAAGAACCAAATTCCATCATGTCATTTCCTCAGGCCATGGTATTCAGTTCATGTGCTCCCACTGTACATTAAGTAGGTGGAGGGCGAAACATGTGTTTGAATCCTTTCTTTGTGGATCTGAGATCTCTGGAGACAAAACATTTGAGCAATCATCCACAGGTCAATTGAGAGTGAAATGCAATGAAATGGACAAATCATTTGAGCAATTATCCATGGATGGCAAGTGTTTCAACAACAGTAGAAGCAAAGAGACACGCTTCAAAACTACAGTGAGAGAGGCGACTGGTATGTCTGCAGTTGGGCATATGTTGAGGGTAACAAAAGATGCAAATGTGAATGTCTGGAGCTAGAAATTGAAATATAAATCAATCATCTAGATGTTAAATATATTTAAATTTTACTTTATTTGGAGTTCTCATTTTCAAAAAATGGGATTTAAAATGAGAATTAAAATGAGAATTCCAAATAACAAGTATTTTGAAGGAATTTGGAATCCTTATTTTGGGGGTAAAATGGGGATACCAGATTCTACTTTTTCCCTATTCCAATTGCAATTGTGCAGACCCAAACAATGGATTATAATTTTTTTAGAATTCTAAATGCCAATTCCATTCTAATTCCAGCTACCAAATTGACTCTTAGCTCTGATACCATGTAAGAATTCAATATAGCTCTGATACTGTGTAAGAATTTTCCTTAGGGAAAAATCACCCAAGATTGAGGAACTCAAGCACAAGTACAATAGTAGACCAACAAGGTATGATCAGAATAAAAATATCAAAAATTGATTTATTGTCATTCAATGTTTTTTCATAGCATGTACATACACACTAGGAGTGCCTAAATATAAAAGCCTCTGGAATGCTTCTGGAATGCCTAGGAATCAACATATTAATAAGTCTTACAACCAAGTGCATGTCCACTAGAAGTGGATTATCCTCCATTAAGCACAGGTCTAAGAGCGATGATGAGAGGATAAGCCTACAAAGGTGTAGCACATAAAATTATGTTGTAGACACAATGTGCTTAAATAAGAGTGTGAATAACTATGTTGTCTACATGACAACTTAGTTAATTATGCAAACTCTAGTGTTGTAGACACCATGTGCTGAATTAGAGTTGCTTACTCCAGTGTTGTCAACATGACAACTCATATGAGTATGCAAACTCCTAAGTGTCTCACCTAATTAATAATAAAATAATGCATTGACCTAAGTAAACTTAAGTAAAGTGTAAATAGTGAATACTTATTTACACCAAAAAATGCATTAAATAAATTAACATCATCTAAACATGATATCCAAGCATTCCAATGAAAACATAAATCACAAGAAAGCATATTTTAGAACCTGAAGTATGAAGTGAAAGCATCTAGCAATAGTTGCACTAAGATAAAAGATCATCTTTGTGCACTAGCCCCCAATAGTGGTATAGGCAGCTACACCTCCCAACCACATGATACCCATAGGTCTACACCTTTTGTGCTAATGGAGATAATGATACAACCATAAAAACACATAAAGAACAACATCGATTGCTAACATTCATGCTAGATAGTAATGAAGACTAAAATCAAGAACGTAGACAATGCAAGTATAACAGGTCTTGGTTAGAGACTCCATGGGGTACTATATAGGGGCTGACATCATAGAGAGTAATGTGCTTGGTACTCCCAAGATAGATCAAATATGGAAACACTCTCAAGGTACTCCCTTGGAGGCCGTGACACAAATATGAACACTCACTCAAGGTACTCCCTTGAAGGCCAACACACAACATTTTATTATTATCTTAAGTTTTATTATGATCACACATTTTATTTAGTTATTAATTACTTAAAGCTTCCCATGAAACTCTCTAAGAATAGACACTAGGCTATGAAAATAGAAGCCCCCTCTATGTGCTACCCTACCTTACCCATGCTCATCAAATGATGAGTTCTCATAGGCATGCATAATCCCAACCCAACTCCAAATGATCATATCTTCCAGAAACTCCATCGAAGATCAGGCCTCTCAAGTCACCCAACAAATGTGAGCACACATGCTAGTGTGTGGTACAACACCATCACAAAGATCATAAGACAAGGACTGGATTAGAACACAAGAATATCTTGCTCAACCAAAAACAAGTTTGGGAGGATGGATTCTACACAAATCTCAAAGAACAATAAAACTATACATCATGAACTCACTCAACTGGCCTCAATCTAGGAGTATTGATTCTACATGAATCCTAGTGTCCAAAAAATAAAAAATATTCAAATGAAACAATAACACCAAGTATAAAATCACTCAAACAACCACACAGTCAGGAGTGCAGATACAACATGCATCCCAATGCAAAATAAAAGTATAACAATGATCTAACTGGCATCCCAACAGATGATCTAGGTTGACAACCAACATCATGCCAAGAAAACCCAAGAAAATAGTGCAACACACAAAAACAAGGTGAAAAACCTTAAAACTCAAAAACTTCAAAATTAAAACCCATTTGGTCTTAGGGCACAAAAGCCACAAAAATCCAATAAAATCTTGGTTTGGAGTCCGTATGCTAAAATGGCCAACATAACAGTGCAAAACCCCAAACCCTCATCTTAGAAAATAGGGAAATGCTCATACCTGCCCAACCGGGTAGAGCTAGCATAAAAAAATGGAGGGGAACACTAGTTCACAACCTCCTAACAAATGCCTACCAAAAATAGAAGTAGAAATGAAGCCAAAACAATAAAATGGAAGAGCCCTACCTCACAGCAAAAAGGGAAAAATGAGAATTTGAACCATAAAATAAAAAGCCCACAGAAGTAGACAAAAATCACAAAAATCCAAGGTCTCCCTGAGCTGGATCCAATGAGACCAATCTCGCGACAATCCCATGCCCATAGCTCCCACAACAAAAAAAAAAAAAATTCCTCATGAAGAGGATTTTGGGTTTTACTCTCAATTTTCTAATTCAAAAGTGAGAAGTGAGGAATTATATTCCTCTTTCAATAATTATTCACTTTTTGAGTGAATAGTTGATTAGGGAAAATAACTAGCCAACTTAGTTAAACCTTGAAACAACCCAAATGAAAATAGGCTATTCCTAGTAATAGGAATTCATCTATGGCAAAGCTGCCAGAAATTAAATTTAATAAAATTTAAAGACCAAAAACTCAAAAATTACATAATTTTCCTTAACAACTTTCATGACAATGCAAACCTCTAAATACATAGACACACTCACTGGTCTAATCACATAATGCAAATGAGTTTAATTTAATAATCACTGAAAGGTTTAATTAAAAAATTAAAAAAAGGATACATCGACCATACAGGGGTGACATATAATAACATAACCAAAGCAATAAATGCATTAAATACTTAGTTTGATAATTTATTCGATTATACTAAAATAATCCATTTATATTACTCAACCTTGCATAAAGCATAATGAGACAAGAATGAAGGAAGTAACCATAGCTTAAATCCAACATGTAACATAATTAGAGATATTTCTAAAGATTGGATAACCAGATGTCATCATAAAACATACTGTCATCTCAAAATGGCATCATCATGGAAATATGATCAACTGAACAACATATTGGTCTAACATCTATGATACTGAAATCAATGTATAACATCTGACCCTCGGGTCATCTCAAACGTAAAACATAACATGAGTAATCAATATCTCTCAGATCAAATATATCCACAACACATAACCAAAGAATCCAACATGAAAAATTTATTTCTAATTATTTAAGAATTTAATAATGGCTGTTTAAACAACATTAAAAGGGCACTTAAAACACATAAGTGAACAAAGTCATAAACATGACTAACCACTTGTATAGGATCCTAGTCCAACGTAGTAGGGTAATAGTACATAGTGCAATCTCTACACACATCTTTGGATAATCATAGAACAACATCATGATATAAAACCACATTGATCTTGGTATCCACTGGAACAAACCTTAGTGAGCCATAAATTACATCATAATCTCATAAATTAGCCATAAGAATAATCAAAGAAACTGATACAATAACCTAAATCCAATCACGTCAAGGTTGTATACCACTCATGGTCCCAATCACAATCCCTTCTCAAGGAGAGATCAACAAGGTTGCATCGATTGGGATGACTTACAATATTCAAATGGGAGAGACACTACATGTTGCTTAATCCTTCCCTTTTTCTGATTGGATGCATGTAATGCATAGGGATACACAATAAAGATTCATCCTTATCATCTAAGATCACAAAATAATCCTTAATTCAACCTAAAAATGGTTTACATACAAGTTTGTGCCATTACAAACAACTATGTCAAAACTATATAACTCGACACTTGAAGTTCTTGATGCTTGACATCAACTAAAAACTTCAATGCTGTAACTTGACTTCTAAGTGACTCAACATCCATTGATCACCTAGCATCTAAATAACTCAACACATACTATCTACTCGACACTTGAGTGACTTGACACTTACTAGTTACTCGACACATACTAAATATCCTTCGCTTGACATATATTATCTAAAAACTTATGCTCAGGATGTATTACTTGTTCGGCATGAACTAAGTAAATGACTTAAGTATATTGTCAATCATAAGTCAAAACCAACCTAAGATTAACAATCTCCCCCTTTGACATGAGCGACAAAAAAAAATTGGTCATGCATGAATAACTCTAAGCCTTTCAAGCATAACTTAGATAATATCCAATTACATAAAAAATTTCAAAACTTCAAGATTTTGCAAAAACTTATGACTCATCAGTCATACCTCAAAATTCAATAACGCTTTTGGAGTTGATTATTTTATTTTGTAGCTGGACCAAAATTATTTTTCCTATTAAGTAGATTTGGATTAGCTAATCTGTGTACTCTATTTCTATCATTGACTCCCCTTTTTTCAAAAAATAGTAGCTCCCCCCAAAATATTTTCTCCTCCACCATCTCCCCCATACTTATTTCTCTCCCTTTTTGATACTAATGTCAAAGGGTTATACACTTATAGTGTGTTTGTCCAAAAATGTTTTGTGGACCTCAAGCATAATTTTCAAAGCAACGTCCCAATTGTCACAAGCTACCTCCAATGATTTGATTTGGTTGGCTAGATCAACCGTAAGGTGTACTAATCCTTCATGAATGGAAAGATGCAGATCTTTCTTCATGAGCATTTCAACAAAGGCTAGTTCCTTATGCAATATCTCCATATATGGAGTCATGATAGACTAGATGTTGATCAATTTAGCCTTAATGTTTGCTTCATATGTATGTAGCACTGCTAACTGACTCTAGGAGTTCAAGAGATTCCTGAAAAGTTTTTCACTCTGGGCTAGAGACCTTGGTAGAGTCATGCCAGTTGACTGCATATGACTCTCCAAACTCATTGTGTAGCTCCTAATTTCCTATGCAAAGAGTCTTGGATTGCACAATTTGGTGTTATAAGAGAAAATGTTCTCTAGTACCTTCTTCACGTGGTCAATTTTGGTTGCTAACTCAACCTGTGATAGTGTAATAACACTTGATATCTTTTCATTGACCTTATTCTGAAACTTTCTTTCATACCGTTCAAGTAATTTGACATTTGAATCCAGGTTTTTCATATTTTCCTTCTCAACTAATCTTGTTAGCTACTCTATGATAGGCTTGGTTTCTTTTAGTACTGGTAGGTCAAATGCATCAAAAAAAATTTCCTTGATATCTAGCATAGCTTGCTTCTGCCTATACTCCCTTCAAAGTAGTTCTTGTTCCTGTTTCCTTGCAAGGGCATCCTATAGTATGCTCATTTGTTCAATAGTGATGGTTTCAAGATTAAAATTTGGTAACTCAATCAATTTATCCAATTTCAAATCACCAAATGATGTAACTTCATCTAGCTTAGATGTGCTTGGATTTGGCCTTGATGATTGTAAAGCTATAGCTTCTATACTTAGCCTTTGAAGAGATTGACTTGGAGTAGTAGATTCTAGAAAAGTCACCAATGTTTGTATTGCAAGTTGCTCCTCAAGTTTTGTAGTAAAATATGTCTCTTTAGTCCTATCATCTTCTTTCTCTTCATTCTTAGTAGCACCCTGATCTTGTGCTATAGGTGCAAGAGTATCTACCTAACCTATTGGAACTTGTTTTGTTTCCTGTGCATCTATAGCAACTTTTGGTATAGACACAATGCATACCAATTTTCTGATATGAGTCATGGATGGCTCTTTCCTTTGATATACTACAAGGGGTAATGTAGGTTTTATCAAGGTAAATTGAGGAGGGGTTGTAGATGTCTCTTGTGTCTGAACTTCCTCCCCTGAAGATGCCTTGTTTTCCTTCTCAATCTCATCAACACTTACCAGTATAGGATTTTCACAAAGTTTTCTTTGGGTAGTGGATTCTATCAATATCTTCTTCAAGTATTCCTCGATAATGGGATTGATGTTCTAAGTGATAGTATCAAAACATCCTTTATATTTATAGTATCAGTGTCAGTATTCAACTCATGTTGAGGAATGACAATCGACACTAGTATATCTAATACACTTTGTTCTGTTTACTTCTCATGCTTAGTTGGTTCCTGTGTGTCTTCATGTGTTTTAGTTCCTTCCTTATGTACAATTGTCTCAGTGTCAACTATGGTAACCTCAATTACTTGTTCATATTTGTCCTTACCTACCTCAATAGGTGTCTGCATTATTTCCTTGGGTGCTGTCAAACCATATAGTGACTTCTACAACTGGGTGGTCTTCTGTACAACATCCTCAATATTATTTTGCAATATGCTGAATGCCCTATATTTAGGTAAAAATTTCCTAGTTTACTTATTTATTTCCTTTGCCATTATTTCCCTATCCAATTCTGGTATCATTTATGCAAGTGTAGTCTCTTTGATTTGTCTTCCTATATTGAGACTATATTGCCAACTTTGCTCAACTTTTTCACATAGATCTTTTGGTAATGAGTTGGCAATCTCACTTAGATTTTGTTTGAATGTTTCCATCATGGCATATATTGACTCCTCTACTTGGTTCATCTCAACTTTTCCAAGTTTATCAAAATCAATATATGTGAGACTAGATAAACCAACATTATTCTTTATGTTCTTACATATATTGTCTAAATTTGAGGTAGGATAGTGACTTACCACTTCGAATTGGTTATTGTCATCAAATTCTATCCTCTCTTCATTAGATTCATCTAGAGCTATATTATTTCTCTTTGGTCTCTTATCAGGCTCCTCTTCTTTATTAGCTGATCTTTCTCTCTTCTCTTTTGACTTTTTTGCATCTTGAGCCCTTTTGGCAGTAGCACTTATGCTGGTTCAAGTTGCTTGAACTATAGGCTTAGGTTTTACAACCTTCCTCGGTTTGCTAACTACTGGGGCTTTGGCTTTCCTCTTCTTTTTCTCAATTGCTTCACTAGCTTCTTCTCCCTTGACTCCGTCTTCATTTTCTACCTCTTCTACTTGATCTTCCCCTTGACTTTGAGTTAAGTCCAATAGTGCTTGAGTAGGAATATTTTCTTCTTCTTCTTCATCATCTTCTTCTCCATTTTCCTCTACTCCTTCACCAAGTTTCTCCTTAAGTTTCTTAAAAATCTTGTTTTTCTTTCTTATGATTGAGGTATTCTTTAAATCCATTATTATCTTAGATTTAGCCACATCATAATTCCTGAAGGAAAAAACTTTAACATCTATGTCTTCTACAAGTAATGTTGTATTTGCTACAGCGGCTTCATCCACATTGATCTCGTGGCCTAGTGGCCTTAACCACATTACCCTTGGATAAATAGCTTGAACATATGTAAAATCAGTATCAACTAGAAAGAAAACATCATTGAAATGTTTCTCAACTAATGCAACTAGTATCCTCAGTCCTTTCTTTATTGTCTACTTAAAATCTTCAAAGTAGCTGGTCATTACAGACTCATAATTCTCTCCTAGTTGCTCAATAAATTCACCTATTTGTATTGCGATAGATTTGTTTGTTTTCCATGAAAATTTACCAAAAATAGGGAATGTATTCTATACATAAAAGAATATACATACAATAATTGAACCAAATTTACATTGTGCACTCTTGGTCTTCTTTATTGCTCCCAATTTTTTTGACAATTGTTGCATCTGTGACTCAACAAGGTCATAGGTATGATCCTTCTTAACTATTTTGTAGCCCATGTCAACATAAATAAAATGTACACTATTGAGCCTATTGGATTGATAGAATTTGTGTGCTATAATCCTCACTGCAAAAGCAATTAGGGGATCTGAGATAGTGTAAATTGTCATTCCTTGTTTGTTCCACACTGCCCTTGTATTCTTCTCAATAACTTCTTTAGCTTCACTCCTCATGGTTTTAGGTTGGTCTATGGTTGGATGCCCTATTACACTATGTACAATCTTCTTTTTTATTTTTAATAGTCCATTCTCCAACCATATAGAATTATCATGAATTCTACTTAGAACTATCTTTATCCATTTTGTTTTGAAGATGTTGGGGAAATCTAGGGCATGGGTTAACCCTTTTCTCTCTACAATTTTGAATTCATATTTCAATACTCCATTTTTACATAGTTTCCCATAGGTTTATCTTATTTCCATGTCACCTATGCTACCCACCTTGCATGTGTAGCAACATATCACATCTTGAATCATTAAAACTTATGGTGGTATCATTGATAATGCACTAGATGGATCTTTCTTGTAAGCAATATCAAGAATTAGCTCTAAAGTTTGGTTGTTTGATCTCATTTCTTATCAATTGTACATTAAAAAACTCTTTACACTTTTTAACCTTAGGAGCTGAATAACTAGACGCCATTATGAAAACCTAGGGTTTGCAAAAAATTCAAATTGCATAGCTCAACACATGATAAATACCTTTGTAAATCTGCTAAGATGATGTTGAGAAACTATTGAATCCTTTTGCAAATGCTTGGAATGATCTCTTCAATTCACCTTTCACTCTTTGTGCTCCACTTCAAATTCAAATGATGTAAAATGAGTAGAAATGGATCATATAGACCTTAAAACATCACATTTAATGCTTAGTTCTAACACAACTATAAGTTCAACTTCAATATAAATTTAAACTTACTTAGTTTAATGAAGTTTCCTTTATGCTTGACAACCAGTATGAGATTAGTCAACACTATCACCTTTGATAGCTCGACATCAACTAACATTTCATTTGGCAACCATATTGAAATTTTTTCATGCTCGACAGTAACATAAAAACTAACAAAACTTAAAGATTTCTTCCAGGTTATAACCAACACCTTGCATCTTCTTCATGCATATATATCTTTTTAGAAATAAATCCTTGGAACTAATTTATAGTATGTCTTTTAAATATTAGTCTTATACATACCTCTTGATTTCTTAATTGGAGGTAGTGTGATCACCTGACCCATTGGGTGAAGTGATCCCATCTGTACTTGATGTGATACAATCTCTCTTTCTTTTCCATGTATTGTTCATCTCATCTATAACATTTTTAACATATGCCTTTCCTTTGCCTTTGTTGAACTCACTACTTGGTGCCTTTGATCTTATTGGACAATTCCTTCTTATGTGACTAGTCTCTAAATGACTAAAAAATGTGGTTTGACTCAACCATCTTTTGTAGTCACTTATAAAGTGTGTTCTTGTGCAATTTTCCATGATATGTCCATAATCTTGACAATAGTGATAACTCCACCTAGTATATAATCTCAATTGTAAGAGTTTCCATTGTGCTTTACCTTTGTCTGCTTGTTTGACCATTTAGGCTTGGATGTACACTCATATGCTCTATATCCATACTTCTGATAGTTATAACAATATCCTTCAAATCTTTGTGTGCTTATGGTCTTTGTTCTGTATTCATGTGCCTAATATTCTTATTTGTTGCATTTGTGGCAATGACCCATGAACTTCTACTTGTAATTTTGATTTGCAGTCTTGCTCCTGTAAACATTGGTAGTATGACCTATCTTACCACAATTATGACAAGTAGTTTTGGAGTTCTTACCTTTATTACTTTTCACTTCACCACTTTTGGATGATTCTCCTTCTTTGTTATTGGTGTAACCCAATCCATAAGTGTCACTATTGGATCTAGGAGATCTCATCAATTTCACAAATTACTTCATGGCTTCACTAGGTTTGTTGAAACTTTCAAAAAACTCTTTTTCTCTTTTTAGATTATTTCTCAATTGTTCATTCTGCAACTTTAGTGTTGTGATCTCAATATCCCTTGCATTTAGTTCATGATTTGCAATCATCATTTGACTCAAAGTTTCCAATTGCATGTTAGCAATCTTATTTACCTCTGATATTTTCTCTTCCAATCTATTGGTCAAAATCCTTTTGCCATCTTCAATCATAACTTTGTCTTCTTCAACTTTGTTTTTCTATTTGATCACCTCACATAAAAATACTTATTAGGCTTCTTGTTCTCTCTTGAGATTTCTGACCTCTTCAGTTAGGGTTCCATTCTTTTTCATCAGGTTTGCAATTGTTGCATCAAATTCATTGGTGTTCCATCTGTAAGCAATTCAATAGTGTCAATTTGTTGGTATTGTGTGTCATTCTCTTCAATGGTTAATTTCTTCCTTCTTTTCAATGATTTCTTTAACTCATTTCTTGCTTCATTCAGTTGATGTAGGACAAGTTGTATTTCAATCTTCTAGTTTTAAATAGTATTTCCCAACTTATAGACTTCCATCTCCAAGATATTTTGATGCAAGAGCATCTTGGGTCTAAAAGCAATCTTGCATCACTCAAAAATATTTCATTTTCAGTCTTTTCTATTTTAATAAGGACTAGTAGACAGGATGGTTACTGTTTACAGGAACTTACTATTTTTAGTAAGTTTTTCATATAAGCTCACAATATTCTCATTTTCTATAGGATGGTTCATTTTAGAGTTGTAAGCCTACCATAAAAATCTCTGTGCTCAAGCTTAAGTATTAAAGAAGTTATTGCAAATTTTGGATGAAAAAAATTTGCAAAAAAAATCTTTAGGCTCACCATTGGAGACCTTAGATTGCCTAGATGAGATCCAAAAACTTAATGAAAGGGGGCTTGCACAATTTTGAGCCTGTAAATCAAGAGCTGACATTTTTGAAAAGTGGTTATAATAGCCAATTAGAGCAATGATTTGAGAGTTATTGTCTTTGGAAGTTGGCCTACTTGAAATATCTAAAGCAATTTTCAAAGATGTATTTGGCTGACTCTATATGTATTGTTAGGGTTTGTCGGCCCTAGATATTAAGTTTCATTATCTAGAACCCTCTCGAGAAGAACAAAATTTTTTATTTAAGAAAGGCCCAAACATGGTCTAGGACAACTCTGGATGATAGTTCATAGCTTTTCTTGCAGATGATTATAATGAAGGCACCGATGTGGGTTAACATATTCTACTTTTGAACTTTGTAATACCACATTTGTGACACAAATAAGAAGTCCATATTTTGTTCTTACACTTGCTGTTATTTCCTTGTTTCTATTATGAGTATATGGTATTAAAGGGAGCACCATTCATCAAGTGGTATTAGAGCTAGAGTTCTTGAGTGTGTGGGCATATTGCCAACTATGAGGCAGTTCACACTAGGACCATGGTTTGGGCTGAGCATGTAGACATATCACCGATTGTGAGGTAGTTTGTACTAACATTTCAGTGGAAGTGTGAAAATGCCTCCACGAAGAGAGCATGGTGGAAGAGCTATAGGTGTTACACCAGAGGTTTTTTGAGCCCTCCAAAAACAAATGCTAGCATCAAAACAAAAAATGCGTAGAGGGATGAATCTTCTTGTGAGATATGAAAGAAAGGAAGAAGATAAAGTAGAAGAAAATGCCAAAGTAGAGGGAATTCTAAATCTAGAGGAAGAAAGGCTTTTTAGGGATCTCTCCAAGATTGGAAAAAGACCTAAACTTGAAGTTTCCACATTTTCAAGAAATCTTAACCCAGAAGATTTGATCGATTGGATCAATGAATTGGAGGAGTATTTTGAGCATGAAGATATTAATGATCCTAATAGGGCCAAGTTTGTGAAGGTGAAACCGAAGGGACATGCAAAGAGCTGGTGGCAAGAAGTTTAGTTGGAGGGGAATAGAAAGGAAAAAGACAAAATCACTAGATGGTATTAGATGATAGCTAAAGTGAAGCAACAATTCATTCCCATGGATTATGAGCTTGATCTATTGAAGAAGATGCAAAGGTTTAAGCAAGTAGGAAAATCTATTCATGAGTATAGCAAAGAGTTCTACCGAGTTCTCATTAGAACCAGTGATGTAAAAGTTGATAAGGAGAAATTCATTCATTATCTTAATGGGTTAAGGCCAAGCATTCAGGACAAGATGAGTCTAGTGAGTGAAAAATATTGATGAGGCATACTAGTTTTCACTAAGAGTTGAGGAGAAACTAAGCAAGAAGTTTGACAACAAGAGTAGTGGAAGAGGTCACAGTGGAAGATCTGGCGAATGATCTTATGGAGGCCATAATGATGATTATAAGAACAAGGATGAGGCTAGAAGTAGTAGTCTAAAATAGAGGGGAAACAATTCCAATTAATTCCATGGTCAAACAATAGAGATCAGAGAGGAAGAGGTAGAGGACAAGGATTTGGAAGAGGAGGCTTCCATGGGAAATGTTTTTACTGCGAAGAAGAAGGGCATAGAGCATTTGAATGCAGCCAGTGCCAAGGAAGGAAAGATCAAAAAATAGAAGGCTAGGCTAGAGTTGCACATGTTGATGAAGATGCCAGATCATCAAATTCTAAAGATGTTGAAAGAGGAGAAGTTCTAGTTAATAGAAGAGTCCTATTGAGTGGTGAGAATGAACTTGATCAATGAAGGAGTTTGTTTCACACAAGGTGCAAATGTGAAGATAAGTGTTGTGATGTGATCATTGATGGTGGAAGTACTAAAAATACAGTCTTAGAAATGATGGTCACCAAGTTGAAGCTGAAGAGATAGAAACACCCACATCCATACCATATTGCTTGGGTGCAAGATGACCACAAGGTCATGGTCAATGACCAGTATTTTGTGAAGTTCAAGATTGGAAGCTACCAAGATTATGTACTATGTGATATCATACCTATGGGCATAAATCATATGTTGCTGGGTAGGCCATGGAAGCTTGATAGACATGCTATACATGATGGGAAAGAAAATACCTACACTTTGACCAAGGATGGAGTGAAACATAAGTTGAAGCTATTGAAGGAGAAAGAAGAAAAGGTATGTAGTGCTACTAGAATATGTTTTGTTGATGGAAAAGAGTTTCTCAAAAGTATGAAGCATGAGCATATGTGTTTTGCTATAATTCCAAAAGATAGTAAAGAAGAAGTAGAGGAGGTGCTTGCAGAAGTTGCATATATGTTGGGAGAGTTTTCTAATATTGTATCAAATAATGTACCTAATGGATTGCCCCCAATGAGGAATATCAATCACTAGATGGATTTGTTGTAGGAGCCAATTTTCCAAATAAGGTAGCGCAAAGAATGACACCAACAGAAAGTGAAGAGTTGAATGAAGAAGTTCATGAATTATTGTAGAAGGGGTTGATTTGAGAGAGTTTGAGTCCATGTGCTATACTAGCTATATTAGCACCAAAGAAGAATAGAAAATGGAGGATGTGCATTGATTATTGCATTATCAAGAAGATCACAATCAAGTATAGATTTGCATTGCCAAGGATAGATGATATTATGGACTATTTGAGTGGAGCTAAGTATTTCACAAAGATAGATCTGAAGAGTGGGTACCATCAGATTTGTATCAGAGAAGATGATGAGTGGAAGACTGCTTTAAGACAAAAAAAGGACTGTATGAGTGGTTAGTCATGCCTTTTGGGCTAAGCAATGCACCAAGCACTTTCATGCAGCTTATGGATGAGGTACTAAAGGAGTTTTGGGTAAGTTTTTCATTTCTTACCTAGTTGATATATTGATCTTTAGTAAGACATTGGAGGAGCATTTTATTCATATTCACAAGGTGTTTGATAAGTTGAAGGAAGAAAAGTTGCTAATAAACTTGAAGAAGTTCAATTTCATAAAGAAGGAGTTGGAGTACCTAGAATTTTTAGTCTTAGCAGAAGGTCTAGAAATGGACCCAGAAAAGGCTATCCTTGAATGGCATACTCTAAGGAGTGTGATCAAGGTAAGATATTTTCATGGACTGACTAGTTTTTACAGAAAGTTCATAAGAGGTTTTAGCAAAATCTATGGACCCCTGATTGAAATAATGAGAGGGGATATGAAAGAATTTAAGTGGACTATAGGAGTAGATAAGAGTTTTAAATTGTTGAAACAAAAAGTTACTGGACAACTTGTTTTTGCACTTCCAAATTTTAACAAGGTGTTTCAAGTAGACTATAATGCTAGTGGTATTGCAATATGAGCTATTTTAAACCAAGAAGGTAGACCCGTTTCTTATTTTAGTGAGAAATTAAATGATGCAAAAATAAAATATTCTATTTATGATTAGGAATTTTATGCTATAGTTCAAGCATTGAACAAGTGGAGACACTATCTTCTTCCTAAGTAGTTTGTTTTGTATACTGATTATCAAGATTTGCAATATTTGAATAGTCAAGAAAAATTGAACCAAAGGCATTTGAAGTGGTTGAGTTTTTGTAGAGTTATATATTTGTTTTGAAACACAGGAGTGAGAAGTCTAACAGAGTTGCAGATGCTCATAGTAGAAGACATCTTTTGCTGACAAAAATGTAGATAGAGGTGGTTGGTTTCAAGGAAATTAGTACTTTGTATCCAGATGATCTTAATTTTGGTGAAGCATGGAAGACTTGTACAAAACTTGTTACACTCGATAGGAAAAAGTGGCTGGATTTCATGATCTAGGATAATATGTTTTTTAAAGGAAGTCAGTTGTGCATTCCCAGAAGTTCAATGAGAGAGAATCTCATCAAAGAGAAGCATAGTGGAGGATTGGCTAGACATTTTGGCAGAGATAAAACCATAGCTTTGGTTGCTAAGAATTAATATTGGCCACAATTGTAGCAAGACATGAAGAAGTTTGTATAGAGGTATAGAGTATGTCAGATGGTGAAAGGAGTAAAGCAAAATATAGAGTTATATCAACCATTACCTATACCAGAGAAGCCATGAGAGGATGTCAGCATGGATTTTGTTCTTGGATTACCGAGGACATAATGTGGGTATGATTCTATTTTTGTGGTGGTTGATAAGTTTTCAAAGATGAAAAATTTTATTCCTTGCAAGAAGACTAGTGATGCTATTCATGTGGCAGAGTTTTTTTTCAAAGAAGTGGTGAGACTACATGGTCTATCAAAGAGTATAGTTTCAGATTGAGATACCAAATTTGTTGGGTATTTTTGGCATACATTATGGAAGAATTTGAAGATAGATGTGAAGTTTAGTTCATCACATCATCCATAGACTAATGTACAAACAAAAGCTGTGAATCATAGTTTGAGAATTTTTTTGAGATGCTTGGTTAGAGATAAGCCAAAAGGATGTGATATGATTTTATCACATGTAGAATTTACATATAATAATTTTGTCAATAGGAGTACTAGTAAATATCTATTATAGATTGTATATTGGAGTAGTCTCAAAAATACTTCTGAATTGAGGCAGTTGGATAAAGGTGAGATAAGTAGTGTTGAAGTAGAAGATTTTGTTGAACATTTGAAGAACATCCATTAGGAAGTGAGGAAGAACATCATAAAATGAATACACAGTATAAGGCTAAGGAAGATGTGAAAAGAAGGTATAAGGAATTTTAGATTAGAGATGAAGTCATGGTTTATTTTAGAAAGAAGCTTTTTTTTGGTGGGTACATATAATAAGCTAAAGATGAAGAAGTTTGGACCATGCAAGATAGTAAAAAGGCATGAATCTGAAAATGCATATGAAGTGGAGTTTCCCACTGAATTGAATACTTCATTAGTATTTAACATTTTAGATTTGATTGAGTATTATGAAGGAGGTGATGAAGATGAAGTTGCAGAAGCACAGTGGAGTATTCTAGCAGCTAGTTCAACTACAAAGGAGATTAAGGAGATATTGGACAATCATGTTGGAAAAAGTAAAAGGAACAAAACTTATGAGGAATATTTGGTCAAATAGAAAGGGAGGCTGATTGAGGATTTATCATGGCTAGCAAAGGAGGAGGTTAAATTGTTGGATACAATTGATTAATTGTTTGTTGTCTTTGATGTTACACAAATGTCATATCAATTGATGGACAATGCTCACCGAGCTCACTTGGTCACTAAAGATAGTTTTCCTTGTCTATTGAGCGATCATAGGTTTACTCTGAATAGATGTCAGTATTTATCTAGCTCACTTGGGTGTTGAAGGAATTGAGGTAGAAAAGAGTGTTAACTGAGCTGACTCAGTTAACGAAGTGAAAGTTATCAGAGTTAGTATTCACTGAGTTCACTAGGCTGCCAAAGGATTTCTACAAGTTTGTAGTGTTTGTAAGGAAACTCAGGTGCAGAAACAGCTTCCTACACTAATCTCATAAGGAAATTATGATGCAAATCTTATTAAAATCTTCTACACTTACAGATTCAATATCATGTAAACAACAATATTGCATCCAACCATGCATACAGAAAATAGACAGAGAAAGGAACACATAACACAATGATTTGCTGGTGGGGAAAAACCTTTCAGTAAAACAACCCCACCCTTTTAGAACCTGCACAATGTATTATCTTCAACACAAGGTTACACTACACTTGCAATGCAAGTTCAACATCAACAACTAAAGACTCCAGTAGCTACTCACAGTACCAACAATACACCTTTTTCGCATCACATCTCTTCGCAACCCTAAAAATGCTTATAACATGTGCTTCACTTTAGGGCTACTCCCAAAAGGTAAACTGTATTAGGGTAGAGTGTACAGTACTCAAATATCTTAGTTGCCATATGTCTTCACCTGTCATTGAATCTTCCTAACATAGCTCTTACGTGTCATAGGAATCCGTCATAACCATTTTAGTCATGATCTCCTTACACACAATTCAAGATGTCGACACATCAACATTATTTGCAAGAAATACATTTTACAAAACAAATAATAAGAATAGGAATTATACAAGGTTGAGACACCTTATTCCTAACATTCTCCCACTTGTCGAACATCTTGTAAGAGCAACAGGAACATAACAGGAACTAACCGCTATAGGCTGAAAGGCCCATAGACTCCGAACACCATATGAACTTCTCAGTGCCCACTGGTTTCGTTAATGCATTTGCAACATTCTTCACAGTATCTACCTTTTCCAAATTTACCTTTCCATCTTCCACCATATCTCTCACAAAGTGATACTGCACATCAATGTGCTTCGTTCTGGCATGGAAAGTTGGATTCTTTGCAAGGAAAATAGCACTCTGACTGTCACACCAAATAGTAATTTTTTCTGCATCAACACCAACATCAAAACACAATCTCTTAAGCCAAATGGCTTCCTTACAAGCATGAGCAACAACCATGTACTGAGCTTCTGTAGTGGACAAAGTAACCACAGGTTGTCACTTGCTGATCTAATTGATGGCACCACCAAACATAGTGAACACATAAGCACTGGTGGATCTCCTGCGGTCAATATCACCTACCCAATCTGAATCCACAAACTCATGAATACAAATTGAATTCAGAGATCCAGAAGAGTTACCATGATAACATATGGAGTAATTTGATGTACCCCTCAAATATCTGAATACTCGCATAACTGCATCCCAATGTATCCATCTAGGATTAGCCATAAATCAACTCAGGACTCCCACTGCTTGGGAAATGTCTGGTCTAGTACAGACCATAGCATACATAAGACTGCCAACTGCACTAGCATAAGGTACTCTACTCATGTCCTCCACCTCACTAGGAGATTTTGGACAATCATCTACAGATAACTTTGTTCCCACAGGAATAGGAACACATAGTGGTCTACAATCTGCCATGTTGAACCTGTCCAACACAGACTTCACATACTTACTCTGACTCAACCAAAGTTTTCTGTTAGACCTGTCTCTACTGATTTCCATACCCAAGATGTACCTAGCTGCCCCAAGATATTTCATCTCAAACTGTGCTGACAACTGAGATTTAAAATCAGAAATCATACCCTTACCCTTCCCAAATAGAAACATATCATCAACATATAATGCAACAATAAGAAGGCGATCATTTTCAATTTTGAAATAAACACAATGATCTGATTTCAATCTTACAAATCCAATTGACAAAACAAAGGCATCAAACTTAAGGTACCACATCCTAGGAGATTTCTTCAAACCATATAGAGATTTCTTTAATCTACAAACTAAGGATTCTTTACCTTTAACAATGTAGTGCTTAGGCTGTGACATATAAATCTCTTCCTCCAAATCACCATGAAGGAAAGCTTTCTTCACATCCATCTGTTCTTTCTCTAAATCATATGATGTAGCAAGAGATAACAGAAATCTAATGGATGTCAACTTTGCAACAAGAGAGAATATTTCACCATAATCTATTCCCTCTACCTGTGTATACCCCTTTGCAACCAATCTAGCTTTGTACCTTTCAACACTGCCATCTGCACAGAATTTCTTCTTGAACACCCATTTATAGCCAACATATTTTCTCCCTTTAGGAAAAGGTACAAGGTCCCATGTTTTTTTTTTCTCTAATGAAGCCATCTCATCATCCATAGCCTCAATCCAGGAACCTGCATCTTCCATGCCCAAAGCCTCTTTCACAGATCTAGGCTCATTAGTGTTAGTAATCAAAGCAAAAGCACAACTTGAATCCAACATAGAATAACCAAACCTTTCTAGTTGCTTTCTTTCTCTCGTGGATCTCCTCAAGGGTTGAGGTTGAGGTTGTTCTTCCTCTTCTTTTGAACTATCAGAGCTGCAAGAGCTCTCTTCATCATTAGACCCAACATGGTCTCTCTGTTCAGTCTTCTCAAGGGTAGGAGGCAACTGAACAAGGTCTTTTCCTTTTCTTTTTCATCTGGTTGTAGCACAATAGGAGAAGATGTTAGCTCTCTAAAAATAACATTTCTACTATACAACACCTTACTAGTCACAATATCCCAAAGCTTGTATCCTTTCACACCAGCACTGTACCCGATGAAAATACATTTAATAGCTTTGTTTTCCAACTTAGATCTTTTCTCCATTGGAACATGTGCATAAGCTTCACAAACAAAAACATGAAGATGTCTAATCGAAGGCTTCTTACCAGACCACACCTCCATGGGTGTCTTACCAACAAGGGTTGATGTAGGAGATCTGTTAACCAGATAACAAGCAATGGCCACAACTTCAGCCCAAAACCTTTGTTCTAAACTAGCTCCACTAAGCATACTCCTAGCCTTCTCCATCAGTGTCCTATTCATTCTCTCTGCAACTCCATTTTGCTGTGGGGTATACAGAGTTGTCTTATGCCTCTCAATACCTTGTTCTTTACAGAATTGTTCAAACTCTACTGAGAAAAACTCACCACCATTGTCAGTTCTCACACACTTAATCTTCTTACTAGTCTGATTCTCTACAAGGGCTTTAAATTCCTTGAATCGACTAAAGACTTGTTTCTTACTTTTAAGGAAATAAATCCATGTCCTTCTACTATAATCATCTATGAAAGATACAAAAAATATAGACTTGGAGATTGAAGGAACTTTTACAAGACCAAATACATCAGAATGAATAAGATCCAAAACATCAGAAGATTTGTGAGAACTAGAGTAAAACTGAACACAATTTTTTTTACCATATACAGAATGTTCACAGAAGTCAAACTCGAGATTGCAATCATTTAACCCCTCAACGAGATTTTTATTTTTCAGGATTCTGAGACCCTTCTCACCAATGTGACCAAATCTAAAATGCCACAACATTGTCTTTTCTGTAGGAAGCTTTCCTTCCAAAGTGTTTGCACCCTTAGGTACACTTGTTGCACTACCATCAGAACCACTAACCCTAGTCTTCTTTACTGCTTGTTCAGATGGTGGGGATGAAGTGATAACTACTCTATTCTTTGAAATAGAAGAACTATTACACTGAGAAATGTGTGCATCAAGCTAAAACAAAGTACCTCTCCTAGGACCCTTAGCAAGAACCATAGGTCCTCTTATCATCTTACATCCATCTTTAGAAAAAACAACTTGCACACCTACATCATTCAGCATACTTATAGATAATAGGTTTCTTGCCAAACCTAGAATGTGCATAACTCTATTGATTCCCTTTACTCATCTATCAGGAAATTTGATAGTGACCCTTCCGAGTCCAACTATCTTTAGGTGAGAATCATCACCCAAGTACACCTTTCCACCATCGAACTCTTCATGTCTTGAGAACCAGTTTTGATGAGAGGTCATGTGAAAAGATGCACCCGAGTCAACCAACCACACATCATCAGATGCATGTGCTACCAAAGCTATGATGAATGCATCACCATCTTCTTGAGATTTTTTAGAACCAGAATCTGAGGCTTTCTTCTTCTTCTTAGGCTCTTTACAGTCTTTACGGAAGTGCCCAGTCTTATCACAATTCCAACATTTTTCCTTGGACTTATTGGAAGTCTTTGACTTGCCACGGGATTTGGATCTACCCTTATTGTCAGACTTATTGTCATTTTTCTTCCCTCTTTCCGTGAATCTCCCACGAAAAGTAAGGGCTTCTTTTTCTGAAACAGAAGCCTTTCTCCACATCTCCTTTGATAGCAGCAAAGACACCACATCATCCGTTTTGAAGGTGACTAATGTGCTTCCAAGAGCCATCACAAGATGGTCCCATGAATCCGATAAAGAACACAAAATTGTGTAGCAACGATCCTCCTCCTCTAACTTGACACCAACTGATGTCAACTATGCAACCAACAGATTAAATGTGTTTAAATGATCCGTTAAGGATCCACCTTCCTCCATTCGTAGAGAATACAACTTCTTCCTCAGGAACAACTTGTTCACCAAAGATTTGGTTTGATACTTGGCCCCAAGTCTCTCCCACAAACTATATGTAGTTTTCTCATCTAGAACATTCAAAAGGACTACATTAGCTAAATAGAGTCTTATGAGACTCTTAGCTTTACGGTCTTTGATATCCCAATCCGCTTGAGCTATAGTTGCTGGTCTTGTAGTTCTTGTAGTCGCTTCCCATAGGTCACAATCTTCCAACATGTCTTCCATCTTGAGTTTCCACAACTCAAAATTAGTGCCATTAAATTTCTCCACCTCCATTCTTCCATATGATGAACTTGCCATCTCAATTTGCAAATAAGATTTTGGATGCTCTGCACAAGACTCCCACTCAACTTGAGATTAGCTCAAAAAACCCTACCCAACAACTAGGATCAAAAGTTGATCAAGCTCTGATACCACTTGTAAGGAAACTCAGGTGTGGAAATAGCTTCCTACACTAATCTCATAAGGAAAGTATGATGCAAATCCTATTAAAATCTTCTACACTTACAGATTCAATATCATGTAAAAAAAAATATTGTCGCCAACCATGCATATAGAAAATAGATAGAGAAAGGAACACATAACACAAGGATTTGCTGGTGGGGAAAAACCTTTTGGTAAAACAACCCCACCCCTTCAAAACCTGCACAATGTATTATCTTCAACACGAGGTTACAATACACTTGCAATTCAAGTTCAACATCAACAACTGAAGACTCCAGTAGCTACTTGCAGTACCAACAATACACCTTTTTCGCATCACATCTCTTCACAACCCTAAAAATGCTTATAACATGTGCTTCACTTTAGGGCTACTCCCAAAAGGTAAACCATATTAGGGTAGAGTGTATAGTACTCAAATATCTTATTTGCCACATGTCTTCACCTGTCATTGAATCTTCCTAACATAGCTCTTACGTATCATAGGAATCCGTCATAACTATTTTAGTCATGATCTCCTTACACACAATTCAAGATGTCGATACATCAACATTATTTGCAAGAAATACATTTTACAAAACAAATAATAAGAATAGGAATTATACAAGGTTGAGACACCTTATTTCTAACAGTGTTAACTGAGCTTCTATTGGTTAACCTAGAAAATTATTCCAAAGTTAGTTTCTACTGAGAAAGGTTAGCTTACAAAGGATTTTTCTTATTTTGGCATATGAAGCTTAATTACTTTATGTATTGATTCTTGCCGACTATGATGATAAATATCAATTATTGTAATTTGAATTTAGGCCAACTTGATAGTTTATAAGTTATAAATAAAAGGTCAAGTTAAGATTTCTAGTGTGTGCAAGTGTATTGATTGAATTGAAAAGAAAAGAGAGGGAGAAAACTTGATGGATAAGTAGGTATCCTTGTGGAGCAGGAAAGTAATATTCGATCTAGAAGGATCAAGTTTAAGTAGAAAAGAGATCTGGATTCAAAAATTCAGTTACATCACAATTAGGTCATTTCATTGTTACTCTCTAACCATTGTAGCAGTGATCTAAAATCTCTTAACAAGGTTGGCTTAATAGCCAATTGTAAATCCTCTAACAAGGTGGGATTTCCATTGAATTATTTTAAGACCTCTTGCAAGGCCACTCCTAGTAGGGTGATTAAAATCCTCTAATAGGGTCACAACTAACAATGTGTTTTGTAACCTTTAACAAGGTTGGCTTCTAATAGAGCTCACTTTAGAAGAGTGAAAAATAGTAACTAGCTACATTGGTGGTTTTTCCAAATTGGGTTTCCACATTAAATCCTGGTGTCTCATGTGTTCATGTTATTTCTCTTATACTTGTAAGTTAATTACTGTTAATGTTTTAAGATCAACTAAAAGTAATCCACTATGCATTTATCGAGTTTCGAAAATTTTTGTTTGTTTACCGAGCATTAGAAACAATCAGTTTTCTTAGTCTAAATTTATTGTTGACATCTAAGGGATCTAAGATTTATTTTAGTGGTAACTGATTCACACCCCCTCTTAGTTACTCTTATATTTCCAACAATTGGTATCAAAGCTTTTGGTGCATGTAGGAAAAATTTCAAGGACCTAAGCTAAAGACTAGGATGTCTGACAAGAGAGAGATTCCAAAACTAAATAGAGACAGATTTTCAGCATGGTAGGGACTCATGAGGCTTCATTTGGCCACCATTAGTGATTAAGACTGCAAATACATTGATGAAGAATACAAAACTCCTACTAGTACATTATGTATCGAAGATCTTGCTGAAAAAAGAACCATAACATCATGATGATTGATATTGCATCTGCTCTCAAATATGATGAATTTGATGAGATCAAAGACTGTAAAAATTCTTTTGATATGTGTAACAAGCTAAAGGATATCTATGGTGGTGATGACAATGTAAGAGAGCCAAAGTAGAAAGCCTTAGAGGATAGTTTGATTAGATGAGAATGAGAGAAGATGAAAATGTTGCCAAATATATGGAAAGAATCAAAGCTAGTGCCAGTGCAATTAGAGCTTCTGGAGGAGAAATCAAGGAAGACAATGTTGTAAGTAAAGTTCTTAGAACATTGCTTTCTATCTATGCAATTAGAGTATCTACTATTCAAGAAAAGAGATGTGACCCAAATCACAAGTTAAGTTTGGATGCCTTAGTAGGAAGATTGACAGCTTTTGAGCTAGACAACTTTGACAATTATGTTCCAGCTTTCAAAAATGTTGAGTCTACATTTAAAGCTAATCTTTCACTCAAAGAAAAAGATAAGAAAATAAAGGACAATTAGTTAGAAAGTGAAGAGGAAATAGAGGAAAGTTATGATAGTGATCTTGAAGTTGTTGAAGCTTTACTTGCAAAGATATATTCTAGAGGTAGAGGAAATTATAAAGGTAAAGTTCCTTTAATCTTTTTTTCATGTGAAGAAATTGGTCATATTGTTGCCAGGTGCCCAAATAGAGAAAGAAAGGATGAGAAGAAGATCCACAAGTACAAAGGCAAGAAGGAATCCAAAAGTCACAAATCCTTCAAAGACAAAGGTAAAATACTTATTTTATGGCTAAAGATTCTGATAACAGTGAAGATGAAATAGTATATATTGCTGTAAAAGATGAATATGATGAAGAAGAATATAAGATGACACTTATCTCACATGTTAGTAAAAATGACACATGGATCATAGATAGTGGATGTTCACATCATATGACTAGAGACAAAATAAAATTTGAACACTTTGAACAATATGATGGAGGTAGTGTAAGGTTTGAAAACAATGAACCTTGTTGCATAAAAGGGAAAGGTCACATATCATTAACCAATGAACTTGTATGTCATAATGCCTATTGGGTTAAAGGACTGAAACATAACCTACTAAGTGTGGCATAACTAATAAACATTGGATTCAAGGTAGAATTCATGCATGGCAAGGCAAGACTACTGGATGACAAAGAGAATCTAATTGGATCATGCAAACAAACAAGAGGTAACCTATTTTATCTTGATCTTGGTGATTGCTTATGTTTTATTGCTCAAATGGAAGAAAGTTGGTTATGGCATAGAAGACTATGTCATGTAAACTTTGATAATATGGTCAAGATAAGAAAATTTAGAAAAGTAAGAGGTATCCCTAGTTTGAAGAAACTAGATGTTGGATTATGCAAAAAATGTCAATTGGAAAAATGAGAAAGACTAGTTTTAAGAACAAAAACTATCAATCTGAAGATGTCTTGGAAATTGTGCATACTGATTCGTGTGGACCCATTGGAATAGAAAGTTATAGTAGAGAAAAATTCTTTATTCTTTTTGTTGATGACTACTCTAGAATGATGGCTATTATGTATCTTAGAGAACAGTTAGAAGCATTTGAGAAATTCAAATGGTATCTAGCAAGAGTAGAAAAAGAAAAAGGAAAAAGATTGAAATGCTTAAGATCAAAAATAGGTGGTGAATTCATCTCCAATGAATTCAATAATTTATACATTGAAAAAGGAATCAAAAGGCAAGTGTCAACCTTTGGCACTCCTGACCATAATGGAATAGCCGAAAGAAGAAACATATCCATCATGGATTGTGCAAGGAATCTAATGATTGAAAATAATGTTGCTATCAAATATGGAAAGGAATTCA
This sequence comes from Cupressus sempervirens, assembly GCA_028749045.1. Lineage (NCBI taxonomy): Eukaryota > Viridiplantae > Streptophyta > Pinopsida > Cupressales > Cupressaceae > Cupressus > Cupressus sempervirens. Next base: position 729,325,866 of record CM053789.1, on the reverse strand, counting down.
TCAACACTGCAATTCATCCTTTGAACTAAGTACAGTTGAAGAAGGACTCACATAAAACTTCCTATGAATTATGGTATGGCTACAAACCCAATGTAAGTTACCTAAAAGTATTTGGCAGTAAATGTTATATCTTGAAAGAGTCTAGAAAAGGCAATTTTGATGTGAAAGGTGATGAAGGTATATTCTAAGGATATTCCTATAGAAGTAAGGTATATAAATGTTAGAATTTGTCTACTCATGAAATCATAGAAAGTGCACATGTGAGAATTGACGAGTTTGTAAAAAAGACTCAAGAAGAAAGCAAAAAGGAACTAGAAGATTACAAAAGATTTTTTTACTTCAAACTTGATACATTCCCATACACATCTAACAATAAAAATACTTCACCTCTCAATTCTTCCATAGCTACTGAGTTGCAAGAAGTACAAATTGAGTCACAGGGAGCTGAGTCACATTCTAAAACTATTGAGTCAATACAACCTGAGCCTAAAGTTGAAATTCAAAATGAAGATAGTACAATTCATTCAAAAGGAAAAGAACTTGTATTGGCCAATTATGTTAGAAGGCATCATGCACCTAATTAGATTATTGGAGATAAATTAGAAGGTACTATGACAAGAAGCAAATTGAAAGGTACATGTTTACTTGCTGAACCTAGAAGTATTAAGAATGCTCTAGAAAATGAAAGTTGAATTGAGGCAATGAATGAAGAAATAGAACAGATAGAAAAGAAGAAAACTTGGACTCTTGTTCCTAGGCCTAAAGTTAAAAATTGTGATTGGAACAAAATGGGTATTCAGAAATAAGCTGAATGAAGATGGACAAGTATCAAGAAAAAAAGCTAGATTGGTATGTAAAAGGGAAGAAGGAATTGATTATGGTGAGACTTTTTCTCCTGTTGCAAGATTAGAAGGTGTTAGGACCCTACTTGCATGTGCAGCTCACAGAGGATTCAAAGTATATTAAATGGATGTTAAATTTGCATTCCTGAGTGGAATTCTTGATGAAGAAGTCTACATTTAACAACTAAAAGGATTTTTTGATCCTGACAAAAGGGATATGGTTTGGAAATTACATAAATAACTATATGGTCTCAAACAAGCTCCTAGAGCCTGGTATGAAAGACTACATAACTACTTGATATAGATTGTTTTTTAGAGAACAAATGATAATAGTAGTTTGTACATCAAGGAAGGACTAGATAATGAAATTGTGTTGGCAGAGATATTTGTGGATGATACTCTATTTACAAGAAATGATGATCTATGCAAAACATTTTCAGAACAAATGAATAAAGAGTTTGAAATGTCCATGTTTGGTGAAATAAAATTCTTTGTTGGATTGCAGATACAATAGAACAAAAATGGTAACTATATCACCCCAAATATGTAAAAGAGATACTCAAGAAGTTTGGTATGGAAGATTCAAAACCAGTTGGTACCCCTATGTGTACTGGATTGAATCTTACCAAAGATGATGACTCCAAATAAGTAGATTAGACCTTATACAGATCAATGATTGGAAAATTAAAGTATGTAGTTCACACAAGGCTTGATATTGCTTTAGTAGTTGGGATAGTGGCAAGATTCTCAGGTAAACCCAGAGAGAAGCACATGATGGAAATCAAAAGAATCTTGAGATATCTAAAAGATACTAAAGACTATGGTTTATGGTACAAAATTAGAGGAAACCTAGACCTAAAGGTATTTATTGATGTTGATTGGGAAAGAAATCTTGATGACAGAAAAAACACCAGTGATGGAGCTTTCTTTCTTGGTAAAATACTGGTATCTTGGACAAGCAAGCAGAACTATACATCCCAATCCATAGTAGAAGTAGAGTATGTTGCAGTAGCAGTGAATTGTTCTAACATTGTTTGGTTTAAACAATTGTTGGAAGGAATGAAGGTTGAAATGAAAGAGCCAGGAGTCATGTATTGTGATAACACTAGTGCAATTAACATATCAAAGAGCTTGTGATGCATTCCAAAATAAAGCACATTGCTATAAAATATCACTTTATCAGAGAACTGGTGTAGGACAAAGAAACAAGATTGGAATATGTCCATACAAAAGAACAAATTGTTGACATATTCACCAAGACATTACCTAAGGATGCATTCTTTTATCTAAGAGGTAAGCTAGGGGTCATTCCCCTATTTAAAGCTCACTAAATAAAGTTTAGTGATGCATCAACAAGAACCAAGTAAAAATCAATTGGTTGATGCAACATAATCAAGAGGATATTGCATATGAATCAATACTCAAGGTACATTGATGCAACATTGACATCTTTTTAAAATTTTGTAGAGGGAGAAGTTTGAAAATAAGTTATGCAAAGGAAGAATACAACATAAAAAAGAAGTTCTTGTGTAAAATCAAAGAGGGAGAAACTTTCTGTCAAAAGGAATCTTGTTCTCAAAATTTCATTGTGCTATGACATGTTGTGTTGCCATCAATGCCAAAGAGGGAGATTGTTGGATACAACTAATTAATTGTGTGTTGTCTTTGATGTTAAAAAAATGTCATATCAATTGACAAATAATGCTTATTGAGCTCTTGGTCAGTGAAGATAGTTTTTCTTGTCTATTGAGCAATTACAAGTTTACTCTGAACAGATGTTAGTATCTACTGAGCTCACTCAATTAATGAAGGGAAATTTTGTGAGAGCTAGCATTCACTAAGTTCACTGGGTTGCCAAAGGATTTTTGCAAGTTTGTATTCTGAACTGAGCTTCTGCTGGTTAACACAAGAAATCATTCCAATGTTAGTTTCTACCAAGCAGGGTTGGCTTATAAAGGATTTTTTTATTTTGGCATATTAAGGTTAATTACTTTATGTATTGATTCTAGCTAAATATGATGATAAATATTGGTTATTATAATTTGAATTTGGGCCAACTTGACAGTTTGGAAGGTATAAATAAAAGGTCAAGTTGAGATTTCTAGTGTGTGTGCAAGTGTATTGATTGAATTGAAAAGAAAAGAGAGGGAGCAAACTTGAAGGATAAGAAGGTATCCTTGTGGAGCAAAAAAATAATATTTGATCAGGAAGGATCAAGTTTAAGCATAAAAGAGATCTAGATTCAACAATTTAGTTATATCACAATCAGGTCATTTCATTATTACTCTCTAACCATTGTAGCAGTGATTTAAAATCTCTTAACATAGTTGGTTTAATAACGAATTGTAAATCCTCTAACAAGGTGACAATTCCATTGAATTGTTTTAAGACCTCTTGCAAGGCCACTCCTAGTAGGGTGATTAAAATCCTCTAATAGGGTCACATCTAATAGTGTGTTTTGTAACCTTTAACAATGTTGGCTCCTACTTGGGCTCACTTCAGAAGAGTGAAAAAAAAACTAGTTACATTGGTGGTTTTTCCCAAATTAGGTTTCCACGTTAAATCCTGGTGTCTCATGTGTTCATCTTATATCTCTTATACTTGCAAATTAATTACAATTAACATTTTAAGATCAACTAAAAGTAATCCACTTTGCATTTACCGAGTTTCAAAAATTTCTTTTTGTGTATCAAGCATCAACAAAAATTAGTTTTCTCAGTCTAAATTTATTGTTGACATCTAAGAGATTTGGGATTTGTTTTAGTGGTAACTGATTCACCCCCCTCTTAGTTGCTCCTATATTTCCAACATAACTATCTTGGTTTTCCTCTAAACACTTGAGACGTAATGAAGTCACTTCTCAAATTACCCTAGGTGTCTGATGCAAGAGCATCATGGGTGTAAGAGCATTCTTGCATCACCCAAAAATATTTCATTTTAAGTCTTTTCTATTTTAATAAGGACTAGTAGACAAGGTGGTTACTATTTATGTGAACTTACTATTTTTCGTGAGTTTTTCATATGAGCTTAGAATGTTCTCATTTTCTATAGGAAGGCTCATTTTAGAGTTGTAAGCCTATCATAAAAATCTCATTGCTCAAGCTTAAGTATCAAATAAGTTGTTGCGGATTTCAGTGAATTTTTTTTCCAGAAAAATATTTAGGCTCATTGTTGGAGGCCTTAGAGTGCTTAGATGAGGTCCAAAAACTTGATGGAAGGGCACTTGCATGGTTTCAAGTTTGTAGATCAGGAACTAGCATTTCTGAAAAGTGGTTATTAGCCAATCAAAGCATTGGTTTGAGAGTTATGGTCTTCCGAAGTTGATCTACCTAAAATATCTATAATAATTGTCAAAGATGTATTTGGCTGACTATATATATATATATTTAGGGTCTGTCAGCCCTAGGTATTAAGTTTTATTTTCAAGAATCTTCCCGGGTAGAATACAATTGCCTATTTAAGAAAGGTGCGAACATTGTCTAGGATAGCTCTAGGTGATAGTTTGTAGCTTTTCTTGCAAATGATTGTAATAAAAGCACCCATGTGGGTTAGCATATTGTACTTGTGATCTCTGTACTATCACATTTGTGGTACAAATAAGAAGCCCATATTTTGTTCTTGCACTTGCTGTTGTTTCTTTGTTTCTGTTATGATTTAATGGTATTAAAGGGGGCACCCTTCATCATCTTTCCTCAAAGATACAAACCTTTACTTTCCAAAGAACAAGGCTCTGATACCAATTTTTGAAAATACAATAGGGAAGTAAACTCTATGGGGGGTGTGAATCAACACTTACAACTTTCAACCACAAAATCATTCACCACATCTCCATCTCACAATCTATGCATATAAACTAAAATACCAAATTAAGAATATACATCCATAGCATGAAAATAAAACATTCAACACATGTATGACACAAGATATTTGGTTACCTAGAAACCCTCCAAAGAGAAGGTAGAATTGGGATGGGGATGACACCCACAAATCTCTACTACTGTAGTAATAAAGTGTATCCAATGATGGTTACAATGTTTTGATCATGAAACATGATCTACCCTATGAAAGGTCTACCCATTTAAAGGCTTACAAGATTGTTAGATCTTACCCTATTAAAGGATTTCAAAACCCTGTTAAAAGTGGGCATGGTAAAAGGAATTTAAGTTACAATAAAGTAAGCATCCTATTAAAGGATTTGCAAAAACCTATCAAGACTACTCTATTAAGAGATTTAATTGATTCACATGCTAGAATATCTCAATAATGATCCTTTAGTTAGCACTCTATTTCTCAATGTTAGATCACCTCTTTCTTGATATGTACTTGGTCCTTTCTAATCAAATGTATCTTTGTTTTCTTCTAATTCCTTTCCTGTACTCTCCTCTAACTAATTCTATAATGTTACTCAAATTACCACTCCTTAGTCACCATGAATGCTCTGTTTACACATGCATAGTTCTCTCCTTTTTTCTTACACATTCATAAAATTTTAGGGTTTATCATCCTTACAAATACCTAGGAGACTTAGGGTTAGGTATGAATCAACGATTGTGATTCACCCATATTGCTTCTTAATCCTTCCCTTTTTCTGATTGGATGCATGTAGTGCATAGGGATTCACAATTAAGATTCATCCTTATCATCTAAGATTGTAAAATAATCCTTAAGTCAGACCAAAAATGGTTTACATAAAAGTTTGTGCCATTACAAACAACTCAAAATTGTATAACTCGATTTGAATTTCCTGATGCTCGACATCAACTACAAGTTTAATGTTGTAACTTGATCTCTGAGTGGCTTGACATCCATTAATCACTCAGAATCTAAATAAATCAACAGATACTATCTGCTCGACACTTGGGTGACTCGACACTTACTAGTTTCTCAACACATACTAAATATCCTTCACTCGCTATATACTATCTAACAACTTATGCTTGGCATGTATTACTTGTTCAACATGAACTAACTAAATGATTTAAGTATATTATCACTCATATGTTAAAACCAATATTTTTTTGTTGATTCTAGCTGACTGAGAAGATGAATATTAATTATTCTAAGCTGTATTCAAGCTAACTTGTAAATGGATATGATATAAGTATAAGGTCAAGTTGAGGATTGAATGTGAGAAAGTGTATTGAAGAATAAAAGATGCTAAGAGGAAGCAAATTAGAAGGACAAGAAGAATATCCTTGAGGAAATGCAAAGATACATTTGATTAGGAAGGATCAAGTATTTGAGCCAGAATTGAGATTTGTAATCAGCAATTTAGTTTCATCAAGAAATTAGATAATCTCATTGTTAGTCTTTAACCATTGTAGCAGTGATCTAAATCTCTTAACAAAGTTGGCTTAACATATATTTGTAAATCCTCTAATAAGGTGGCATTTCTAGATTAAAGTGTCTAAAGACCTCTAACAAGGCCACTCCTAATAGAATGATTAAATCCTCTAATAGGGTCACACCCAATAGCGTGTTTTGTAACCTTTAACACAATTGGATCCTAATAGGGCTCACATTAGAAGAGTTAAAATCAATAACTTGTTACAATTGGTGATTTCTCCCAAATTGTGTTTCCATGTTAAAATCTTGGTGTCACTTGTGTTCATGCTATTTCTTTCATGTGTACGAAACTAAGTTAATTATGGTTAATCACATAAAATATCTTAAGATTTACATGTTAAGCATTTTCCAAGTTGCCATTGTTATTTTAGTGGTTACCGAGTTACAACATATTATCAGTATCAACTGAGTACCTGTATGTTTTCCAAGCAACAAATTTTTTTAGAAGTGCTTATGTTCTATGCCAACATCTGAGGGATCTGGGATGTCTTTTAGTGGTAACTAATTCACCCCTCCCCTCTTAGTTAATCCTCTTATATTTCCAATAGAGTTGACATCAGATCTCAGAACTTCATCTATGTTAGCCCAACAATGTGAAGAGTAAAAACTTATCAATAAATATGTGTTTGAAAAAAAAAAAGTTGCATTTGAAGATTAAACCAAGGCTATCATACTTATTGAAATTCTCATTTTAATATGAAGATCAAACCAACTACACCATAACTTATTGCTAGCATCTAGTTGAAACTAATTACCAAATGAGAGTAGAAACTATTGTATTGAATTTTATGATAATGGGATATAGCTAAACCTAAATTAAAAGCTTTAGAAATTTACCATTGTAGGGAACATTGAACCTCCCATCATGTATTGTGAGGACTTCCACATTGTCGAGACCACCAATATTGACCATTGGATTGAGTTCCACTAAGACATGTCTTGAAAAATATTTGGTAAAAAATAAATTAAAACTTATATATAGAGAGAGAGGATAACCACATAATTTTATAGGATATTTTTCTAAAACTATGAGAGCTAATTGATAAATGATACCATTATTATGATCAGACACATCATATACATCTATGACATTTTTCTAAAATAAGAATATTCTTCAAGGGAACGTAGCCTATGGTACTCAACCTTAGTTGCAGTGAGTGTAAAGTAGAGTCTACCAACCCTTTCACCCTTTACTTTCTTAGTAATTTGACCAACTTAATAGATTTAAGGAAAAAGACAAGTGTTTAATGATGCAAGCGATGGTTCCTTTGTTCCATATTTATATCATTACATTACATTACTTGAGTGTTATATGTCTAAGATGCTATAGATCTGACAATTGAAAGTGTGATAACTTCATTTGGTTATCATTGCCTATTCCTATTTTGCTTGAGTTGCTGTGTATGAAAATGGATGTGGATATCTTCTTATTTTAATGGAAATTTATGTTTAACCAAAGGTTCAAAGAAGAGTGGCAGTTAGACAAAATTTTAGTTAAAGACAACAACCATACAAAATGAAAAAAAAAAACATCTATAAAGTTCTGGAGAAACATAATTCTATGCTTAGGCATGAATATAATCCAAAATCCATGAGACCAAGCATTGCAAAAAAAAGAGAGGTAAATATCAAATCAGTTTCTAGACTATATAATAACTTATTCCCAATCCCAAAATCCTGCCAATGATCTTATTTCTTGGTCAAGTATTGTCTCCAATTGCATACTAAGATCTGGTTTAAAATAATAAAAGAATGACAACATGAAAGGTACTATTTTTTTCTACCATACACAATCTTTATTATGCAAGTGTCAAAAATAGTACAAGGTTTATATTGGACTGCTTCATTTTGAAATAGGCTATTGCTCTTTTTCTATGTTTAATACTAGTGAGTTTCAACCTTTGGAGTATTTCGTCACTCTTTGTGTTGGGTATCAAACTTACAATAAGTCCCATGGTAAGATTTCCCATGCTAAGATATTTATGCATTATACTTTGTGGTTGCTCTTGCATCAACATATTGAATTGGTGAAAAAGTTCATGTCATAGTCTTTTTCATTTTAACTGGGGTATCATTTCAAGTAGTAAACTTTAGAGAGTCTATTATCTATTTTATGGTTATAAAAAATGGTTAAATTTAGTATCAAGGTTATATTAGATTAACTCCAAACTCCACACATCATTTAAATCTCAAGAATTTTTGAATTTGATCCTTAATTTGTAGGGCAGTCTCTATATTTTTTAATCAGGCATTAGCATAATAAATTTTATTATTTATTTTTTTAGTTGTTGCAGGAGGTAGTAAATGCATGCATATTTGATTTTCATGCCACAGAAGTCTTGCTTTGATTATTTTGTAAGGTGACTATAGATCTATGTGTTGAACCCTTCTGTTCATTGTTCCATATAACTATTAAGGACAAGCATAAGATGATGAGAAGTAATCCTATGTCCAAAACACATGCTTGAAGTTTTTCTGTATCAAAATGAGTGCAATTATCTACTTGTAATTTCTACTAGTTAGCAAACACAAACCTCCTGTTCATTGCTAGGATTAGCAGTGTTATCTTAAGTGAGCACTACATTCACCATCAGGGTGATTGTAGGAACTCTTTAGTTAAAGCCTTGAAAATGATCTCAATTTTTTATTCTTAATTTGGCTATCTCCAAGTTGAATAGCTGGTTTTCATTTTTATTGGACTCATATTTGCATTTTCACATTTGATACATTTTTTTGTGATGTAGAATTTAAGAATTGAGACTAATTTCATTGCATTCGAAACTAGGTACATCTTAGGGAATCAAGATGTATAAATTCCCCATAATCATGTATCATTGAGGGGATATGTTGGAAAAAGTAAATAAATGTCAATTTTCAAACTTTTATTTCAACCATAAGCAATTTGTGCTACACTACTGAAGAAATGAAGTGTTGAGTGAATTTGATGGAATAGAACCCTTGGGGCAAGAATAAAGAAAAATAAATCATTAGACATGGTGGTATGGTTTATTTGATGTTAATTATATTTTTATTGCACATAAACACCAGCTTATGTAAACTCAAGGAATATAACTCGACTGTAGAAAAACATAATTATTTTAGTCAAAAATTCTTGTCATGCAACAAACATAGATTTCTAGTGACATTTCATGCATTTAAAAGAGAAAGAAAAAATGGGTAATCATATTTTTTCCAGATAAAAATCTCTCTACATTATGACATGTTATATTCATATTTGATCCTTTTTTTGAGTAGTTGATTACAAGATAAAAAATGTTCAGTTTGCATATGCTTAGATGTTATAATCAAAACCCCAAAATTAATCATTTTTAGAAACTTTGGATAAGAAAAAGATACTGAAAACTCTTTTCCCCTGTAGGTTCATCACACTTTGTATAATCTCAATCCCTTGTTAAGCATATGAGCACTAGAATAATAATGTAGCTTTATTTGTATAATCACTACAATATTTTGGGTCAAATTGGGATGACAATTTGCAAAGACAGTCTAATTGTGGTGATTTTGATGTTTTTTTTTTTGTAATTTTCCCTGACATCATTGTAATACCCACGTAAGCATCATAATTGTGATGCTCCCATTAGTATAAAAAAGAAGAAAATAAAACACAACATTATATCATTTCCCATTTGTTTTGATTGTGAAGAGCTATGTGAGAAAGAAGGTGGAGAGCTCCAAAGGAGAATGGAGAGCTTTGAAAATCGTCATGCCCTTGTGCTTGGTGCATTTCATTCTTGTGATATATCTCTACATTTTTTTTCCATGCCCTTGTTATGCAATTTCATTTTTGTGATCTGTGCATTTTGTTGCCACACCTTTTCTCTATTATTTGGTTTTTGTGCCCTTGTGGTCTCTATGTATTCATTTCTGTGCCCTTTCTCTATAATTTGGTTGCCATGCCCTTGTCATCTCTGCATTTTGTTTTTGTGCCCTTGCTCTATGATTTTGGTGTTGTACCCTTGTTTTGTGATTTTGTTGCCATATCGTCCGTTTGCTCTACGATTTTTTTTTCATGTTGTGCCCTTGTTTTGTGATTTCATTGCCATGTCCTAGTTCTATGATTTTCTTCAAGGGTATGTAAATGCTAGTTTCTTTTCCTTCTGAATATGTATCTCTTTATATCTCCTTCTAAACATGTATATTAAGAGATCCTTTTAAAGATTCTTATCACATCTTATCACAACAAAAAAATTCATCCAACTACATATATATTCCAGAATAAAAAAAAAATTGCACTAAACTCATGTTAAGTGACTTACCTCAAAATTGCCCACAAAAATAATGTAGACTAGGAAAAATGGGTAGAGTTTGCAAGAAATTTTACAAAAACATATCATAGCAAATATTTTTAGAAAGAAACTAGCCATAATAAGTAAAATGGATCTAGTTGTTGATTAGCTAGGTTGATTAAAAATTCCTATAGGACTATCATTAGATTAGGTACAATAAAATGAACAATCAATTATTCCTAGCTAATAGGATCCAATATAGTTTTCTCAAGTGATAAAATTGCATATGCAAGGAATTGAAGAATAAATTTAGTGAAGAGTTGAGCATAAGGAGTTGAAGAAGCAAGTTCTACTTCTATGCAAATGCCATACTCATTAGGCTCATTCCCTTACAGAAGCCTCTATCACAATGACATTACCTCTAAACCATACAAAGGATGTTGAAATGGTTCCCAACCTTGAAACACTCTTATAAGCATTTGATACTTGGGATTATCACGGGGAGATTGTCTCAATACTTGAAATACTCTTATAAGCATTTGACTTTTGGATTGTAAATTCTCAAATACACTTGCAAGTGATTACAATGTGATAATACCTACCACAACACTTTCCTAGATTCTATCTAGGGGCTCACATAATATCCTCTATGTTGTCCAGCTATTGTTTCTACTGTGCAATCTCTTTTTAAATCCTCTCCTTCTCCTTTGCTCTTGTGCCTTAAATTTTGATTATCAAACTTCTAAATATCTACCTCTACCTTATCTAAAATAAAATTCACATTGTGTTGTAAGTCTGGCATAGGTGTTTGATCATTGATATCTTTCATTTTAACATTCAAGTTTTCAATATTTTTCAACACCCTCACTTGTGGACCTTTCATGTCAAGCAATTTCTATACTATTTCAACACCATATTCTTGCTTTTGAGCTAATAGTGCTTCAGGTGCATTATCTTGTAAAAGGTTAATCTTGTTGAACAATTATAAACTCCTAGAAACTACATTGTTATTTTCATGTATGCATGTATATATAATAATGAATAATAATAATGTTTTCATTTATGTCAAAATAATAACTAACATTACCAATTAATTAGTAACTAAACCAATTTAATTGCCATTTCTAATGTCATAGGATCTACTGATACATTTTTCTAGATTCTATCTAGTGGCTCCCATAATATCCTCTATGTTGTCTAGTTGTTGTTTCTGCCATGTAGTCTCTTTCTAAATCCACTCCTTCTCATTTTATTTTTGAAGCTACTCATTCTCCTTCATTCTCACGCCTTAAAATTTTGATTATCAAACTTTTGAATATCTACCTTTACCTTATCTAAAATCAGCTTCAGAGTGTGTTGCAACTCTGGCATAGGTGTTTGATCATCAATAGCTTTCATTTCAACACTCAAGTTTTCAAGATTGGTCAACACCCTCACTCGTAGACCTCTCATGTCAAGCAGTTTGTGTACTATTTCAACACCATGTTCTTGCTTTTGAGATAATAGTTCTTTAGATGCATTTTCTTTAAATACATTAATTTTGTTGAACAATTTTAAACTCTTAGAAAGTGCATTATATTTTTCATGTATGTATGTATGTATGTATGTATATATGTATGTATGTATATGTATATGTATATGTATATGTATATGTATGTATGTATATATACAAAGAGATCTTGTGGATAGTGGATTATGGATTATAAACAAAAAAGAAAAGAAAACATGACATTAATCATTCTCCATTTCTTTTGATTGATTGTGGAAAGTTGCACACAAAAGAGGGTGGACAGCTCCAAATGAGGGTGGAGAGCTCTAAACGTTGGTGGAGATCAATGGAGATCTAGTATTTTTTTGTTGTTCACTTCTAGTCTCTATGCCCTTTCTCTGAGATTTTCTTCAAGGGGAGTAGAGGTACCTATGTAAATGTTCTTTTCTTTTCCTTCTAAACATGTATCTCTTTTTTATATACAATAGCTTTGGTTAGATTCAAGGATAGCTGCTTATGATGATTGCATGCATATGGACATGTATGTTAAATTAGTTCACTATGTGAACTCCTTTACATTCATACACACACACTTGCATAGTACTTGTGCTAAATTAAATTAATCATTCATGTCTTGAATTCACACAAGCAGTTATCCTTGAATTCAATCAAATTTGTTCATACCAAACTAAGTATGCAAAAATCTGTACTTACAGATTATATTATCTCTTGGTAATTGAGTAAAGATCTCATGCATAATATCATCTAGGTAATGATCATATGCATTCACATTAAGTCATAATAGGATCATGAAGATGATCCATTTATGTTACTTCATACTTTTTTTATTGAACATTTTGTTTAACATAATCAATAATAATAGAATTATACAACTATAACTAGTACTCTTGTTTTATTTTATTTAATCATATACATTTAAGAATATTATTTTTCTAAAAATTAGACTGTATATTTGTTATCACTAAAACACAAATATAGATCTCTGATAGTTATCTTTTTTAATTTCAAGATCTTCATATTTAATGTGAAGAGTTTCCACTACTGGATAGTTGACTAGCCACAATGTGGAGCCACATAGCTCATGGTTTTTTCCACTGAATTATATTTTTAATATATTTTTGTCCTTCAAAAATATTATAGGTGAATGTTCATCCAATTTCCAATATATGTAATAATTTTTCGCTTGTCATTTGAGGTAATTTTCTATTATGAGATAGAGACATCTATCATAAGGATGGACATGCCAATTTTGATCATCCCACTTTCAAAGCTATTTCCCTTATCAAATTAATGAAACTAATAGCAACTAACACCCTAATTTTTTGTAACTTGCCTAATTATCCATTCACACAACCATCTTCCTCCTACCCCACCATAGCATGCAACCCTTGTTTGAGGTTTATATCTTAGTCCCACCATTTTAGAAGACCAAGTCCAGTGATTTGTATCTAGTAAATTGATGATATAGAAATTCAATAGGGAGCATGACATATTAACACCACAAATGAATCATCCCATAGCCATAAACAACATCTAATCTCAAGGGCATGATGATGAAATGCAATGATCACAAAGGCATGACAATGAGATCTCCACCAACATTTAGAGCTCTCCACCTTCTTTCACACGTAGCTCTCCACAATAAAAAAAAATGGGGAATAATTTATGTCATGTTTTTATTTTGTTCTATTTTTTTTATATCTAAAATCAACTTCACATTGTGTTGTAACTCTACCATAGGTGTTTGATCCTTGATAACTTTCATTTCAACATTCAAGTTTTCAAGTTTCCTCTTCATTATATAGTCCTTTCCCCCCTAAAAATCACTTTGTTACTTCATTAAAATCAAGACTTGAAAAAAGCCAATGATAAAACAAAGCCCATATTCTAGAAACCAAATAATAAAACAATAAAACTCACTCAACCCGTGCTAAGTGACTTAGCTCAAGACCCTAAACAAAAATAATGTAGACTAGGAAAAATGGGCAAAGTTCACAAGAAGTTTTAGAAAAGCATCTCTTAGTAGATATTTTTAGAAAGAAACAAGCCATAACCTAGTTAAATTGGTCTAGTTGCTGATTAGCTAGGTTGATTAAAAATTCCCTTGTAGAAATTTAATTAGATTAGCTAAAATAAAATGAACAATCAACTATTCCTAGCTAGCAAGATCAAATACAATTTTCCAAGGTGATAAAATTGCATATGCATATGTATGTATGCATATTTGTACATATGTGTATATATATGTATGTATGGATATATATGTATACATATTTATAGAGAGATCTTGTGGATTGTAGAGATCAATGGAGATCTAGGATTTTGTTGTTGTGCCCTTGTGATTGCTATATTTTGTTGTCGTACCCTTGTGGTCTTTGCATCTCATTGCTGTGCCCTTGTGATATTTGTATATGTATGTATGTATTTATATACATATATATACACACACATGCATATGTGTGTGTGTGTGTGTGTGTGTGTGTGTATAAATAGAGAGATCTTGGCACAATAGAAAAATAATAAAAATCACTCAACAGGTAGCATGGCCATGGGTATTGTCACAAGATTTTAAACATAACTATATAAGGAGTGAGTTAGGATGTATATAGGTTAACCTTACATTAACTATAAACTACAACATAAAGGTTGCACTAGAGTATTACACTATTAAAATTATAGAAAATTGCTTGATTTGCCCAAGTGGGTGTATGATGGTGAAGATCTATATTAGGCAAGTAAAGCTCACCAGTGGTTATAGGAATACATCTACATAAAAAAAATTAGACATTAGAATTACATATTCATTAGAGTGAGTAGTTCAATGGTCTTGACCCTGTGGATATGGGTATGTAGGTAGCCTAGTAGGCGGAGTATGTTTTCAATGTGAAGATGCCTTGGGTATAGTTAGGTAGCACTTAAATATTTTAAGATATTATATTTTAACTCATGAGGCCTATATTTTAAGATATTATATGTACCTAGTGTACTTGGCTTTTGAAAATATAAGGCTAAACTCTTCATTTCAACATTAACTTAATTGGTCTATTTAGACCAATTGATTATTGTCACAAGCTTTCAAATGTAACCATATACAGAGTGAGTTAGGATGTATATAGGTTTACTTTACATTATTTTTAAAATACAACAAAAAGGTTGCACTAGGGTATTATAGTATTGGAATGATAGAAAATCACCCCATTCGCTTGAGTGGGTGTATGATGTTGAAGAGCTATATTAGGTGAGTAAAGCTCACCAGTGGTTATAGGAATATAACTACATCAAAAAAATTAGAAGCCATAACTACATATTCGTTAGAGTGAGTAGTTTGAGGGTCTTGATCCCACAGATACGGGTATATAGGAAACTTGGTAGGCAGAGTATGCCTCCAATGTGTAGATGCCTTAGACATAGTTAGGTATCACTTAAGCATTTTAAGACATTATATGTTAACTCACAAGGTTTATATTTAACACATTATATGTACCTAGTGTACCTGGCTTTTGAAAATAGAAGACTAAAATCTTAATTTCAACATTAACTTGACCGGTCTATTTAGACCCATTGATTATTGTCACAAGATTTTAAACATAACTATATAAGGAGAAAGTTAGGATGTATATACATTAACCTTACATTAATTGTAAACTACAACACAAAGGTTGCACCGAGGTATTTCAGTATTGTAATTATAAAAATTGCCTAATTTTCTTGAGTGGGTATATGATGGCGAAGAGATGTATTAGTGAGTAAAGCTCACCGATGGTTATAGGAATATAGATACATAAACACAATTAGAAACCATAACTATATATTTGTTAGAATGAGTAGTTCAAGGGTCTTGATTCGACAGATACATGTATTTAGGCAACCTAGTAGGCAAAGTATGCATCTAGTGTGCAGACACCTTGGACATAGTTAGATAGCACTTAACCATGTATGTATGGATGTAACTATTCCCTACTTAGCAATGCCATCCACATGGGGGGTGGGGGAAATTAAGCTTGCACCTTCTGCAATACTTTATTTGCACTCTCTGAATCAAAGGTATATAACTTTATCACTTGTAACCATAATTTTCAAATAGTACAAACCGCAATAGTTTCTTATAATTCTATGGTTTTCTTTGTAAGTTTATAAAATTTAAGTTTAAAAAAAATTGCATTTATGTACATCTTTTTCAAGTTTGATATTTCTTTTTTTCCTGACTTGTAGTTCAAGAATAATTTTTTAAAACACATACTGACCAATTGAAGATTGAGCCAAAAAATTGTAAGAATGATTGTGCCAAAAGAGCTAAAAAACATGATAAGTGCATTATAATCATATTTTTATGTTTTTTTTTGGCATGATTGTTCTTACATTTTATGATTTTTGGTGAGAACAAAATTCTTAATTAATCAGGTAGGTGATCCAAAATTAAATCATAATTGGTTGAGACATGTTTAAATACCTTATTTCACATGTTATTGAATGTTATGTGCTTATGTGCTCCTGTTAATGAATGTTAAAAGATGAACTAATGTTAGATGTTAGCTTTGGACATTATGAGATTAGTTTATGGATGATCATAATTGTTTTTTACTTCATGTGATAATGAACAAATGCTTTATTTTATTAATGAATGAGTGTGAGATCCATCTCTTCTTAGGCACTCTTACTAGGTTGTTGTACTAGTTGTTAAGCCCAAAGTAGATAAATCATGATTTGAAATGAAAACTTGGGTGCTTAATGAATGAACACACCAAGTGAAAGACCTTTTGTGATGAAGGATTATATGGTTTTCTACATATTTCACCACATAGCAATGCATTGCAGGTTTACATACATTCTTAAGTATACATTTGTGAGCACTAGGTGTGTGAAGGCTCCATGCAAAAACATGTAGAAGCAAAAAAGGTCATGATGAACATTTTTGATGACATGTTTTCCAAGAGTATACACAAGTTCCTCAAGGTGACTTCAAATTATTAAATTTTCATGTTTTCCAACACCACAAGTCTTCCTCCACATCCTACACAAATAAAAAATCCTACCTCCAACATTGCAACCATATGATAAATTGGAATAGCACATGCCTGAACCATAACCTGGTTAAATTGGTCTAGTTTTTAATTAGTTGGGTTGATTACAAATTCTTTTAGAACTATCATCAGATTAGATATAAAAATAAAATAAAATTAGCTGTTCCCAGCTAGCGAGATCAAATACAATTTTCCAAGGTAATAAAATTGCATATGTAGATGCATCACTTGAATTCTAGGCATGAAGCACATTCCCCAATTTATAATGAATGGTTGGATATAAAGGATCCATACACTGGCCCAAAAATGGAAGCTAGTGATGTAACCATGCATGTATTGGCACACTCTCCCTCCAAGGATCCCAAGTATCTACTACTGGTGTTAATTTGTTCTAGTTGTTAATTAGTTGGGTTGATTACAAATTCCTATAGAACTATCATTAGATTAGGTATAATAAAATGAACAATTAGCTATTTCTAGCTAGCAGGATCAAATACAATTTTCAAAGGTGATATAATTGCATATGTAAATGTATCACTTGAATGCTAGGCATGAAGCATGTTCCCCAATTTATAATGAATGGTTGGATATAAAGGCTCCATATGCAAGCCAAAAAATGGAAGCCAAGTATGTAAACATGCATGTATTGACACACTCTCCCTATGAGGATCCCAAGTATCTACTACTACTATTAATTTGGTCTAGTTTCTGATTAGATGGGTTGATTACAAATTCCCATAGAATTGTCATCAGATTAGGTACAAGAAAATGAACAATTAGTTGTTCTCAGCTAGTAGGATCAAATATGATTTTCTAAGGTGATAAAATTGCATATGCAGATGCATCACTTGAATGCCAGGCATGAAGCACATTCCCCAATTTATAACGAATGGTTGGATATAAAGGCTCCATACCCTTGTGATCTCTACATCTCTTTGTCATGCCCTTGTGATCTATGTATATGTATGTATGTATATACATATGTATATATATGTGTGTAAATGTATATATGTATGTATATAAATAGAGAGATCTTGGCACAATAGAAAAATAATAAAACTCACCCAATAGGTAGCATGGCCACACATGCAATGGAAATGTCTTTTGGTAAGCAGGTTCCTCTTTTTCTCTCTCATTTTTCATGTGTTTATTTCACTTGAACTATTATTTCATAGGGGGCATTTTGTAATATTGGATTCATTTTATGTAGGAGGCAATGAGGACATTCTTGGATGTACCCGTGTGATGAATTGCTCATGTGCAATGAAGATGGACTCCCTCTAAGATTAGTAGGAGGTGATGAGGACATTCCAGTTACTTTAAAGATTGATCCTTTCTTAAATATTTTAGATGTTAATAGGGAATTTAGATGTTGGAGGTGGGGGGGGGGGGGGGAGAGGGGATGGGGGTGGTGTGGGGCCAATGAGCTTCCACCTTTACATGGTTGGCCCTGATTAGTAGACAATATTAAACTATTCTCAAAACCAAGTGAATATCAACATTAACCTCTAATTGTATGACAAATAATTGTTTGAAATTTTCATTTTCAGGTAATGCAAAAGGATGCCATAGTTCTTTATGCAATATCAATTCATATGCATACGACATCAGGTGGAGCTAAAAAACACAATAGGTTTGCATTTTTGTTAGAGGTCTTTAATTAGGTATTTTAAGTTATAAACCATCACAAACATTGTTCATGATGGTCTATAATTTTAAAAACTTAATAGACCTATTAAATAAATGTAATTCTGTTGTGTTTTTTCAGCTCTACCTGATGTCCATGCAATTGAATGCATCTATATGTGCATTCTCAATTCAAAGTGGCAAAATCTTATTTTGGATGCGATGAAAAACTCTAAACAAAGTCTCCTCTTGGGTTTTCTATTAAAATCTTATTTTAATTGCTTTAGATCCACTCATGTATAAAAGCATAATTGAGAATTACTTGCTTACAAAACTTTCCACATTTCCTCTTCTAATATCACCTTAAAGAGGGTGACTGAATAAAAGGACAAATGACTTTGCACTGGGTGTCATCATTTATTAATATGCACCTTTTTATACCAAAATTAGACATTCCATTAGGTAGTTTGGCAATAGCAAGGTGTTTTTTTGTTGTTATTTTAGAAACCTCTTAACATGGACACCACATAAAGAGGGCACTGCTAATTACATACAAATATTATTTGTAATTTTAATTAACTCCAAAGAGGTAAACCAATATCTAATTGTAGATCTTATTTGTAAAGTACTCTCACTCAGGCTAGGCAATAACCAACAAAGCTCTGCCCAGAAAAACATAAAAAATTTAATTGATTTTCAAAATGGTTTGAAATTTTCATCTCCATCTTCACATACCTTGCTTGAGCTTTGATATTCTTTGACATCAATGACCACTTTGACACTAATGACAGTTTAGCCTACATACTTATTAGTGCAACTGTGATGTGTATTAGTTATGGAGGATTCATAATTTTCCTTGAAAGAATTCAAAGTGTAATCATCTATATATAATTACCTATTTGAAGCTTCATTGACGTGTTATTCTTGCAATCTTTTTTAGCATTCACCAAGTATTCTATCAACATTATCCTCATTCTTGCAACTTTTTTCTTACTTCTAATGGTTGAACATCCTTATGGATTCATTTTTCATGATAGAGGTCATGAGGAGTGTTGTAAATATGGTTCCTAGGATGTCCATCCTTACCTAGCCTAAAGGTGATTCACTTCATCCTCATTTGGTCCTTGGGGATGCCTAAGGGCACCTAGGATGTCCATCCTTCCTAAGCCCAAAGGCAATCGCTTTGTCCCCATTTTTCCCTTGGGAATCCTTGGTCATATATTGTCAGGTGGGACACTTAGAGGGTGACCCCATCACCATTCCCTTGCCTATAATTTCTTGGACATATCTCCTATACTAAAAAACTCCTAAACTAGAAATATATCAATAATACTATGATAGATAGTCATGAAATGCATATTAAATCCGAGCTGTGTAGATGCAGACACAATTATCTATTATTTATGTAAACCCATAGCACAATATGTACGTAACATTGTAAGCCTGAAATACATATAGCTAGTACTATAAGTATGATTTCCTTTCTTATGACTTTATTATTTTCTCACATTCTGACTATCTTTCTTATGACTTTATTCGCTTGTCCCATTTGATGTTTGAATGATTTATACAGTCTAATTAAACTGATGGAAGAGTTGGTTGCAATTTGTTTTCTTGATTCCTAATTGAACTAATGTCATGATTTTGTCATCATTGCTAAGAGCTTAAGAATCAGGTAAATGAGTTTATTTCTCATGTTTCATGTTACATTGATCAATTGTTTCTATTAGAACCCAAGAATTTTTCTGTAATTGCATTTGAAGGTATGTTTCCTACCTGTCACTCTTGCACTTGGGGCAACTAGAGGCCTAACAAAATAGAGGGCAATGGAAGAAGGTTTAATGACTATTGAGGGCATAAAAAACTTAAAGCTTGTAGATGACATCACAAAGACTTGTTATGAGATATATTTTATAAGAACTACTAGTAGACCTAGCACCATTAATTATACATTTTCATACATAGATGAGCTATTTTGGAGGAATTAATAACCTACATAAGATATTTTTAATTTTTTTTTCTTATTGCTCATGTTTTCTATAGCTTCTTTTGAAGGTATAATTATGAATTTGAAACTTTTGAAACATGAATTTTATGAAGATGGATTATAGGGAGGGAATAAAAGTTCTGAGTTCTTGGATGATATAATAATTAGATATGTAGACTACCATAACCTTCTATGACTTGAGACCATGGAGTCATTATTTGTGTTGCACCACATAACTGAAGATTCCAAGTAAGATATTTATCAATATTAATTGTATCCTACTACATGTTACAACATTTAATTTTTGCAGCTTTTTTGAATCATTATTTATTAATTCATTAGCTGATTTGACCTTTCTTTGCTTCTTGATGGCAAGAATATTTTGATTTGACCTTTCTCTGCTTCTTGATTATTTTATAATGGCAAGAGTTTTCTAATTTGACCTTTCTTTGCTTCTTGATTATTTTAACATGTACTTGTACAAAATCTTAAAATAATCTTATTTTGTTTCACATTTTATATAAATATTGATTTGTAGGAACCATCTTATTTAACTTATATTTTCTAAAATTTGGAATATACTATAATCTTGAAACCTGTATATTTTATAAATGTAATATTCCATCATCTTATTCAACTTATTGCACACATTCAATACATTAACCATTTTCTATAATTTTCACATTAATCATAATCATTTTCTATTGCCTTGATATTAAATTCAAAATAAGGCAACAACTAAAATTTGAAATGCTAAATTGTTTTATACATGTAAAGCTCGAAAGAAATTAAAATGATCTAAGTAATGGAGCAAGCAAGAACAAATTGAAATGGATTTCTTGTTCAAAATATGTTGTTCATGTATACTAGTTTTGTTTCTTTACCTTAATTGTGATTTTGCTCTTTTATTGCTATCGTAATCTTACAAACCTATGCTAAACTTTCCAATAGATAATTTAATTGAATAAAATATAATTTGTGGATTGATGAGTGAGACTTTGAAAGATTCGATGAGATTTTGTGAGGGGATAAGTTGCAAAACTTGTTGATTTATGCAAGGGGGATTTTTTTTTCTTGGAGGAAGGGAAAAGAACAACATAGATAATGTGAATAATAATGCATGCACAAGCAGTGTAAAATTGAAGGTATAAAGAAAAAGAAAAGTATAAAGAGAACAAATTGTGAGCATGGAATATCACTCCAAGATTAGAAATCAAGGTATAATCAAATTATTCTAAGCTTTCATAATTATTAATTAAAGAATCTATTGAAGTAGAGTCAGAGTTGGACAATCCTTAGAATCAGAGTTAGAGTCAAAACTTCCTCAGTTTTCATAAAGCATGAGTGACATGAGAGATTTGGAACATCTTATGCTACTTAGACCAAAATAAAAAAATTTCTACTCAACCCAAAACAATAAAATAATTAAAATCAATAAAAAAGGTACTAAGTAAAATTTTATAGGTTATAGATGTGATGTGGTATATTTTAATTTTAGGCCCTTGTTTGTGTGAGGACAACTAAAAGTGTAATAGGGGAAGTTATGAGTCCTACAATTGGTACTATTTTAGCTTCTTTATCTTATTCATTACTTCCATAAAACTTTAATGCATGGAAAATGTTTTCACTTAATTATGATATATATAATAAATGATTATGGTATGTGATTGTCCATGGTTATTATACTATCATATTGTTATTAATGGTATAATGTGAATGGATGCTTGTTTGTTAAGAGGGCCCTTGCAACCTATGTGGAACAAGTTAGAGGACACAATCCAAATGTAATTGCCAAATTTTTTTTTTGACTCAATCTTGGAAGGAATTAACACTCAGAGGATTTGGAGGAGTTTGAGAGATGATAATATCATGTTTCATTAACTTGTGCAATGATTCTTGCATGTTCTTGTATTCTTGTTTGCTGATTAAGAGTTCAAACACGACTTAGACACCTGTCAGTTAGTTAAGCTCTTTTAGTTTCATAAAGGAATAAGTCAACCTTAATTTTAGGGAGGTGTGACTTGTCTCCCTAGAAGAATTTAAGATATAACTAAGCCTACTCTCTCAAACTGTGTATAAAGTCTAGTTTTTCCAATAGTTGGTAGATCAGCCAATGCAAATGTGATATACTTAAATTCTTCCTTGCTTTTTGATTCACTAAGTTGTTACTATAACTGTCTACTATGTACTATGTTAGAGGAATAAAGTAAATGACTTGATGATGTGTTAAAGTTACTTGTGAGTTTGAGGCTACATCTCCTCAAGAAATGACTACTTGAGGCAATGTAATTCTCTTTTAGTTAGATTCATTTAATTATGCAATACTTTTTTAATTTTTTTTTTTGTGGAATAACTATTATGTTGAAAATGAATTGATTAGTAATTATAACACACTCAAATTTTTTTTTCTTGGGAGCCATCTATAATTAGATGAATGCATGAACCATCTTAATCTTGGCGCCTTAATCATTAATCATTTAGTGGAGGCCTTGTGCTTTTAGGAGCTTCGATCATTTTGTGAATATGATATTAAGCATGATGGGTACCCTTTGTTTTGTGTGTGGATTCAATCATTTTTTTCATCAGAGATGTTAGCTTATTAGAGTTGTGAGGAATATTGTTTGATGAAATTCTATTTGCGATCTTTGCACTATGAAAGTCTTATTGGGTTTTATTTAGTGTGAGCTCATTAGAAAATTTGTTGGAATTTACAAGTGGGAAAATTTACTTCTAAAAGGGGGGTGAATCAAAAGTAACAATATTATAACCTATAAAAGTTTTTAACTAAAATCAATCACGTGCATCTAACATCTCTAATTAACATGAAAGTAAAGACACGCATGAAAATAGATAACACAAGATTTGATCACCCAGAAACCCACCAATATGAGAAGGTAAAATTGGGGTGGTGATGACACCCACAACTTATCATTGCAACAATATGTAACTTGTCAAGTTTACAAAGTTTGAACATCATCAATGGTTTTCCCTGTGAAAGGCTTTACACCCTGTTAAAAGTGACCTGTCTAAAGGATTTGCAAACACTCACTTGGAATGTCACTATGTTAAAGGATTTATCACCTTGTTAAAGGTTCTACAAAATGGCTATTAAACCAACCTATCATCATAGGATATTCATTCTCCTAATACAATGGCTAGAAAGTATAGTAGAATGTATTGATCAGATGACTTACAATATTCAATTGTTGATTCTAGATCCTGGTTCTGTCCAATTTGATCTAATCCTTCTTGATTTGATATAACTCTATTTGTAGTGTTGATACTCTGTTATGATTACCTGATTTTGCAATTTTGTTCTTCCTCTAAGCCTTCAAACCCCTTTCACTTTCTTCAAAAATTCACCAAAATTCACTCATGCATTCTATTTTTCAACATTGAATTATGGGGTTTTGTCCTCATTAAAAAGGTTTTGAGACTTAGGGTTAGGTATGAGTCTACGATCGAGATTCATCCATCTTTCTTGCTCAAACCTTTCCAATTTTTTGATTGGTTGCATGCCTTCTCTCCATTTTTTTGATTGGTTACATGCTAATTACATAGGAAATGTAATAGATTTGATCTTATCTCTTAGATCCTACAAGATTCATCTTCATTCGACTCAAAAATGATTTAAATATGTGTTTGTGAAGGCACAAACACTTATGCTAATTCTGTGTTACTTGGCACTTACTGAATGTTGATGCTCGACACATATAGGAATTCTATCTTTCTTGGCTGCTATGGTAACTCTATCTTGCTAGACACCTATACTTTATTCGACACATATACTAGCTTGGCATCAATTGTCACTCGGTACTTGAAACTTGCTCAGCACTAGAATAACTCAACACTTGTTGAATTTTTGGCTCGACACATAGTATAGCTTGACATCTATATTATACATGATATCGACTTAGAAATTTCTTAAGTGTGTTGACACTCAATTGTCAAAACCAATCTAAGACCAACAAAATTGTCTAGAACAAAATGGTGACTCGTCATCTAAAATATATAATGTGAAAAATGAATCTTTGCTAACACTAAAAACAACTTTTCCTAGAATCTATTTCTAATTATATGATTGCATTGGACCAACTTGATCTTGGTGCTTTAGACATTTAGTGGAGGCCTTGTGCCATAGGAGCTTCAATCATTTTATGAATGTGATATCTAGCATGGGGAATGAAACACCCTGATAGATGAGAACTACATCCATCTATAGCCACTTATAGTTCCATCAATATGATTTTGTGAAATCTTGTCTCAAGGTGGTGGTAGACCCACCAAAGACCTGAAGATAAATATCCAAACTAATCACTAACCAAGTTGTCATCAGTGATTACTTTGGATATTTATCTTTTTGTAATTTTCTTTTTAAACAAAACATGTTGGTGAAAATTTCCACTAGTGCTTACCAATATTTGTGGAAATTTTGACCAGTCTTGGTTGAAAGTTTCACCAAATATTTTTTAGAATTTCCACCAATACATCAACCAAGATGCCATCGTGGGTTTGGTATCTTGGTCGATCAATGGCTAGCATTGGTCAAAATTTTGACCAATCTTTGGTAGAAATTTTAACTAATGCATTGACTAGGTTGCTGTCATGGGTTTGGCATCCTAGTTGATGCTTTGGTTGATATTTTGACCATAATTGGTCAAAATGTTGACCAATGGTCTGATTAACATGGGAGGCCATTTTTGGCCATTTTTGACCAAATGTATCATCAAAAGTCTAACACCTATAAGACTTGGTCAAATTTTTGATGACAAAAATAGCAATAAAGCAATTGTTTGAATATTCTACCAACATGAGTAAAAAATTCGGCCAATTTTTGTCAAAAAATGAGTCAAAATGTACTAGTGTGAGAATGATAGTGCCTAATGGAGAGGGTCCCAATAGTAGTACAAAAAACTCTTAGGCCTACTTTATGTTATGATGAAGTCAAATCAAGTCATAATTGGAGGGATATTTTCTTGTTTGGGAATACTACCATCATGAGATTATATGGATGGACCCACCCTCCCTACATTCTACCTAGGTTTGTATCTAAAAAGTTGGGAATTTTAGAATTTTTCTAGCAACTCATTCTAATTGATAGAGAGCACTTAGGCAAAAATGTAAAAAAAGGAACTTTTTTGTGTAGAAGTTTCAAAATAGAAGACTTCACAATCAGAAAACAAGCTATAAATATTATTGATTCAATTCTTAGAAAATATAAGTTTCCATGTTTAGTAGCTAGGATTTATGATCTACATGATGTGGTTAGGGTGGGATTGAGAAACATGAGAGGGTATAATTTTCATCAAAGTAAGCCCCTGTGGGAGGAGGATGTCATAAGGAATCACTTGTTTGAGAATGTTTGTGCTCACAAAGTGAAAATATGGAAAGATATTATGAGAGTTGAGGATGAAATGAGGAGAGTTGATTCATCTTTCCATTGTTTTTATCATGATAAAAAGTATCTAGATAGATTTGAAACTTTCTTAAATAATTATGAGAAAATGATGGCACAAATTCTTGAAGAAACCTAAGGGCAATGAAAAGAGATGGTAAATCCCATGTCACCTGAACCTGATGTGTTCGTTGAGGAGGAGGAAGGTGAAGATGAAGATGAAGAGGGTCCTTCAGAAACATCAACATGGACTAGAGGAAGAAAGGAAAAATAGAAGTTAATAGAAATACCTCAAAAGGAAAGAAAAAAGGCTTCTCAACTATTGCCTGGAAAGAGCCACTATTTTACTAAGCGAAGGAAAAATTTCTTGATAAAACAAGCTACTAAGAATGAACAAACTCCTACTGAATTGAAGTGGTAGCCAAAATGTTGGATGATAGAATCATCCAGGCGCAAGAATTATTGGGAGATGATGATTTTATAAATAATGAAGAATTTAAAAGTTTCTTGTTTAAATTGAAACATAATCAATTATCTCTAACTTTTCCACCAGGAGATTCTAAGGAGAAGATTACTAGAATGGTTCAAAAGTTGGAATCCTATGATCACGAAAATGAGACACTTAGTATGGAGGAGGCAAGCCAATTGGTAAGGAGGAGTGGAATGCTATTGATACCTAGATTGTATTTGAGTTCTTCTTTTATGCTGGACCAAATTAAGAGACAGGAAAACTCAATTTCTTTTAAAGCTTTTGGCTTAGGGGGTTGCAAAGAGGATTAGGGTATAATATAGATTCTCAAACTATAATTTTATCGTGTATAGCCCATGAAATAGAAAGACAAAAAATAATGGACATAAAAGATACAACTCAATAGAGTTTGATTTTTTGGAATGTAGATTCTACATCTCATGGTGAGGTAAGTGGTCTGTTGAGGTCAATAAAAAAAATGAGTGTAGATAAAATGGACCAAGTTCATGATCAACTTGCTCAAAAATTTAGGAACTATGTTACCACAAGAAAAAAAATATGAATAGGAAATGAAAATGGCTTATGTGATGGAGCAAGAAATTGCAGAGTTGGAAAAATAGATAATGGCTTTGAAAAAGGTTACCAAGCCTATAATAGAGGTTAGTGATAAGGAAGTATAGACAAATGATGTAGTAGACCAACAAGTAAGCATGGACATTGATGACAAAGGTTTAGGAAGATAGAGAAAAATAAATGCAATGAAGGGAATTTTATGCCATAGGATTGATGTTTTAAAGAATGTTTCTTAGAATATACATGCCACTTTTATTTCTTTACAACCTATAAAACACCAATACTTAGAGGCACTCACATTATTAACTCCTTTGTATAAACATTGGGGCCCATATAATCATTTATTTGATAAATTAATTCCCATATTGACCAATTTTTTTTTTATAAAGGAAATTATTATCCAAACTAGAATGATGATTGATAGGGTGAGAGTTAGATGGTTTGTTTACTAGTAAGTTACAATTGATATAGATTAAGATGAAGATTATTGAAAAGGGTAAAATGGTTTCATGCCCCCCATTATTGATAGTGACATAAATTTGTAGCTTTTTGCAATGGAGATGTTGATGTGTCAATTTTCCATGACATTATTGATATATTATATAAAATTGAAATGGACATGAACAAGGTTATTGCTGATGTTAGAGGTATAATAGATTCAAGGTGGACAAAGACCCTAGATGAATTGAATACAATTAGGGATGTGACTTGGCCAAATATAGTGACTGATATTACCATATGGGTGGTTGTAGTAGATATCAAGGCTTTTCCTAATGGAGATTATGAGTGTCGAACAAAGTTGGAAGAAAGAACGATGAGATAATAGAGGGATTTGAGTCATCAAAATAGGGTATCTTAAATTTGTGGTTCACCTGCTATGGATACACCTACATTACAAACATATAATTGATCCTAAACACATATGCTTCCAGCACTTCATTTTAAAATAATCTCCACTCTCATTTCTTGTATTTTTGTCTTGTATGAAAAAGTACAATTTTTTCAAATGAAAAAATGATGTACTATTAGTCTCCCATGACTGAAGCTTGTTTTAGTCCTTATTTTAGAAAAGGATTTCCAAGATTGGGATGAATGGTCATAATTATGATACAAGGAATTTTATTGTCATGTTTAGGAACGTTATTGTCATGTTTTGAGTCAATCCAGTCCTATATTTTTAACTACATTTGATATGTAAGTTGTATTTTGCAAGAAATGTAAGAATTTCCCTTAGGGAAAAGTTCACCCAAGACCAAGGAACTCAAATACAAGTACAAAATAGACTAAAGTATAATCAAAATAACTGTATAGTATTCAATTCAATATACAAGTACACTAGGAGTGCCTATATATAAAGGCCTCTAAGATGCATCTAGAATGACTAGGAATCAACATCATGATAAGTCATACAACCAGGCACATGTCCGCTATGAGGCCTCGCCCTGACCCATCGTAGCTTAGTTGATACATTATTATTTTGATACTCATGAATCGATATGTCGGGACACTATTTGATGCACTGAACATTATTATGCTATTTTTTTTAGATGTGTGATGCTTTAATTTCAGATATTAGATTTCATCATTTAATGCTTTATGAACATGTATAATGATGAAATAAATGAATGCAGAACTAACACTTTGATTATACAATTTTAATGGTAAAAAATATGGGTAGAATGAGATAAACAACTAATTATTAGAAAGATGGATGTTTTAAAGTTATATGATTTTCCTGATATGTAATTTACATATATGCATGTGATTTCTTGAACTACTAATGTGTGCAATGAGTGTGCAGGATATTTAGCTGAGAAACCTAATGGAAAGACAGAACTGAACCCCTTGCTAATTTGTGCTAATTTGCATTATCTTTCTTTGAAAGTTGTTAAATGGTCTTACTATTCTCCTAGCTTTTAATAGGTCCCTATTAAGTCTTTAAGGCCTAAAAAAATTAAATCTAAGTTCCCTGGGGGTAAGGGTATGTGTTGGGAGTATTTTCCACTCCCCTAACCTTTTTGGTTGACTTTTATGGTCACTCAAAAACCCTACTTTTGGTTGATTGCAAAAATTGATTGTCTCCTTCATGAGATGGTGACTTAAACTCCATCTTGAGGTTTACCTAATGTCTAGTTGAGTTAGGATGATATTTAGAAGCATTTTTGGAAAAGTTTTGGTTGTTACCCAATCTCTAGTTTTAGAGAGAAGTTTTTTTGGAAGATTGAAGGGAAGGAAGGAAAATCTCGTCTCAAACTTGTTCATTTTACCATAACCTTATGGTGAAGGTAGGAGTTCTTCACCTCTTTTTTTCATGTTGTTCATATTGTTCATGCTTTGTTTCATGCATAAGTCATTGTTTTGTTCATTGTATGCTTGTATGTGTGTTGAGTTGCTTGGGAGGGATTCAAACATGTTTCTTGGATGTCTTTTTTGTGTTTTGCTTTGAATTTTGAAGGGATTGTATGGGGTTGTTTTGGCATTACTCACCCTTGGATAGGGAAGGAGTGGCCATGTACGAGGGAAGAGCTTTAGTTGGACTCCAATAGTGTAGAGTCTCTTCTCATGATGAGGAGAGGGAAAGAGGGTAGGGTGTTATGGGCCCCTACTTGTCATCACATACTATGTTTTAAAAATTTGAATTCTTGAAGAAGTGAAGGAATGAAAATCCTTGTTGTATTGGCCTCAAAAGGGCATTTGTGGAAGAACGAAAGTTCTTGAGTTTTTAGCCTCGAAAGGGCTATGTTATGGTATGGTGATCGACATCTCCTATTTGGAAAATCCACCTTCTCCCTAGTCTGGTCCAATGTTGAACCTATTGTGCAAAATTAAGATGGGGATGCATGCTTGATTTTTTCTTCATATTATGTTTGTTTTACCTCCGGGTTAGTTCTCATCTTGTCCATGATTCCCTTGATGCATTGAAGATATTGGAAAGGATCCCTTGTGAAGGACCTAGAAGAGAATTCAAATTGTATTGTAACATTATGTAAAAATGTATTAAAATTTTTATGCAGTGGCAAGGATGTCGGGTTTTCTTATTGGTTCTTTCCCAATGGAGCCTTGAACTAGGTTGATTAATAGAAGAGAAAAGATTGAGTAACCTTCTTGCATTGTATCTTATGTTATTTCAATTCATGCATATGTGTGTGGAAAAATAGATTAAATGGTGATGATTAATTATGAAATTTTCAAGTTTAAATATGTTGTGAAAGAACATATGTTATGTTGAAAATTTGATTCATATTTTGGTAATTGGGAACAAATAATTTTACATTGTTGATAGATACAAATGATTCAATCTCCTTGTGCCAACTAAGTGATTTGTAAAATCCAATTGGGGAGAAAATATATACACCTCTTGCAAAAAAAAATATAGCTTGCAAAATAAAATAAAATAATAAGAACTCTTAAAAAAAAATGGCATGACAAAAAAATGTTCACCCCCAGGGGCAATTTGCTCCTCTGGAATTTGTATGGGAATACAAAATTAAATCCCATAGATGACAAAGAATATTCCTTATGATTCTCCAATTTTTTTTTAATAAAGCTTATAAACAATAGAAATTAAATAAATAAAAGGAAAAATATATATCATAATGCAATCCTTAATGTATTACTCTCAACAATAATTTTTTTGGCAATTACTCCTAATAGCTATCCTAGCCTATCACTTGATTATTTTTTTAATCACCTCCTTGCCATAATAGATGCAGACCTGGTTGACAAGGTATTGCATTTATCTCTATGAATCATGAGGGGCCAAGGTATGTACCTTGGGCTTCAAGTCTAATCCATTTTTTTTTTTATAAAGAATTTTAATCACACCATTTTAAATCCCCCCCCCGCCGCCACCTCTCACCTTGTTTTAGCCCTTTGCACGGGAGACCATGCTTATGGAGATTGAACCCCCCACATACCTTCTGTATGTGCAGTGCCTACCATGGAGATTCAAGTCAAATAAAACAAAATTAACTTTAAACTTCCCCCTTTTAAACACCCCCCCAACTCCTTCATCCTAAGTGCTCATTTCTTGGAGGCTTCTCTTGCACACAAGGGGGGAACAAGATTTGCATAGTGCAAACTTGGGGCAGTGCGAGGCCTCTTTGGGGAAAAACCAAAGTTGGTGGCTAGGCCACTTGGCAAGTGGGGGTTGGGGGTGGGGGTGGGGTCTTAGGTTTAGTTGGGTAGGTTAGTATTTATTTTAATATAGTTTGTTAGTATTTAGTTGTTAGTATGTAGTTTAGATTTGTTAATTTTATGTTAGTTAGTTGCTTTCTTTTATTGGAAGGTTCTTTTAAATTTAAATTAGTTTTAATTTAGTTTTAGTTGTTTGGTTTTGTACTTAAAAAAAATAAAATGTTTTACTTTAATATTAGTTAATGTTAGTTGTTGTTATTGTTAGTTAGTGTTAGTATAAGTTAGTTAATCATTAGTTAATTTGAATGTTTATATATATATATATATACACACATATATATATATATATACATATATATATATATACATATATATACATATATACATATGTATATACATATATATACATATATATATACATGTATATATACATATGTATATACATGTATACATGTATATATATACATGTATATACATATGTATATATACATGTATATATATACATGTATATACATATGTATATACATGTATATATACATGTATACATGTATATATATATGTATATACATATGTATATACATGTACATATATATATGTATATACATATGTATATATATACATATGTATATACATATATATACATATATATATGTATATACATATGTATATATATACATATGTATATACATATATATATATATATATATGTACATGTATATATATATGTACATGTATATATACATGTATACATGTATATATACATGTATATATATATGTATATATATATGTACATATATATACATATATGTACATATATATACATATATACATATATATATATAGATATATACATATATGTATATATATATATATACATGCATATATATATATATACATATATATACATATATATATACATACATGTATATATACATACATGTATATATATATACATACATGTATATATATATATACATACATGTATATATATATACATATATATACATATATATATACATACATGTATATATACATACATGTATATATGTATACATGTATATATGTATGTATATATACATGTATGTATATATACATGTATGTATATATACATGTATGTATATATATATGTATATATATGTATATATATATACATGTATGTATATACATGTATGTATATATATATATGTATATATATGTATATATGTGTATATATATATATTTATATACATATATAAATATATAAAATTTAATTAATATATTTAGATTTAAAATATTAGTATACGATTAATTGTTTTAGGCTAACATGTTTATTTTACTTTTTCTTTAAAAAGGCAAGTTAGAATTAATTAATTATTCATATTGGTTTAAGTGTAGTTCATTGAATTTCATGTGAAATGTATATGTTTGATGTAATTTTAGTTTAATTAATGTTGCTTTTATTAATAGGAATATTTTTTATTTCTATTAAATTATAGATTCAAGTAAAATTGTAATTAGAATTGAAGTTCAATCACAATGTAATGTTATATTAATTTGAAGTTCTTTTCATTTCAAATGTTTGAAATAATTAGATTTATATTAATTAAATAAACACTCAAATCAATCAGTTATATCTTCAATTAATATTTTGCTTAATCGATATTTTATTGATTAATGTGATTTAAATTAATGGTAAAATATGTTAACTACTAAGCTTGTACTATTGTTTTATTAATGTAATATTTTAAGGGTAATTAAAAATAATTAAGTGCTAGATCTTTTAATTAATTGAATTTAGTTTAATTATTTTAATTACTTTATTTAACAATGAATGTCTAAGTTTAAAACAATCGAATCTTACAAGATGTTTTCAAAATTGAGTTGTAGTCTTAAAAGTTTTGATAAGAGATTTTGGTATTTGCCTTGCAATGTAACTTCGTCTTTAATTGATTATGAACCTATCAACTTAGCTAATTTAAATTAATTATTAATTTAAAAATAATAATTTATGTGTGTGTTTGCCCTTGTATTTTGGGCATGACATCCACCAGATATGGGTTATCCTCCATTAAGCACAAAATTAAGTGCAATGATGAGAGGATAAGCTTACAATGGTGTAGCATGCCAATTTATGTTGTAGACACCATGTGCTAAATTAGGAGTGCAAATGACTATGTTGTCTACATGACGACTCAGTGAATGATGCGAACTCCAATGTTGTAGACACCATGTGCTGAATTAGAGTTGCTTACTTATGTGTTGTCAACATGAAAACTCATGAAAGTATGCATACTCCTAAGTGTCTCACAAAATAAATAATAAAATGATGCAAAATAATAAAATAATGTATTAACCTAAGTAAACTTAAGTGAAGTGTAAATAGTAAATATCTATTTACACCAACAAAAAATAATACAAGTGAATTGTGGCTATTATTAGAAAATCTCTAATTATTGTGCCGAGATCTATGTTCAACAATTACTGCTAAAAGTGGTTACATCCAAAAGTGAAATATACTTATTACAATTAGATATAAGATAATCTAATTATTTATTACATGAAACTACACTAATGCATAAGAGAGGAACTGCAAAAAACCCCCTATCGGGAAATTTTGTATGGTTTCATTTCCTCTCCCACAATATTAAGTCTACCAAGGAAATGTCATGTATTTTCATTCCCTCTCCCATAATATTGAGTGTTGAATGCACTGGGTAAAATCTTTACAAGTTTAGGGCTGAATTGTAAAGGAATGAAAAATATTTACCATGCATTATGATACTCAAGAAGCATAATAATGGGTGCACAAATTTTGAATTAATACATTTTCTTCTTTCCAACCCATGATTATGCACTACACATGCCAAGAAATTTCAGTTTTGGGGCCACAATTCATAGGCCAAATAAAACTTTCCCCTTCCTATGTAGTTGAGAGAAAAGTAGAAAATATGTTGTGTTGTCATGCATCACCCATTTTTAGTGAAGTTTCATTAGGTGTGGGTCTCATAAATTTTATTGATGTACTATTATTTTGTCCAACCTCTTTTTCCATTTTTTCCTCCATTTAATAACACATGTATGAGACTGATATGGATAGACAGGCTGCTTGTTCGCATGTTGATGGATCAATATACTATGAGGAAGGTTGAAGATTGAAATGAAAATATAATATATCATTTTAACCTTCATAGGCTCATTAAAAAAATAAAACTATTTTGTATCGATAAACAAAGGGATCCACCTTTATGCATCGAAAGAATAGGTCAAAGGAAGAGACAACAGTTCTATCGATTGATGATTCTAATGTGGCCATGCTATTACATTATCATTATCAGTTAAATGGTTTGTCAAATGATAGATAATAATGCTTATTTGATGGTTTCAATGTCAACAATGTCATAATTGTAACGATGAACCTATAAGTGCATAATTCTAGTGAATATATCGAAAATGCATTACAATTTCCTTGTTCTAATTACAAACATGAAAACATAGTCCAATTTTGGTGAAGCTATAGTTTCGTATCAAGCGAGCATTTTGGTCAAGCTAGGGTTTTGTATCAAGCTAGGGTTTCATATCAAGAAAAGGTTTCATTCAAGATAGGGTTTTATATGAAAGCATGATTTAATTCACATATTCTAGTGTGGAAGGATAATTGAATGCTAGACTATTAGTGGCTATGACTATGTGTAACTATTATGATCATTGGTACGTAGGATCATTGAACATGTAACTATGGAAGACTACGAAGGCATGAAATAGTATTTTTCATTGGTACACATGACCCCATACTACTAAATTATGGAAGATTGTGAAGGCACAAAACTATTTTTTTCATTGGTACACATGATTGTTTAAATTATAATTATCAAAGGTAGCAGACACAAGAAGTTGTAATGTTCTATATTGTTCGCATAATAATATAAAATTAAATTTTTCATAGGTTCAACAAATATTATTTTGTTAGATGTTGTGATGATGTAGAAAAAAATTGTTTTCCCATTCACATCTTCATTGAAAGTCAAATAGTCTGTGCCGACAAAGATGCGTAACCTTATGTTCACACGTTTGCCACTTTATTTAACAATAAATAAAGGGACCCACCTTTACACCATCCAAAATATACATCAAAGGAAATAAGTTCTCATATCAGTTAAATAGTTTTTCAAATGATAGATAGCAATACATATTCGATTGTTCCAATAATGGTATGCCCCTTCTGATGTGAGCAATACCATCATTGTAATGATGAATGCATAACTGCATATTGTTAGAGAATATATCAAAAATGCATTATAATTACATCATTCTAATTACATACATGGAAATCTAGTTTAATTTACACAATTCTCTTCCATTTTTATTAACGTGTCTGTCAGCTAGGGAAATTATAAATGGACTTCCATAACAAGTAACCTTGTATAGTTTTGAATCACTAATTTTCAGTGAGGCAATGCATCAAAGAAAGCTATAGAGAAGTCAAGCTATGGTTTTGTATAATCCACTAAATATATGGTCAAATTAGGGTTGGTAGTGCTTATAAAGGTTGGATAAAGGGATTTCAAACTAGAACTTTAAGGTGAGTTACACCTTCCACTCAAGATTTAAGAAATAGACAAAACCAGGGGTTTCGTATGAACCCACCTATGATTTGTCAAATGAGTGTTAAGAATGGTTATTTGATATCGGTAAAAACATATAAATAGAGTTTGTTTGACAATGATAGACTCAGATTTGAATGTGGTCATGACTATTTTTTTTCTTATCGCAGATTCAGTTGGAGAACTTTAATGAAATGAAACATTCATCGCCTAGAAAGCCAATGGAAAAGAAGAAAAATAATATTCAAATGTTGCAATTTGCTAAAAAACATAGACACAAGAGGAATGAAGTAGAGGGGAGGAATCTCAAACAAGACCTATTAGACCAACCACCACAATCTTCTCAAATTTGAAAAGAGTGAAGGCAGGGGAGGTGGGAGTTGAAGATAGGTGTGTGGAGGCCAGGGATGTATGGAAAATGAAGATGGGATATTAATTATTTTTGTTTCATTACAACTAAAGATTAGAAAGATGCCTAGTTTGTCAAGGATGGACAATGAATTTAGGAAAACTCATTATTCCAAATGTATTTGTGAATATTTAGCCATTGTGGGAAATTATAAAGAGATATAATCCAAAAATGAAGGCAGTAAATTCATAGTCTAGTAAAGCAATTATTAGCATTATAGAACCTACAATTGAGAAATTTTTTCAATTGGAGATAGATCATGCAACTATTTTTAACATAACTAAATTAAGAGATGAGTATTTATGGATGGAGATCTTATATAAGGTTTTTGTTCTGCCTATCTATCACCCAAAGATTAGAAGTGCAAAGGCAATTTTAGAGAGCACTAACATTCCACCATTTGATATGAATGTGTTTCACCCTTACCTACATATACTTACATGATAGATGGACATGTATTTGAAATTGATGCCTCCCAATAATGGATATATCTTTGATGGTTTTTGCAACTAATGTTCAATCAAACCATCCTAGGAATTTTGATTTTGCTACATTTGTTGCTAATAAGATAAATGAGGATTTGCTCGTATTGCAAAAAGATTTTTCCAAGTTGTATTTCATGCATTAATTTTTTTTTATGCATATGTTGCTCTTCTTTGGAAAAGAGTATAATGTATGGAAAGGACCAGTTGTTAAGGAGTAGGATGTTTAGGGTTTTAGGCAACTTGTATAGTTATGGCTCAAGGTTTGGGATTGGAAATGTTTGGGTTCAAACTACTATATTTTGAAGAGCACTTTGTGAAACCACTTATGAAATTGCTAAGGGGGAGTACAATCATACCCTCTCTCTAGAGATCAAAATGGTCCTAAGGCCTAAATAGGTTTTCAACCAAAGCCCATTAGATCACAATTGGGGTGACTGGTATACATATGACAATTTTACTAGAATTAGAGTGTATGGGTATGAAGGATGCCCTAACAATCTCCCCATCATAGTATCTGAACAAATCATGCATGTAGAAATTATGCAGTAAATGGAAGTCTCCAATACACAACACTTGACTTCAAAGAGAAAATAATCATTCTTGTGGGGTACAATGTCATTTGGGGATTTTATGGTCAAGACATTACAGAGTTATGACTATATTAGTAAGAAACTTAAGAGATATGGATTGACTTAGATGAGTCAAGGACAACATTCAATCTAGAGGGATATATAAAAAGGGAAAGGGCTTCTTAGAAATTATGTCCTATTGAACATAGGGTTGTACTAATTGATGATCTAATTAGGAACTTGGAAAGGGATGAAGCTGTTAGAAGAAATAAGATGTACATAAATATGGAGAGAGATTTTGAGCAAAAATTAAGAAAATAAAAGATTAGTATAGACCTTCTAAGTGGTATCACAAATCCACTTAGCAGAGCTTTGAAATTGTTAGAATAGAAAGATGATATTTTAAATAATGTTCCCAATGCTCTACTGCAAGAATGAATAGTCAGTCAAAAGAACATAGAAGAAAGAGATGACAGTTGTGGTGAATGTGGACATATTTTAGTGAATATTCTAAGTATAGAAGTGAGTTTGGAGCCCCTCTATATAGTACGATTAGTTGATGTTAGAAAAATTGGAAATAACTAATTTATATGCAATGATGATTTAATTTATTCCAATGTGTTTAGATCTTTATTAGTTCAATATAGACAAAGACAATTCAAGAAAACTTCAAACAAGTTGGAGACTGAGCATACAAAGTAAATGTTATAGGATAAGGTGCAAAAGGAACTTGAGGACATAACTCAAGAGAAGGCTAGGGAAATAGTTAATGAAGTTGGTGTTCTCATTTACCAAGGTTGCCACTTGCAATCTGCATTAGTGCATGAATGTTATAAAAAAGATAAAGATGGAGGGAAAGTTTCTAAACTTGAGGAATCTAAAGATTTTGTTAACATATCAGAAAAGGATCCATACTGCAAAGCTTTATTAACACAAGGATTAGATTAGAGAGATGAAAGATAAACTGTGATGGATAGTAATGAAGTATTGTGTCAAATAAAAATCCATAAACTAAGCATAAAAGACCTAGGACACATGTCATCACTGAATGTGACTACTAAAACCAAGAATGAGGCTGAGGTAGATGAGTTGTTTAGAATTCTGATAAAGTGCAAATCATTGTTTGAAAATTTAGAGATTGAAAAGGAAGCATGGAAACAAAAAGCTATTACATTGCAGGAAAGGAAATACAAAGGGTTGAATTTAGAAACTGTAGACTTTGGTGCTAAACAAAGAGATATGGATGGTATGGAGGATGTAATTTTCTGGCACAATAAACCACAAAATTCGGAAAACATAGTTAAGAAAAGATACCATCACTTGGATGACTTGGAGATTAGAATTGTTGAAAATAGATGTCACAAGTTAATGAAGATGGTCAACAAGTATTGGGCCCAATACTCTAGTACTTTCCAAGCTATAAAAGAAAATGGGATATTAAAGGTAAGAATTAAAGAAGACACAAAGAAAAATGATCCTCTAAACTTAGGGCATGAATGGTTGGAAACAAATTATTGAAAGAAGATGTATAGTGGGCTAAGAAGTTACACTTTGACATGAAGAAACTCGAGTGTGATGTTACATATATAATTCCTGACATCCTCAAAGATGGTTTGCCAATGTTACTATAGGAATGGAGATCATTATTTGTGGATTCTTTCTCTCCTCGTCTCTCCAAATTGAAGACCACTAATGACATGGTTAATCACATGTCAATAATAACACAATGGATCGCTATGAATTTTCAATGGAAGTGTCAACAAGATATGTCTAAATTTACAATGATGAGGACTATGCCTGACATATATGTAATGTATATTAAGTCTTAGAAGATTAAAAGGACACTACTAAAGATTTCAAGTTTTCAAAATATGTAAATAATTTTGAGATTATGCCCTTTTTTAATTTTTTAGACATAAAAAGGGAATTTAGTTGTGAACCATGTGTATGGAAGTTGCCTACAAAAAATACATTTAGAAATGAAAAGTCATGCTTATGAATTTTGTATATATTCATCATAATTCTTGCATTAAGTAGTGTATCAAATGAAACAAGTAGCAATATACATTGGTTTAATAATTTGAAAATCA
Organism: Cupressus sempervirens; assembly: GCA_028749045.1. Lineage (NCBI taxonomy): Eukaryota > Viridiplantae > Streptophyta > Pinopsida > Cupressales > Cupressaceae > Cupressus > Cupressus sempervirens. The sequence continues at coordinate 729,286,580 of CM053789.1, read as the reverse complement.
TATGACATTATGATTGACATATATTGCAAATACATGTAGATCATATGACATTACGATTGATCATAATAAGAAAATACTTCAATCCATCAATGTCATTTATGGCATTTAGTGTTTGCAAAATAAGAGCATCAAAATATGTAAACAATGCCATTTAAGTAACATATTAAGAGAAAAATTAGACCCATAATGATTTGTAAACATAAAGGCACTAAATTGTTAAATGTAACTGGTAATGGTCTGCATTTTTGTAGGAGACATCAATTTGAATATCCAAACATTGGGTATTGTTTCATATTACATTGCTCACTACAACTAGGATTATACATTGAAATGAAAGACAACCACATATAGGTTCAACATATTGAATTACATATGTGCATCTAACCATGTTTAGATGCACCTTCACATCTACACATTGAAGATGGGGTGGAAGTTGGTTGTTTCTCTCTATTGAAAGGAAAGTGAGACACCTAATTTTACTTTCCTTTCCACCCTTTGGTATGACCTCTCAAAACATCTAACATCTCATTGTAGGTACATGTTGTGTCAAGGAACATCTTATTTTTCATAGCAAGCGATTCCTCTAGATTGTGATTGATCAACTGGTGTTCGTGCAGTTGAAGATTTTACTCCACATTTTTCTCCCAAACCTCTATAAGCATCCTCTAATCTAGGTCTTTGATTTTCATCTCAAATTCTAGATTTTTCATCTCTAATTCAGAATTCTAAAACTTTAGGCATTTCTTATCCGCTTCAGATGCACCCAAATTATCTGAAAATAAAGATATATGTTTCTCTCTAAGTTGAACATATTTCTCCATAAGTTGAAGTGAGCTATTCAAGCTACCATCCATGGTGGGATTGTCTGAAACTATATTCTCATGGCTATTTCTTGGCCCCACCACACCACCAGTATTTGATACACATAATGGAGGTACTTCATCTGAACTTTGTTGTTCCCTCTCAATGGATGACTCATTAAAATTTCCATGCTTCCTAGAAGTAGCAAACTTTCATAATCCTACAGTTATAGTGATGGGGATATCGAAAATTGATTCATGGGGGGCTTCCCTTCTACGAGAATCTTTGAGACTACCCATGATTACATCAACACATGAAAACTATGCTAAAATTTCCAATAAAACATTTGAATAAAAAATTGCATTTTGGCCAACATAATGATTAGAAACCAAGGTACCAAAAAATTTATAGAATACCTGGTCAACATTGATGACTAGAAGTAGGAGTATCCTCTTAATAAAATGATAATATAAATTCATAAAATTCATTAAAACATCCATTCGATTGAATAAAAATATTGAACATTTTATGATACATGTTACTGTGCATTTCAAATGAGCAATTCATACATTATAAATTGACATTACACATTGATTTACATGGATTTGATTTTTTCTTTTATTTCAATGTCACTAGTTGGTTAGATCACGAAAATATCACCTTTGAATTACTTGATTAACTAGTTGGATGAGCACCACTACAATTATTGTCTATCGAGTTTCAATGGTCTTGATTTAAAAATAATAACATATTCAAATACCATTGTGGATGTGAGATTTCAATGAATAACATCACCATAACCCATTCAATAGAAGAAATGCAAATTTCTAATATATATAAGTTTATTCGTGGAAGTTTTTCATTACCATATCACTAGAACTTGTTACTTAACATGACCCTAACTTAATTACAAACAAAAAAGGCCATAAAATATCTATGCATGGAGATGTTCCTTTGACATTCTTTAGTCCCATTATTACTGTCCAGTAAAATCACATTTTTTTATAGACCTTGACTACAATTCCAACTACAAATGCATGAAGGACAACCACTACTTAAGTATAATACGCTATGGCCTACATCGGCATGGTGTGAACTCAAAATATGCATTTTTTAATTTGCACCATTCAATCTGTCACTGAACACTACAAACAAGCCACACACATTGGTGAAATCCTTCTTGGAGAAAATGATGATTGTCATGATTTCCCTTTCTCTTTTGTGTTGTGTCTAACATTTATTAACTATGCACATGATCAAAATTAACATAAGCAATATAGTAATCACCAAAACCATACAATTAAATAGTATGTTTCAAACTCTAAATCAATTACTACACCAGATCTAGTGGATGTTTTATATTGCAGATGTTCCATAATTGAATGGGTTTGTCAACTTTTGGAAACATGTCTTCAAAATCCAATCCATCAACATAAGGAGGCATAGGTTTTTTCATAAATACTTCCTTTAAATGAACTTTCACATCTCCTAGTGGGACATCCGTCGTTGAAGTATTTCAATTTGGAATCATATCATTCCTTAATACCACACTCTAAACAACAAGCATATTACCTTGAAAAAGATCAACATGGGCTCCAGGGCTGATGACTAAGTAGTTTGCATCATGGAAAGGGAATTATGATTTTTTTGACTACAAACTAGGTGTCCACATGTTTATCAGATACAAAAACAAGAAAAAATCTAAAATAAATAAATAAGTAAAAGACTATAGTGGACATTGAGTAAAGGCAATATCGATTCACCAAACATGTAATTTGTCTCTCCTATACAACATACATATTTCATGGAACACCCATTTTGTTTGTAGCATCTTTCAAGGATTTTGAGGGGTATTGTAGACTTTTTGACCTCAAACTAGGCATCCAAATGTTCACTAGATATGAAATCCAACAAAATAATACTAAACACATTCCAAGTTAAAGGGAATCTATTGTACAACAATTTGGATAAATTTGAACCAATGATAGAACATAAAATAGACATCCATAAATGGAGCCCCTAAAGATAACTATATGATGACTATTTTAATATACATATACATGTTTGTAGATTTATATACACATTTCTATCTAGATTCAAAATATATAATATAATACATATTTATGTATGTATTAATAAGCATGCACACATATGTGCTTACATATAAAGATAAATTCATATAATAAAATATATACATCAAATGATATAGATGATCAAACATAAACTATATTCCTTTTCAATTACCTAAACCGTTAAAAGAATGGTGGGAAAGTGAAGGAATGGGAGTAAATGTAGATGAAGGGAGTCCACCTTTGAAGTTCAATTAAAATTTGAATTAACAAATGCAATTGTAGAACATAGGTATTTATGAATCAAATACAAAATTCCCTTCAAATGAATTGCAACTCTTACCAAAAATGTGATCCTATTCAGTCATTGCCAATATAGTAAAAAAATAAAAAATAGATAGTAATTATAACACAATAACCACTATATCACAAGTTCTCCAAAGAAAACAACTTTATAAGAAAAATAATTTTACTCCATTAGATGTACAATTAATATATCATACATTATGAATCATTAAATGAACACTTAGTATTCTACAACACTGTAGAAACATATGAAATTCACCAATTGTTGCTGACGAATTAAGAATTGACCTTTTTTACAATATCAAGAAAGTACCACAAATGAACATGCCTAAAAAATGCACCACATATTTTATGCATAAATCAGAATGCATAGTTTCAACCATCAAACTCAATTGGAAATAATGTTTTAAAATAGTAACATATTAAACAAATATTAAGGAAATGATTGTGCACTATGAATACACATCATATCAAATAGATTTAAACAAGGGAAAATATTGAACCACGACATGAACAAAGTGTAGTAACCCTACTACGAATGTTGCATACACTACTCAAACAAGTGAGACTCCCTCATTTCCTCTTCGACCCTCTATTTTGAGCAAGTGAGTTAATGATTTCATTAAATATATGATGCCTCTTGGGTCCTTGCATACCACTGGAGGGGTTATACCTAATATTTTAATTTTGAGACTTTGTCTTTTAAGTATAGGAAGGGGATCACTAGATTCTTCAACCACCTTCAATGTGTCCACCACTTTAGCCTAAAGTTATGCACACAAGTTGGATGAGTGTAGCCTCCAAATAAATGACATCAATATATGTAGACATCAATAAACTATTAAATTAGGAAAAAATTTAAAAGATAGAGTAAGGGAATAATACCTTATGTTGCATCAAACATGTATTATAAGATAGATTAGATACATTCCAAGCTTCAAAATAATTTAATGAGTCACATAAAACTTTTGAAAAAGAATGAGGGTAGGGAAACCTAACATTTGGGTCAATAACCTCAACTATTTTCACTTTGGAAGTCCCCGCACATAGTCATTTCCTATGGAACATCACATCTCTTCCCACACCTTTGATGATGCCTTTACCTACTAATTTACCCTCACATAGTAGGTCTACATTATCACCAATACCATAAGAGAAAACTATTTCCTCTTTGGATTGATCATCTTTGTCTGCTCCTTGTAATTGTAAAATATGCTTAAAGGAAATTGGGGTTCTCTATCCAAACTATAATAACATAGCTTCTTGCAAAATGAAAAAAATGATACAACTCTAATATTTACTAATTTAGAGAGACTCTATGACATATCTAATGAGCCAAATTCATGATGCCCAACTTTCTTACTTTCCATTCCCATTTCCATGGGTGCATCATCACTAATCATGTCAATACCCAAAACAATATTTGAAGATGTTGTTTTTTGGACACCACAATCCTCTACAAAGACACCAAGTGAAGGATTTGTTGGCACATTTTGAAATATATAAAGCTCAGTATAATGTGGAGAGGGAATTACATTTTTGGGAGTATCGAGTGGTATAGATTGTGGATTCTCTGATAGGAGGGACCTTGTAGTTCCAACTAGTCTAATCACTATGTCCTTCCCTAAAAAAATTAAAAAAATGCTTTCTCAAATTACAATAACTCAAAACCAATCTTCCATTTTCCATTAATCAAAATTACATTACATACATCTCCATCTAGGGCCTCCATCACGAATGGAGTGTTAAAGGAAACCCTAACACTGTCAACTTGCACTACATATAGCAAAACAACATAGGTATTAAATGTTATGGATACCACTATGAATGGTCTACACTAAAGTAAAGTCTCTACTGATCATTATATTTATGTAAACGTACCACTTCTTTGAGATGTTCAATTGTGCCCTACTCTCTTGCACATACCTAAACACCACCATTACCATGAAGAGTGGGTTCTCATGAAATTCACAACACTTGATGTAGTACACTAAAAAAATATGTTCCAAATAATGCATAATCTGTGGAAACCAATAATACTTACCATGTCTTCAATCTCTTTTTTATCAACCAACATTTCTTCTCAGTGCTTTCCTAACACTGACTTACTACCACTCCATTTCATCAATGTCAATTTAACACCTTGGCTGAGAGTGCAAGGTCATACCTGTCTTCATAGTCAAATATTGTTGCAACAATGCTTTTCTTGGCAAGTAATATAGAATAAAATATTCATTTTGATTTTTTAGATATCAAACTAAAGTGTTCACAACCACAAAATACAAGAGTGGCAAAAATAAAAATAATAATAATAATACATTATTTGATCTTACATAGACATAAATATAATATTTTTTATTTCCTATTTATTCAATCTTATAGAGATAGAAACATAATATTATGTTATTCGATTTTACAGAGAAAAATAAATATTGTTCATCCTCAAAGACTAATTATTTTATCTCTTATAGAGGTTTTTTCCTTCTACCAGACTTATTCCATCATCCACGAGATCATTGTGTGCAACTCTTGTCACCTAAAACTAAGGAAGATAATGACCCATCTGTTAAACTTTCAACAATACGATCCACACAACCCATGTTGATTAAAGTTTGAGAGCCCTGTCAGTGGTACATTTAATGAATATTAACAAATTGCTATAAAGTGGTTGATTTTTGCATGGATTTTTGGCATAAAGAAAAAACTATTATATCATGTTGATCATACCATATAATCTCTTCTCTTCACCATTGCTACGACCTTTTTCAATCTCTAACTCTTGTAGTAATAAATTTCCTCTTCAATCTTGGCCATACCCTCTTCTAGGAGTTAAGCTAAGGAGACCTTGTACATTTTACATATGTGCTATTATAAATGTCTTCAAACCTGGTCATCATCTGGTAATCAACACTTGTTGCCCTCTTAAAGACATATTATGTTGATTTTGACTAATATCAACATTGTTTTCTATTTGTTACAAAAGGCCACCGAAGGCTAGGTGCTTGAATAAATGGGAGATTATAAATTTGTATCCTATGCATGTTCATCCTTGTAATGTTCCAAAACTACTTCCCCCCATAAACATAACAACTTCCATTAAATGTACCAATTCTCTATTTAATGTTCAAATTAATGTTCAATTGTACATTTAATGTTCAAATTCTCCAATGATATCTAAATCTTTACCGCTCTCAACTTGAATTCTATCACTATATCCAAGACCAATTGTCACACTCACATGGCCATCTTTGGTAAACCTGGGAGAAGTCCTCATCACAACAACCTTTCTCTCTTGAGAAGAAGAATAAAAATAATTAGACATTTTGAGCACTAATTTTTGTACTTAGATGATAATCTTTTTTTTGGGTGTATTCAAACCACTACATATTACTAGCATCTTTTTTGTATCCACATGAGGCATCACTCTTTCCTTGGTGTAGAGCCCCTCTTTCATATCCACATAAGGCTTCACTCTTTTCTCAATGTAGGGCACCTCAAGTGAAGCACTACTTGCTTTTAATTTATCACTTAATTTTAACATCCTCTAGAGTTTGCAATAATATAACAGGGTTGTTACTATAACCACATCTTCCTAATACATTCAACACCCTCAATATACTAACACTTTCATGATACTAGTAGTGATTTGAACATATCACACTACAAATTATTACTTCATTGTCTAAAACATTAAATATGGAGTTCATCCAATATTTTTATCTATCTATATTTAAACTCATTTCATAAGGAAAATCATAAGTTGCATTCTTGATGAAATTTTGTTGCATAGCGTATAATGATAATCATTGCCTCCAAGCTTACACCCCCATGTGTATATGGTGTATTGTCATTGGATTTAAACCCTACAAACATGTGGATGAAAGGTCATTAAATATGAGATATATATTTTTAGGTGGTAGAGAGTATTCATGAACCAAGATTTAAGCACAAAATATAAATAAATCCTCTTTTTATGATTAAATTTTTGACTATAAATATATATTATATGATTCTCTAAAGGGATGAGCATGGGGTCTCAGAATTATTATCATGATCATTATCTTGAAGACTACACCTTGGTGTCTATATGGGTGAAGACGGTGTATTGTCATTGGCTTTGAACCCTATAAACATGTAGATGATAGATAAAAAATAATGAGAATTATACTTTTATATTGTTGGGATTATTCATCCACCTAGATTTTTGGCACAAAATATGTATGGGGTATTAACAATGGGGAATGAACTAACATACTAGTTCACCATTTTTATGTATGGGGTATTAAGAGTGGGGAAAGAACTAACATACTAGTTGACCACATTTTCTACAACTACGGAAGAGTAAGAATCTTTTTAGATGTCCTCTAATTATTTCTAGGAAGTCATGGTGATATTTTGGAAAAAAGAGTTAGGATACACATATGGTATATCTATTCACAAGGGTTGATTTATAGTTATTCCTCTCATGGAGGGTTTGGGTTGACACAAGGGTCCTTTGGTTTGTTTTTTCTTTGTGATCTCATAACTACTCTATCACCAAGGGTACACAATAGAAGATCTAAATTTCCATTGATTTAAGATTAAAAGATGGACCTTTAAAGGTAATTTTTTCCTAACTAGGTATATCTTCTATTTAGAAAGGTAATGTTAGGATTATAAGATGAGAATCTAGTAGTTATACAAAAATATAGCCAATTATTTAAATTCAAATAAAGTACACAAAATAAGAACTACATAGATAAAGATTTAACACAGTTCATCCAATTTCAAGCTACATTCACCAAATAGAGAGTCCAATATTATTATCCAACAAAGAGAAAATTATAGTTTTGATACATTTTACATTATATCACTACTTACTTCTAGCCCTTTAATTGGTCTACCAATATCTCTTAACAATTAAATCCTAAAAAATAAATTATAAGTCAACTTAGGGAAATGCATAATGAATCAACCCAACTTGAAGACTGTATAATACTTGCATGATTAGTTACCACAAACCATCACTTAATTCTAAGGATGAAACTTTGACATTTTCTTGATCTCAAAAAATGATGATGACGGGGTATGGTTTGAATCTTTCCTTAAACCAGGTGTTGGGTTGTTATAAATTTTTGATGAGAAAATAGGATATGGAGATAAGGACTTAGTCTAATCCAACCTTCAAATTATCTAGTCTAAATAGAAAATTAAACAAGAGATAAAATATTTTCTATGTTTGTAATTTACTGTAACCCTCTTATCATTTTGAGGGTGTCAAATAGAAGACTTTGTTTGTACGCATCAAGATTATAAGATAATAAATTGAAAGTGAAGATAAAAAATAGAGGATAATATAAAAGTAGGGCACTCGGGATCAAAATTCAACCAGGTAATTAGGGAAATATAAGAAATAGTTGTGGTAGAAGGCATATACGTTTGTAGCATTTTATTTATAATTTTGATAGGTTAATGTAGTAAGTTACAATGGTAGATGTGGTGATGTAGTGATAATTGTGATAGTGAAATAGGAAATTGTAATGGGATTTGGTTTATATTGTGGTCAAGCATAGCAAGATACAACAAAATTTTGGTAATTGTAATAAAATACTAAGTCTCAATTTTTTGATGTTTCATAAATCTTTTGAAATGAAATGAAGGATGCTATAAAATGAGGGTATTTATTTGATAAATTTTTTAATAAAAATATCAAAGCTTCTTTTGCTAAGCTATTTAGAGATCATGATGTCATTGCTTTTCATTTTCTGAACCTTTTTTTGAGATTGAAGATGCCACCACTTTTCAGTCTCAACCTTCAACCGACCATTGAGGAAGAATCTTAGTGTAGATCATCCATATTGATTCATTAATGTTGTATTTAGTTAATCATTTTCATCATGCTTGTTATTCTAAGGATTTTTTTTCTGTTTCCAATCCCTAAGAAATTAAATAAGTATAAAATTAACAATGACAATGAAAAGCCGTTATTTATTTGATACTACTTTTGTAATGTTTTTCTCAGAAATGTTTTCCAAGATCTATTAAACAAGTGAAAAAAGTAATACAAATTTCAAATAAAGGATGATTTGTAACCTGAAACACAATGATCTTTTCAAAATTTCAAAATACATTAGGAAATTTTTATACTCGAATGAACTAGGATCTCTAATAATGCCAAAAGAACTATCAAGAAATTTCATAGACCTTCGACAATGCAAGGATCTACAAGACATCACATGGTCTTCAAGAAATCATCTAAGGATCTATGAGATGCCATAGGCTCTTCAAGAAATCATCCAAGGATATGCGAGATGCCATAGGGTCTTTAACAAATCATTGAGAAAGGTATGGACTATCCATATAAGTTTCACACCCTAGAAGCCCACCGACTTTTAATTTAGTGATATACGACTATTAGACCACACCTGCCAGTCATCTATCAACTCATTAGTATTAAAATTTTTAGTCATCAACCTATCATTCACTCAACCAAACAATCACAACAAACAATCTCTTAACCATAGTCACTTAATCACAGTCACTAAACGACGAGTGGTTGTAGGTTAGCAATTAGTTGGTTTCCTATTGTGGTTAAACAAGCATTTTCTAATGTAATACACTTTGACAGTTTTAGGGGCCCACTTAGAGTATGGTATGTATGGAAATATGTTCTTGCATGGATGGATTGTCTAGAGATTTAAACCCCTTGTGATAATTGCTTTAGGGTTATGTCTCTTAATTGATAAAATCCTTCAATTTGATTTCCCTGTCTCTAATTGCCTTTGATATGGTGCCATGTCTCCTAATGAATAACATCCTTTAGTGCTTGCTTCTGTAGCTTTCTTCTCAATTTTTCTATCCAAGCCCCCTTTAATAACTAGTGTCAAATTCACATCTGAATATTTTTTTTTGTAATTTCCAAAATTTCCACATTTATCATTTCCATTTTTTTCTACAACATTGTTAATCTCTTCATTGATATTAGGTGGAACTTTATTTCTAATAGAAATATTTTTAAGAGACAATGGATATGCTTTTTTTCCCTTGAAATATAACTCTACATTGTGGGATACCTTTTACTTTAACTTCATATAATTTTCCATAGTTTACTATATAAGGGTTATGCATTCTCTTTTGGTTTGTTCTAATGTACTTGGGGTTGTTCATTCGACCTATTAGGATCATTTGATATTATCTATTTG